>NC_069400.1:57538234-57572494 GCF_026875155.1 Cherax quadricarinatus
TTTGAGTGCACCCAATCTGCCTTTCTGTTAAACACTTTTTTCTTTGTATATATTCCTTCCTCAGGAAACCGTAGATCACATGAATACAGAACGATCGATCAAATTTTATTTTTACTTCTTTGTTAATCTCAAAAGTTGAGTTTCATTCGTTTTAGTTGTGCATTTATACTTGTATTGCATTACAGTTTTCAGTTACGTAAGTTTCCATTTTCCCAAAATTCTACTTATGTATGTTATAATGTTCAATTGTTGTGTACTTTGACATTGTATAGAATCAGCCCAAGCCGTATACCTGCCATCTCTAGTTTGTATTAGTTGTATGTCGGGACGACATACGTTAGCATCGCCGAGCTCTCAGTAGTAGTACCAGTTCCTAGTAACCAGTTACCAGTAACCAGTGTACCAGTAGATGACTCACTACCAACCGTCTCTGCGTGAATCACTGACTGTATTCATATTGCTGCTGACCATAGCAGGATTTCAAACACCCCCTCACATAGGCACTGTGGGTCAGTCAGTCTTACGATAGAGAGCAGAGAGGCAGGACGGCGGTTGGCGTCTTCACACACATTCCGTTATATTATACGTACTACCAGATTACGTGAGTATTTTTACCCTATCCACATTTTCGAAACCCACATGACAGTAGTGTGTGATGATAATGGTGGTGTGTGATGGTAATGGTGGTGGTGTGTGATGATAATGATGGTGTGTGATGGTAATGGTGGTGGTGTGTAATGGTAATGTTGGTGGTGACAGTAATGGTGGTAGTGTTGGTAATGGTGGTGGTGTGTGATGGTAATGGTGGTGTGTGATGGTAATGGTGGTGGTGTGTGATGATAATGGTGGTGTGTGATGGTAATGGTGGTGGTGTGTATGGAAAATGGGGGTGGGGGTGAGAAAAAGGGGGTTTTTGGTTTGGGGTGGGGATGGTAATGGTGGTGGTGTTTTTAAGGGTTAATGGTGGGATGTGATGGTTTTGGGGTGGTGGGGTTTTGGGTAATGGTGGTGGGGTGATGGTAAGGGGGGCGTGGGGAAAAATTGGGGGTTTTGGAGGGAAATTGGGTGGTAAATTCATGGGGGTGGAGGAAAGGGTTTGGTGGTGTGTGGGGTAAGGGGTTTGTGGGGTGTGGTAATGGGGGGTGGTGTGATGATAATGGTGGTAGGGGTGTGTGGTAATGGTGGGTTTTGTGTGGGGGAATGGTCTTGGTGTGTGGGTAATGGTGCTGGGGTTTGTTTTTTTAATGGGGGTGGTGTGTGAGGGAAATGGGGGTTTGGGTGTGTGATATAAGGGTTTGGTGTGGGGATGGTTAAGGGCCCGGTGGTGTGTGATGGTCAGGTGGTTTGTTGGTAATGGTGGGGGTTTGTGTGATGGTAATGGTTGTGTGTGAGGTAATGGGGGTGGTTTTTAAAGTTAATGGGGGTTTAGTGGGGGGATGGAAATGGTGGTTGTGTAAAGGAAATGGTTTTGGGTGTGTGTGTAAGGGGTGCTGGTGTTTGATGGAAATTTGGTTTGGTGGTTTTGGGGATGGTAATGGGGGTGGTGTGTGATGGAAATGGTGGTGTGTTTGAAATTGGTGGTGGTGTTTTGGAATTGTTTTTAATTTAAGGTTTGGTGGGTTGTGATGAAATGGTGGTGTGTGTTTGGTAAGGGGGGAGGTTGGTGGTGTTTTAAATGGCAATGGTGGGGGGCCCGGGAAAATGGTGGTATTGTTTGATGGTAATGGTGGTGGTTTTGTGAGGGTTTAATGGTGGTTTGTGATGGTAATTGTGGGGGTTTGTGTGATGAAAATGGGGGTTGTGTAATGGTAAATGGTGGGGTGTTTTGGGTTGGTGTTTGGTGAAGGGTAATGGGGGAGGGGGTGAGGAAAGGGGTGGTGGTGTGTGAGGGTTTAATGGTGGGGGTTTTGGGGAAAGGGGGGGGTGTTTTTGGGGGTGGGTTTTGGGGGTGTTTTTGTGTTTGGAAATGGTTGGTGGTGTGTGAGGGTTAATGGTGGGGTTGGGTGTGGAATGGTAGTGGTTGGTTGGGGTGGGAGGTAAGGGTGGTGAGGGAAAGGGGGTTTTGGTGTTAAAGGGTTGGGTTGGGGTTTGGTGGGGGTGGTATAATGGTTTTTGGAAATTTGGTGTGAAAAGGTTGGTGGTGGTGGTAGGGGGGGATTTGGGGGATGGTAATGGTGGTGGTGATGGGTAATGGTGGGGGGGTGTGTGATGTTAAGGGTTTTGGGGTGTGAGGGAAAATTGTGGGTTTGGTGGGAAAAAATTTGTGTAGGAATAATGGTTTGTGTGAAAAATTTGGGAATGGTAATGGGGGTGGTGTTTTTTGTAATGGGGGGGGGGAAATGGTGGGGGTTTTTGGTTGGGGGTGTGTTAGGGAAAAATTGGGTGGGGGGAATTTTGTCGGGTTGGTTTAGGAAAAGGGGGTGGGTGTTGGTAATGGTGGTGGTGGGGTGGAAAATGGTGGTGTGTGAGGTTTAATTGGTGGTTTTGGGGTGGGTCTTTTTGTATGGTAATGGTGGGGTGGGTAATGGAATGGTTGGTGGTGTGTGATGGTAATGGGGGGGGTTGTGTGATGGAAATTGGGGTGGTTGTGTGGTAAATGGTGGTGGGTGTTTTGGAAGGGTTGGTGGTGTTAAATGGTAATGGGGGTGGTGTTTTGTGAGTTAAGGGTGGGGGGTTGTGAGGGTAATGGTGGTGGTTTTTGAGGGTAAGGGTGGTTTTTTGTGTGAGGGAAATTTGGTGGTGGTGTAAAAATTTTTGGGGGGTGGTGGTTTGGGGTAAGGGTTTGGGGGGTTGGATTGGGGGGGGTGAGGGTAATGGTGGTGGTGTTTGGATAATGGTGGTGTGTGATGGTAATGGGGTGGTGTGTGATGGTTTGGTTTGGGTTTGGGTGGGGGATGGTAATGGGGGGTGGGGGTTGGTTGGTTGTGTGGAAAATGGGGTGGTGTGTGATGGTATGGTGGGGGTGTGAGGGTAATGGGGGGGTTTGTGGGAGGGTTTAATGGGGGTTTGGTTTTGAGGGAATGGTGGGGGGGGGTTGGTGGGGGGTGGGGGTTTTGTGATGGTAATGGTGGTGGGGTGTGATGGTAATGGTGGGGGTGGGGGTAGGGGGTGGTTTTGGGGAAGGTGGGGGTTTGGGGATGGTAAGGGGTGGTGGTGTGTGATGGTAATGGGGGTGGTGTTTTTAAGGGGGTTTTTTAAATGGGGGTGGTGTGTGAGGGTAATGGGGGGGGGAAAGGGGGTTTTGGTTTGATGTTTAATGGGGGGGGTTTGTGTTTAAAATGGGGGTGGGTGGATGGAAATTGGTTGGTGTATCATAAAATAATGGTGGTGTGTGAGGGTAATGGCGGTGGTGTGTGTGGTCATGGGGGTGTGTGATGGTAATGGTGGTGGTTGTGTGAGGGGTAATGGTTGTGTTTTATGGTAATGGTGGGGGGTGTGATGATAATGGTGGTGGGTGTGTGATGGTAATGGTGGTTTTGTTGAGGGGAAAATGGTCTTGGTGTGCGATGGTAATGGTGCTGGGGGGTTTTGAGGGAAAATGCGGGTGGTGTGTGATGGTAATGGTGGGGGTGGGGTGAGGTAAGGGGTGGGTAAAATTGAAATTGGTGGTGGTGGGGATGGAAAATGGGGGGTGTGTGAGGGGAAAGGGTTTGGTTAGTGTGTGTTTGAAAATGGTGGTGTGTAAATGGTTGGGAGGGTTGTTGGGGGTGGGGATGATTTTGGGTTTGGGTGTGGGGTTTTGGGGTTGGGGGGGTTGGGGGTTTGTAAAGGCAATGGTAGTGGACGGAAATGGGGGAAAGTGTGTGATGGTAATGGGGGGGTTTTTTGTGATGGAAATGGTGGTTTTTGGATGGAAATTGGGGTGGTTGTGGGGATGATAATGGTGGGTGTTTTGGTTGGTAATGGTGGTGGTGGTTTTAAGGGTTTAATGGTGGTTTTTTGACGGTAAGGGTTTGGTGTGTTTTTTGGAAATGGGGGTTTGTGGGGAGGGAAAAAAGGTGGGGGTTTGTGATTAAAGTTTTTGTGAGGGGTAATGGTGGTGGTGTTGGGTATGAAAAGGGTTTTAAGGGTTTGGGGGTTGGTGGGGAAATGGAATGGTGGTGTGGGGGTTTGGTAATGGTGGGGGGGTGTAAAAATGGTAATGGGTTGTTGTGATGGTAATGGTGGTGATTTGTAAGGGGGTTTAAAAATTGGTGGGAAAAAATTTTAAGTGTGTGATGATAAGGGGTTGGTGTTGTGTTGGTAATGGTGGTGGTGTGTGATGGTTAAGGGTTTTGGTTTTGATGGTAATGGTGGGGGGAAAGGGGGTATTTAAGGTAATGGTGGTAGTGGGGGAGGAAAAAGGGTTGGTGGTGTGTGAGGGGAAATGGTGGTGGTTGTGAGGGTTAATTTTTGGTGGTGTGTGATGATAATGGTGGGTGTTTTGATGGAAAATTGGTGGGGGGTGGTAATGGAAATTTGGGTGGTGGGGGACGAAGGGGTTTTAAATGGTGGTGGTGTGATGGAAATGGTTGGGGGGTTTTAAAGTTTGGGGAGGGTAAGGGTGGTTGTGTGGATGGTAAGGGTTTGGGGGGTTGTGTGAGGGTAATGGGGGGGGGGTTTTGATTTTTAAGGTTGGGGGATGGTAATGGTGGTTATGTGTTGGTAATGGTGGGTGTGTTTGGTAATGGTGGTGGTGTTTGTGATGAAATGGTTGTGTGGGGAGGGAAAAAGGGTGGGGGGTGTGTAATGATAAGGGTTTGGGGGTTGAGGTAATGGTGGGGTTTTGTAATGGAAATTGGTGGTGGGTGTGGGGATAGGTAAATGGTGGGGGTTGTTGTTTGGTAATGGGGGTTTTGGTGTGTGAGGGTAATGGGGGTGTGTGATGGTAATGGTGGTGGTGTGGGTTTTTGTGGTGGTATAATGGTGGTGGTGTGTGATGGTAATGGGGGTTGGGTTTTTTGGTTGGTTTGAGGAAAATGGTGGTGGGTGTGAGGGTAATGGTGGGTGTTGATGGTAATGGTGGTGGTTGTTTTGATGGAAAGGGTGGGTGGGTGCTGGTAAGGGTGGGGGTGTGCTTTGTAAGGGTTTGGTTTATGAAATTTGGGGGTGGGGAAGAAAAGGGGGTTGATAATTGGAATTGTATTTAAGGTTTTTTGGGAAAAGGGGGTTGTATTTTTTGGGTTGGGGGAGGGGAATAAAACCCATTTAAATTAAGGTTGGGGTGTTTTTAAAAATTTGGGGGTTGTAAGGTTTTTTTGTATGGAAGGGTGGGGGTTGTTTGGGGTTTTGAAAGGTTTTTCAGGTAAAGGTGGTGAGTGTGGTTTGAAAAATTTTTGGGGGCGGATTTTTTCCCCCGGAGGGAAATTTTACCTAGGATTAAAACCCCGAAAAGTTAAAAAAATTTTAAACCCTGTAAAAAATTATTTCTTGGAAAATCCTTAATTTTTTCCCCAAGGAGGGAAACCCCCCCCAGTGAAAACAAAGGTTTAACCTATTCCTAAAAACCTTTTTGGTAACGGCCAAGTAGGTGTAAGGGAAACGGGGGGGGAAAAAAAAATAAAAAAAAAAACCCGGGGGTTTTTAACCCCTTAAAAAGTTTTACCCAAAGGCCCAACGGGTTAAAATTTATAAACCTTTGGGGGTTCTTAAAAATTCTTTCACACTCTACCGAAAACCTGCGGGGGGCAGGGTCTGCTAAAGCGGGGAAAGGGAAGACCATGAGTTTGGGGGCCTCAGCTGGGGAAAAGGTTTTGGGGGGGAAAAGAAACCCTCCAAGGGAAAGGAAAACTAAAAAACCCCCTAAGAGGTTTCAAGGGGAACCACAGTGGGAGGACAAAAAGGGAGGGGGAAAAAGTTTTTGTCTAGGGGCTCCGGGAAGTCGAGGGGGAAAAACCTTTATGATTTTGAAGGGAAAAAAACAGGAGGAAAAACAAGTGTTTTGAAGGGTACCCGGGAAAGAAATTTAACTGAGGGTTTTTGGACATGCCCCAGGTGCCAAATTTTTTGGGAAAATTTGGGGTGGTTT
The DNA here is from genome assembly GCF_026875155.1 of Cherax quadricarinatus. Taxonomy (NCBI): domain Eukaryota; kingdom Metazoa; phylum Arthropoda; class Malacostraca; order Decapoda; family Parastacidae; genus Cherax; species Cherax quadricarinatus. The sequence continues at coordinate 57,544,242 of NC_069400.1, forward strand.
GCAAAAGGGGAAAGGAAACTGCCCCTCGAAGTAATTTTCAAGGTAGAATCAACTTAAAATTCCTGCAGGGGGGAAAATGACTGAGGGGAAAAACCGGAAGTAAAAGAGAGTTTTACCTTGTTTAGAACAGAAAACAAAAAGGAAAAAAGGATGATACTGAAAAGAGGGGGGGGTACAAAAACAAAAGGGGTAATGGGGAGGAAATGACAAATATGAGCAAAAGGAACCCAAAACATAGGGGGAAGGGCAAACACACCCTCCATTTCCACCCACAGAAGGACCCCAAAAGCAAACAGCCCCATTCCCAAAAAAACTGAAACAGTAAAAAACCACCCAATAAACACACTGTTTCCTCTGTCCCCACCCCCCACACCACAAACCCCACCCCTAAGCAAACCCCTACAGGAACCCGGACCCCACCCCCCCAAACCCCCTAAAGGCCCCCCCCGGGGTTTCCCCACTCCTCCAAACCCCCAAATATTCTCCCAGAACCACGTTGTAGAAAAAAAAATTTAAAAGGTTTTTTTTTCCCAATAAAACATTGTTTGGGAATAAAAAAAAAAATTTAAAGGAGGGGGGAAATAAAGAAAAATGAGAAGTCCTCAGGCATCATAGAAAAAGTCACAGAAAAAAAAAATCACTGAGACAAAAACCAGATGAAATTTTTCCAAACCGGAAATAAAGATTTTGGGGAAAAGATAGGGGGAAAAGCAGGGGGGGAAAGGGCAGTTGCTGTCATAAAAAACGAGGGAAAGATTTGGGGAAATGGAAGGCAGGGGACGGTTTTGGGGAAAAAAAAATTAATATGGGTTTCCCACCCCAAAATCGGGGGAAAAACCAAGGTAGTCATTACAGGGTTTGCTTTAACCCACCACAGAACTGATAGGAGGCCACAAGGGGGATATAAAAGGAGCAATAGAGCAAAGGTGGACAAAAAAAGGCTAAAAGGGGGCAAGAAAAAGGCTCACTCGTGCGGGAGCAAAAAATGGTTAGGGCAAATTTAAACCCAAACAGGGAGTTGGGGGGGAAAAATCTGGACCCAAAAAAACGGGGACCTAAAAACAGGGGGACCCAAGATAATGGATGTGGTACGGGAAAAACCCTTCATCCCTTCAACATTTTAAAAGGGAAACACTACAGAGAGAGAGGGGGGGGGAGGGAACCAGCAAGACTGAACCTCATGTTCCCCCGGGAGCAGTTCGGGCCCATTGAGGACTCACATATGAAAAGGGCGCCTTGGAGCTAAATGATCACGTTGTTCTGGGGCTTTGAATAATTTGTGGTTACAATGGGGGAGGATAAAGCAGTTGAATGGGAAAAGCCAAAGTATAAAAAAGGGGGGCTACACAGGTATGGGGAACTTCCTTCAGGGGGGTTCAAATGGGGGCAGGGAATTGGTAGGAAAAACAGTAAAAAGAAATGATGGAATTGGGAAAAAACAAAATGCAAGGAAAGGGAAGGGGAAGGTTTGTTTTAAGGGTTAAAAAGAAATTAAAGGGGAAGACGGGGAACGAGCCCCCGATTTTTCCCCAAGGGGAAGGGAGGCAAAAAATTTAAATGCACAGAGATGGAAAAAAATACAGAAAGGGGGGGGGGGGAAAAGACCCAGGGGGAAAAAAGGAGATTTGGTTTGAAGAGCCCAAACGAGGGATGCACATTTATGGACGAAGGACCAGCGGGGCAATAGAAAACCAAAATAGCATCGAAAGTTTAAGTCTGACCCCAAAAAATGTGTTTAGTCCATAAGGAGGGGGAAATCAACAGTCAAAAAACCCGGGGGTTTAGGGGTTGAGGAAGAAGGTTTCGGAACTCACAAGGAAAAGATCAAGAGATAAGCGAAGGCTTGGGCACGAGAAAGTAAGAAAAATATTTACAGTAGAGATAGGGAAAGGGCTTGGAAGACAGCACGGGGGGGAACCCCCAAAAGGGGAATTTTTCCCAAAAAGGTTTTGGGTGACATACCCCAAAGTTAGGAGAAGGTGCAAAGTACTTAAATGACCTTGTTCCTTTAAAGGTGGGTAGGGCCGGACAAACCCCTGGTCCTTAGAGGAAAGGAAAAGGGGATGCTGTGTGTGCCACTAACCCCCAATTTTTCAAAAACCCTCCCTTGAAACTGGGCAACTACCTGAGGTTTTGGAAAACAGCAAATGTAGTTCCCCCTTTTTAAGGGAAAAGGGGACCTTTAAATTTAAAAACCAGTGTTCACTGAGTATATAGTATGAAAGTCAAGGGGGAAGATTATGAGGAGGAGAGTGGGGGGAGCACCTGGAAGGGGAAAAAGGGTTTTAACGAAAACCAGCAAAAGGGTTCATTGGAAAAAAAATCCTTTTGTTTTAAAACCTTCTGGAGTTTTATGCAAGGGGAAAAAGAAGTAAGACATGAGAGAGGGGAGGTGGGTTGATTGCATTTTCCGGACTGCAGGAAGGCCTTAGTACAATTCCACCAAGAGATTAGGGGCCAAAAAGCTGGGGATTCAGGCGAAGGGGATAACAGGAAGGGCACTGCAATGGTCAGAGGTTTCCTGATAGGGAGGCAACCCAAAAGGGGCATTTGGGACATGAAAGGGGGGTAAACCAGTGGGCACCCTGTGACGGGGCGTGGGGGCCCACCCGGGTGTTAAATTTCCTAGGACCCGGGCTATTTTCGGTAAAGTGGAATGGGCATGATGGAAGGGATAGGGCCAGAAGTGGTTTCCGTGTTTGGGAAAATGATGTGAAATTTTTTTTAGGGGAAATTTTATCCCAATTTAGGAAACAGGCAGGACTACAAAAAAAGACCTGGACAGGGTTTAACACCTAGTCCCGCAGCTGGCTTCTTTGAATTAAAACCCCGCCAAAGCAAGGGCAAAAGGGGAAAATTTTGGGGGGAAAGGGGAAAGAAGACGCAGACAGAAGTATAGGCTAGGTGGCCCAAGACTGCAAACCTCACTTAGGAGGGAAAAATCTAGGGGGGGAGCATAAAAACCCAACAGTCCGTTTGGGAAACACACATCAAAACAGATAAAAAACTGCAGCCCTTTAAAGAAAGAATCGATTTAGAATAGCGTTACGACATCTTTGTAAAGGAAACATTAAAAACACTGTTTAAATGTGTACGTCAGGGCCCATTCTGGGAATGCAGGGAAGTTTTTGGAGCCCACAAAACCCCGGTCAAAACACGTCAAGAAATTGAGAAAAAAAGTGCAAAGGTTTGCAAAGAGGGGTTTGTTCCCGGGGCTCGGGGGGAAAGGGCCCACGAAGAAAGAAGGAAAATCGGCCCCCGACGACAAATTTGGGGGAAAAAAGGGTTTTGGGGGACATGATAACGACATTTCAAAATAAATACGTGGAATTTGATGAAATGGACAAAAGACAGGATGTTCCAGGAGAAGGGAAAGCAGGGAAAACCCAAAGGGTTTATAATTGGGGGGGTGAAGAATCAGAGATGGCCAAAAAAAAAAAAAAAAAGGGAAAAAAAAAAAAAAAAAAAAAAGTTAGGAAGTATTTCTTCAGTCTAGAGTTTTTCAGGAAGTGGAATTTGTCTAGCAAGTGGGAGAGGGGGAACTATACCTAGCTTTTAAATGAGGTATGATAAAGCTCTGGACCAGGGAGGAGGGAAAACCCAGTAGCGCCCCTTTTTGAAAAAGGGCGGGGGGCCCGGGCTGGTCTCGACCCCCCGCAACCACAATTAGTTTTGGGACAATTTGGTGAGTACTGTAATTTTAATTTTTTTCAGGGTTTAAAATTTTTGTCTACATAAAATTACCGAGTATTAAAAATTTTCAATAAAAATCTTGTTTTAAATGTCTAGGGAAAAAAAATTAAAAACTCTAAAGGTTTTGTGAAAACATTTCAATGATATTAAATTTTTTGACCTGCATGAAATGGGATTCCCCTTTTAAAAAAAACAAGGGGCTTTCACCCCCATGGAAGGGTGTTTCATTTAAAAATCACATACCCGGGAAGGTCCCTCCCAAGAAGCTCATTGCTAGTTTAAACCCTTTCCCTTAAAATAAATTGTTTTTTTTGATTGGGCCCAAAATCAACAATTTATTATCGTTCTTAATTAAGGGGGTGGCAAACTTTGAGGGAGATTGGGAGCCCCCGCCAGGGGAAAACTCCTGTTTTTAATCCCTCAGTGTATAAAAACTTGTGATAACTTATTACTACCAGCTAGAAAAAAGAAAATTTTTCTTGAAGGGAGTTGTTTTAAAAAAATGGGCGTCTACACTTCAAATTGAAATTTGTTTTTCAATTCCCAATTGGTGCTAAAGCTTAAATTTAAAGACCTGGGGCTTGGAAAAACCATCATTACCCGATTTTATTTCCCCACTTTAAAGGGGGTCTTGGGTCTTAATGACTCCAACAACATGTTTTGGAGAAGCCAGGTATGGATACTCAAAAATCCCAGTACAATTGCTATAATCCCATCACACATTGGGATATCCTTCATAAAAAATTTTGATATGTTAGCTAAGAAAGCCCTTGAAAAGGAAAATTTGTAAAATAAAATTTTGGGTTTTATAATGCGTTAGCATTGGGAAATAATTTAGGAGAGAAGTAATAATAAAAAATGATTGTTTAGAAATCCGTTAGAAAGCCTAGTAGATCTATAAACCCACTATGTAAATAACGTGATAAGATGGTTTATGGAGCAACTTGAAATGTAAAAGGGACTGACTGATGTAGTCCCCGGCTTGTTGGTTACAAGTACTTTTGGTATTTAGGGAGACACACAGTGATGTCAAAAAAAATGAAAATTTTATGTGATCAGGCATATGGTCACTGATTTGAACACTATGTGCAAACGTACACTAATGAGGAAAAGAGATGACATTTTAAAATAATCTATGTGCATGTCAAGATATTTTTAATGAAAATAAAAACATAGATTACTAAGAAAATTTCCCCAAAATTTTGCTTTTAACAGTAATGAACTTTAGATTTTTTAGTTTAAATCAAAATGTCCACGTTAACCCTTTTGGGGTTTTAAAAGGTCATCCACAAAATCACAGAGGGAAAAAACCTAGGTACCACCTTTAAAAGCCTTAAGTTCCAGACACACATACACAAATCTCCAGAAAATCTCCAAGACTGTAGGGATACTATCAAAGATAAGGCACTACGTTCCATCCCCAAAACGCTCTCCTCGCACGGGGACCCTTCAATCATATACCCTTATTTTAAAATTGAATTTTTGAAAGGGGATCAACAAATCCAACACCTAAAACCCCCAATAACCCAGCAAAAGGCAGCAGTAAGAATGATAAAAATTCCACACCCCCCAGCATACTCCACCAATTTTTAAAAAGTCTGAATCGCACACATAAGAACATCCATACTTATCATGTGCCTACTACATACACAGAATCAAATAACATGCAAATATAAAACCCCCACTCAAACTTTTCCTCACCAACCTAAACAGGGAACACATGACCACAACACAAAACACAGATCTCTTTGATATACCTTGTGTCCATAACACACGTTAAATACTCTATGCACATAAAGGCCCCAACATATGTTATTCATTACCAGAAGATATTAACGTAACCCAGTCTGAAAATCAATAAGACTCTTCTCAAAAGCCCACTTAATCACCCTATACTAAATCTAAATACTCAGCACCACATTTCACTCCACCTATGTACTCCACATCATAACTGAAACAATCACATTGAACCAATTTATCCATTGTAGACAGAAAATAATTGAATCATTGTTACACAATCAAGTATTTCCAGAATATAAATATATCTTACCTTATACAAATTTTGATTCATTTACAATAGCATTTCTAACATTCTACTGTCACACAATGAAATATTACTATCCATCGCAGAGACTCAAACTATGAATACCCCCTTAGTATTAAGTAGACTGTAAGCCAAAATGTGAAGTTTTGGTTCCATAAAGCCTAGGCATAATAGAGGCTGTCTTTGCATTGCAACCCATTATTGTAAATACAAAATCTCAATGTACTGTTTGCAAAGACATAAAATAAATAAATAAATAAATAATACATAAATAAATAGATACCAGGGCTCTTATGTGTATCCCATGCTGCTGTTGCATCTACCGTCCACAGGATGGATATGACCTGCACAATAAACTAGCCACTTGGGTGGCAAAATCTAATCTACATAAATAACTCTTTACGATGGTAACAAGATATAAACTTATAAATAATTCATTAACACTGTAACTTCTTCAATTATCAAAACTGATGCCCAGTCCCTGGACCCCTTATGGTCCTCTGTAATGTTGAGGTACATCCCTGACTTCCATTATGTCCCTCTGTAATGTAGAGGTACAAGCCCTGAAAGGACCCAATATGTGCCTCTGTAATGTTATGTACAGTCCCTGGACCATTATGTGCCTCTGTAATGTTGAGGTACAGTCCCTGGACCCATTATGTGCCTCTGTAATGTTGAGGTACAGTCCCTGGACCCATTATGTGCCTCTGTAATGTTGAGGTAACAGTCCCGGACCCATTATGTGCCTTCTGTAATGTTGAGGTACAGTCCACTGACCCATTAATGTGGGTCTCTGTAATGCTTGAGGTACATCCCTGGGCCCATTGATGTGGCCTCTGTAATGTTGAGGTACAGTCCTGACCATTATGTGGCTCTGTAATGTTGAGGTACATCCCTGGACCCATTATGTGGCCTCAGTAATGTTTGAAGGTACAGTCCCTAGACCCATTATGTGCCTCTGTAATGTTGGAGGTACAGTCCCTGACCCATTATGTGCCTCTGAATGTTGAGGTACAGTCCCTAGACCCATTATGTGCCTCTGTAATGTTTGAAGGTTAACGATCCACTGGACCCATTATTGCCTCTGTAATGTTTAGGTACAGTCCCTTAGAACCCATTATGTGCTCGTAATGTTGAGGTAACAGTCCCTGGACCCATTGTGCCTCTGTAATGTTAGAGGTACAGTCCCTGGACCCATAATGTTCCTCTGTAATGTTGAGGTACAGTCCCTGAGACCCAATATGTGCCACAGTAATGTTGAGGTACAGTCCCTGGACCCATTATTGCCTCTGTAATAATGAGGATACAGTCCCTGGCCGCCATAATGTGCCTCTTGTAATGTTGAGGTACAATCCCTGGACCATTATGTGTCTGTAATGTTGAGGTACAGGTCCCTGGACCCATTATGTGCCTCTAGTAATGTTGAAAGGTACAGTCCCTGGACCCATTATGTGCCTCTATAATGTTGAGGTACAGTCCCTGGAACCCCATTAAGTGTTCTGTAAATGTTGAGTAATCAGTCCCTGGACCAATTTAAGTGCCTCTAATAATGGTATGAGGTACAGTCCCTGGACCCATTATGGCCTCTGTAATGTTGAGGTACAGTCCCTTTCCCATTATGTGCCTCTATAATGTTGAGGTACAGTCTCTGGACCCATTATGTGCCTCTGTAATGTGAGGTACAGTCTCTGACCCATTATATTGTCTCTTAATATGAGGTACAGTCCCTGACCCTTATGTGCCTCTGTAATGTTGAGTACCACCCTGGACCCATTATGTGCTCTGTAATGTTGAGGTACAGTCCCCCTAGACCCATTCTATGTGGCTCCTGTAAGGTTGAGTACAGTCTCTGACCCATTATGTTGCCTTTGTAATGTTATGTACAGACCCTGGACACCAATATGTGCCTCTGTAAATAAGTGAGGTATCAGTCCTTGACCATTATGTCCTCTGCAATGTTGAGGTACAGTCCCTGGACCCATTATGTCCTCTGTAATGTTGAGGACTACAGTCATCTGACCCATTATGTGCCTCTGTAATGTTTGAGGTAGCAGTCTCTTGGACCCATTATTTGCCTCTGTAATGTTGAGGTACAGTCCCCCTTGACCCATTAGTGCCTCGTATGTTTGAGGTACAGTCTCTTGGACCCATTATGTGCCTCTGAATTGGTTGAGGTACAGTCCTGGACCCATTATGTGCCTCTATAATGTTGAGGTACAGTCCCCTGGACCATTATGTGCCACTATAATGTTGAGTACAGTCCCCTGGACGCATTAATGACCTCCTGATAATGTTGATGTTACAGTCCCTGGACCCATTATGTGCCCACTATAATGTTGAGGTACAGTCCTGACCCATTATGTGCCTCTGGAATGTTGAGGTACAGTCCCTGACCCATTAATGTGCCTCTATAATGTTGAGTACAAAGTCTCTAACCCATTATGTGCCTCTGTAATTGTTTCAGGTACAGTCTCTGGACCCATTTATATGTCCCTGTAAAGTTGAGTACAGTCCCTGGACCCATTATGTGCCTCTGATAATGTTGAGGTACAGGGGAACCCTGGACCCATTATGTGGCTCTGTAATGTTGAGGTACAGTCCCTAGACCCATATGTGGCTCTGTAATGTTGAGGTACAGTCTCTGACCCATTATGTGCCTTTGTAATTGTTGAGGTACAGTCCCTGACCCATTATGTGCCTCTGTAATGATAGGTACAGTCTCTGACCCATATGTGCCTCTGTAATGTTGAGGTATCAGTCTCGGACCCCATTATGTGCCTCTGTAATTGTGAGGTACAGTCCCTGGACCCATTATGTGCCTCTGTAATGTTGATGTACAGTCCCTCTGCAACCCATTATGTGCCTCTGTATTGAGTTGAGTACACCCTGACCCATTATGTGCCTCTGTAATGTTGAGTAACAGTCCTCTGGACCATTATGTGAGACTCTGTAAATGTGAGGTACAGTCCTGGACCCATTAGATGCGCTCTGTAATGTTGAGGTACAGTCCCCTGTACCCATTATGTGCCCTCTGTAATGTTGAGGTACAGTCCCTGGACCCCATTATGTGCCTCTGTAATGTTTGAGGTACCAGTCCCCTGACCCATTATGTGCCGCTGTAATTTAGGTACAGTATCAGGACCCATTATGTGCCCGTAATTTGAGGTACAGTCCTGGACCCATTATGTGCCTCTGTAATGTTGAGGTAAGGACATGTCTCTGGACCCATTTTCTTTCCTCTGTATTGTTGAGGGTACAGTCCTGGACCCATTATGTGCCTCTGTAATGTTGAGGTACAGTCCATCTGACCCCATTTATGTCCATCTGTAATGTGAGGTACATTCCCTGGAAACCCATTATGGTGCCTCTTTAAAGTTGAGGTACATTCATCTGGACCACATAAGTCCTCTGTAATGTTTGAGGTACGTCCTCTGGACCCCTTAATGTGCCTCCTGTAATGTTGAGAGGTGTACAGTCCCCCCTGGACCCATTATGTGCCTCTGTAATGTCTGAGGTAACTGTCCCTGACCCATTAGTTGCCTCTGTAATGTTGAGTACAGTCCCGTGGCATTATGTGCCTCTGTAATTTGAGGTTACATCCCTGGACCCATTTTGTGCCTCTGTAAATGTTGAGGTACAGTCCCCTGCCTGGACCCATTATGTGCCTCAGTATTGTTGAGGTACAGTCCCTGACCCATTATGTGCCTCTGTAGCTAAAGTTGAGTACAGTCCCTTGGACCCATTATGTGCCTCTTTACGTGAGGTAACAGTCACCTGGACCCATTATGTCTGCTCGGAAATGGAGGTAACAGTCCCTGTACCCATATGTGCTCTGTAATGTTGAGTATAAAAAAACACGTCCCTGGACCCATTAAAGGTGCTCTGTAATGTTGAGTACAGTCCCTGGAACCCATTATGTGCCTCGTGTAATGTTAGGTACGTCCCTGGACCCATTATGTTCCTCTGTAATTTGAGTACAGTCCCTGACCCAATAAAGTGCCTCTGAATGTATGAGGAGTACAGTCCCCCCTGGACCCATTATGTGGCTCTGTAATGTTGAGTACAGTCCCTGACCCATTATGTGCCTCTGTAATGTTGAGGTACAGTCCCTGACCCATTATGTGCCTCTTTAATGTTGAGGTACATTCTCTGGACCCTTTACGTGCCTCTGTAAGTTGAGTACAGTCCCCATGGACCCATTATAGTGCTCTTAATGTTGAGGTATAGTCCTCTGGACCCATTATGTGGCCTCTGTAATGTTGAGGAGCGCAGTCCACTGGACCCATATGTGCCTCTGTAATGTTGAGGTACAGTCTCTGGACCCATTACGTGCCTCTGAGTAATGTTGAGGTACAGTCCCTGGACCCATTATGTGGCTCTGTAAATTTGAGGTACAGTCCCTGGACCCATTAATGTGCCTCTGTAATGTTGGAGGTAGCAGTCCTGGACCCATATGATGCCTGTAATTTGAGGTACAGTCCCTGACATTATGTGCCTCTGAGGTAATGTTGAGTACAGTCCCTGACCCATTATGTCCTCTGCGTAATGTTGAGGTACAGTCCCTGGATCCCATTAAGTGCATCTGTAATGTTGAAGTGTAACAGTCCCTGGACCCATAGTGGCTCTGTAATTTGAGGTACAGTCCCCTGACCCATTATGTGCCTCTGTAATGTTGAGGTACAGTCCCCCCTGGACCCATTTATTTGGCTTCTGTAATGTCGAGTACAGTCCCTGGACCCATAATGTCACCTCTGTAATGTTGAGGTAAGGTCCCTGACCCATTATACAGCCCTCTGTAATGTTGAGGTACAGTCCCCTGGACCCATTATTGCCTCTGTAATGTTGAGGTACAGTCCCTGGACCCATTATGTGGTCCCTCGTAATGGTGAGGTAACAGTCCCTGGACCATTATGTGCTCTGTAATCTGTTGAAGTAGAGTCTCTGGACCCATTATGGTGGCCTCTGTAATGTTGAGGAACAGCCCTGGACCCAATTATGTGCCTCTGTAATGTATAGCCTCAGTCCCTGGACCCATTATGTGCCTCTGTAATGTTGAGTGTACAGTCCCTGGACGCCATTATGTGCTCTGTAATGTTTGAGTACAGTCCATGGACCCATTAATGTGGCTCTGAAATTGATGAGGTACAGTCCCTGACCCATTATGTGCTCTGTAATGTTGAGTACAGTCCCGGGACCCATTATTGCTCTGTAATGTTGAGGTACAGCTCACGAGGACCACATTATGTGTCCTCTCTGTACAGGTAACAGTCCCTGGGGCCCATTATGTGGCCACTGTAAAGTTGAGGTACAGTCCCCTGGACCCATTATGTGGCTCTGTAATGTTGGAGGTACAAGTCCCTGACCCATTATGTTGCCTCTGAATGCGTTTGAGTAACAGTCCCTGGAACCCATTATGTGACCTCTGTAATGTTGAGGTAACCGAAGTCCCCTGGCCCATTCGTGGCTCTGTAATGTTGAGTACAGCAGTCCCTGGACCCATTATGTGCTCTGTAATTTGGAGGTACAGTCCTGGACGCCATTATGTGCCTCTGTATGTTGAGTACAGTCCTAGACCCTTATGGTGCCTCTGTAACTGTTGAGGTAGCAGTCCCTGGACCCCATTATGTGGTGCCTCTGATAATGTTGGAGTCAGTCCCCTACGACCCATTATGTCCTCTGTAATGTTTGGTACCGTCCCTGACCCATTATGTGCCTCTGTAATGTTGAGGTACAGTCCGGGACCCATTAATGTGCCCTCTTATTGCTATGAAGGTACAGTCCCTGGACCACATTAAGGGCCTCTTGTAATGTTTGAGGTACAGTTCCCTGGGCCCATTATGTGGCCTCTGTAATGTTGAGGACCAGGTCCCTGGACACATTATGGTATCCCACTGTAATGTTTGAGGTACAGAGTCCACTGGACCCATTAGGTGCCTCTGTAATATGAGGTACAGTTCCCTGGAACCCATTATGGCCTCTGTAATGTTTTTGAAGGTACAGATCCCTGAACCCATTATGTGCCCCCTACTGTAACTGTTGAGTCAGTCCCATGACCCATTTCTGTGCCTCTAAAATGTTGAGGTACAGTCCCCCGGACCATTAATGTGCCTCTATAATTGATGAGTACTAGTCCCTGGACCATTATGTGCCTCTGTAACTGTAGAGGACAGTCCCTGACCCATTATGTGCCTCTAAAATTTGAGTACAGTCCCAGACCATTATGTGCCTCTGAAATGTTCTGATGTAACAGTCCCTGACCCATTATGTGCCTCTATAATGTTTAGGTACAGTCTCTCTGGACCCAGTACGTGCCTCTGTTAATGTGAGGTACAGTCTCTGGACCCATTATATGTCTCTGTAATGTTGAGTACAGTCCCTGGACCCTTATGTGCCTCTGTAATTTTGAGGTACAGACCCTGGAACCCATTATGTGGCTCGTAATGTTTAGAGTACGTCCCTAGACCCATTAATGTGGCGCAGTAATGTGAGGTACAGTCTCTATGGACCACATTATGTGCCTTTGTAATGTCGAGTACAGTCCCTGGACCCATTATGTCCCTGTTAATGTTAGGTTCAGTCCTTGTGACACCATTATGTCTGCTCTCTGTAATGTTAGGTACATTCCCTGACCCTCTCATGTCCTCTGTAATGTTGAAGTAGGCAGTCTCAGGACCCATTATGTGCCTCTGTAATGTTGAGGTAATAACCATCCTCTGGATCCCAATATGTGCCTCTGTAAAGTTGAAGGTACAGTCCCTGGACCCATTATGTGCCCTCTGTCATTTGAGGTACATAGTCTCTGGACCCATTATGTGCCTCCTGTAATGTTGAGGTACAGTCTCTGGACCCATTATGTGCCCTCTATATTGTTTGATAGTAACAGCCCTGGACCCATTATGTCCTCTATAATGTTGAGGTCCAGTCCCTGGACCCATTAATGTGCCTCTGTAATGTTGAGGTTACAGTCCCTGAACCCATTATGTGCCTCATAATGTTGAGGTACAGTCCTGGACCCATTATGTGCTCTGTAATGTTGAGTGTACAGTCCCTGGGGGGGAACCCATTATGTGCCTCTAATAATGTTTGCGGTACAGTCTCTGGACTCACATTATGTGCCTTTGTAATCTGTAGAGGTACATTCTTCCGGAGCCCATTATATTGTCTCTTGAGTAATGTTAGGTACAGTCCCTGGACCCATTATGTGCCTCTGTAATGTTGAGGTACGACCCTGGACCCATTATGTGGCTCTGTAATTTGATGTACATCCCCTAGAACCCATTATGTGGCTCTGTAATGTTTTGAGGTACAGTCTCTGGATCCCATTATGTGCCTTTGTAATGTTGAGGTACAGTCCCAGGACCCATTATGTGCCTCTGTAATGTTGAGGTTACAGTCTCTGGACCCATTAATTTGCCTCTTAATGATGAGTACAGTCTCTGACCCATTAGTGCCTCTGTAATGTTGAGGTACAGTCCCTGGACCCATTATGTATGCCTCTGTAATGTTGAGGTGACGTCTCTGTGTGCACCATTATGTGCGCTCGAATGTTGAGTACAGTCCCTGGACCCATTATGTGCCTCTGTAATGTAGAGGTAGCAGTCCTCTGGACCCATATGTGCCTCTGTAATGTGATGGTACAGTCTCTGGACCCATTATGTGCCTCTGTAATGTTGAGGTACAGTCCCTGTGACCCATTATGTGCCTCTGAAATGTTGTTGGTACAGTCCCCGGACCCATTATGTGCTCTGTAAGTTGAGGTACAGGTCCCAGGACCCATTATGTCCTCTGTACTGTTGAGGTACGAGTCTCTGGACCCAGTTAAATGTCCTCTGTCAATTTTGAGGTACAGTTCCCTGGACCCATATGTGCCTCTGCAATGGTTGAGGTATGTCTCTGTCGACCCTTATGTGCCTCTGTAATGTTGAGGTACAGTCCCTGGACCCCATTATGTGCCTCTGTAAATGTTGAGGTACAGTCCTCATGGACCCATTAAGCGCCTCTGTAATGTTGAGTCCTAATTCCCTGACCCATTTGGCCTCTGTAATGTTGAGGTAATTCTCTGGACCCATTATGTGCCCCTAGTAATGTTTGAGGTTACAGTCCTCTGGACCCTTATGTTGCCCACGATAAATGTTAAGGTACAGTCCCTGGAGCCCAATAGTGCCTCTGTAATGTTTAGGTACAGTCCCTGGACCACTTATGTGGCTCGTAAATGTTTAGGTACAGTCCCTGACCCATTATGTGCCTCTGTTAATGTTTGAGGTACACGTCCCTGGACCCATTATGAGCCTCTGTAATGTTGAGGTACAGTCCCTGACCCATTATGTGCCTCAGTAATGTTGATACAGAGTCCCTGGACCCATTAATTGCCCTGTAAATGTTGAGGTTACAGTCCCTGGACCCATTTTGTGCCTCTGCTAATGTTTAGGTACAGTTCCCTGGACCCATTATGTGGCTCTGTCAAGTTGAGGTACAGTCCCTGGACCCATTTAAGTGCCTCTGTAAATGTTGAAGGTACAGTCCCTGGACCCATTATGTGGCTCTGTAATGTTAGGTACAGTCCCTGACACCATTATGTGCCTATGTAATGTTGAGGTAACAGTCCCAGGAACCCATTATGTGCCTCTTATGCTTGAGGTACAGTCCCCTGGAACCCAATATGTGCCCTACTGTAATGTTGAGGTAACAGTCCCTGACCATTATGTGGCTCTGTAATGTTGAGGTACATCCCTGGACCCATTCTGGTTGCCTCTGTAATGTTGAGGTACAGTCCGCTGGACCCATTATGTGCCTCTGTAATGTTGAGGCTCCAGTCTCTGGACCCATTATTTTGCCTCTGTAATGTGTGAAGGTACAGTCCCTGGACCCATTATGTGCCTCTGTAATGGTTTGAAGGTATAGTCTCTGGACCCATTATTGCCTCTGTAATGTTGAGTACAGTCACTGGACCCATTATGTGCCTCTATAATTTTGAGGTACAGTCTCTGGACCCATTACGTGCCTCTGTAAATGTTGAGGTACAGGTCCCTGGACCCATTATGATGGCTCCTGTAATTTGAGTTACAGTCCCTGGACCCATTATGTGCTCTGTAATGTTGAGGTACAGTCCCTGGACCCATTATGTGGGCTCTGTATGTTGAGGTACAGTCCCTGACGCATTATGTGCTCTCTGTAAGTTGAAGTACATCCCCTGGACCCATTATGTGGCCTCTGTAAATGTGAGGTACAGTCCCTGGACCCATTATGTGTCCTCTGTAATGTTGAGTACAGTCCTGTACCCCATTATGTGGCTCAGTAATGTTGAGGTACAGACCCTGGACCCATTATGGTGCCTCGTTAATGTTGAAGGTACAGTCCCTGGACCCATTAATGTGGCCTCGGTAATGTTGAGTACAGTCTCTGGACCCACTATGTGCTCTGTAATGTTGAGGAACAGTCCCTGGACCCATTATGTGCCTCTGTAATGTTGAGGAGTACAGTCCCTGGACCCAATATTGCCCTTCGAAATGTTAGGTACATCCCAGGACCCATTATGTGCCTCGTAAGGTTGGAGGTACAGTCCCTGGACCCTTTATGTGCCTCTGTAAAGTTGAGTTACAGTCCCCTGGACCCATTATGTGTCTCCGCAATGTTGCGGTACAGTCCTGAACCATTATGTGGCTCTGTAATGTTTGAGCCAATTCCCTGGACCCATTATGTGCCTCTGTAATGTTGAGGTACAGTCCCCTGGACCCATTATGTGCCTCTGTAATGTGAGGTACAGTCCCTGGACCCATTATAAGCCTCTGTAATGTTGAAGGTACAGTCCCTGGACCCATTAATGTGCTCGTAATGGTTTTTTTGAGTACAGTCCCCTGACCCATTATGTGGCTCTGTAAAGTTCGAGTATGTCTGTACCCATTATTGGCTCAGTAATGTTGAGGTACCGGTACACACCCTGGACCATTATGTGATGTGTGAGGTACAGTCCCTGGACCCATTAATATGGCTCTGTAATGTTAAGATACAGTCCCCTGGACCCATTATAAGCCCTCTGTAAATGTTGAGGTACAGTCCTGACCCATAAATGTGCCTCAGGTAATGTTGAGGTACAGTCCCTGGACCCATTCTGTGCCACCTGTAAGGTTGAGTGTACAGTCCCCTGGACCCATTATGTGCCTCATGTAATGTTTGAGTACAGTCCCTGACCCATTATGTGCCCTCTGGAATGTTAGGTACAGTCCCGGACCCATATGTGGCCTCTGTAATGTTGAGGTACAGTCCAGGACCCATTATGTGCCTCTGTAATGTTGAGTACAGTCCCTAGGACCCATTAATGTGCCTCTGTAATGTTGAGGTACAGTCTCTGGACCGCATTATGCTGCTCTCTGTAATGTTGGGTACAGTCCTTGGACCCCCCCTTATGTGTCCTCTATAATTTGAGTTACAGTCCCTGGAACCCATAATGGGGCCTCTGTAATGTTGAGGTACAGTCCCTGGACCCATTATGTGTGCTCGTAATGTTGAGGTACATCCTGAACCCATATGTGCCTCTGTACCGTTGAGGAACAGTCCCTGGACCAATAGGTGCCTCTGTAATGTTGAGGTGACAGTCCCTGGACCCATTACGTGCCTCTGTAATAATTTTAACTAACACCCACAGCATTGGTGCGAGGTAACACCACCACACATGGGATAGAGTAACTACCACCCACAGCCATGGGAATTAGGTAAACTACCACTCACACGCATAAGGAGTGAGGTAACACCACTCACGACCATGTAGTGAGGTGAACTACCACCCACACCATGGAAATAGAGGTAACTACCATACTCCACACCATGGGAATGAGGTAACTACCAACCAAAACCATGGTAATGAGGTAACTACCACTCAGACCAGGGAGTGGAGGGAACTACACCCACACCATGGGAAAGAAAGTAACTACCACCCACAACATGGAAAGAGGTCAACTACCACTCACACACGGGAGTGAGGTAACTACCACCCATACCATGGGAGTGAGGTAAACGTACCCCCCCCATCAGGGAATGAGTAACTACCAACCTCACACCATGGAGAGAGGTAACTACCAACCCCAACCATGGGATAGAGGTAACTACCAACCACACACAATGGGAGTGAGGTAAATACCACCCACAACATGGGAGTTTAGGTACTACGACCCATCAACATGCGAGTGAGGTAACGACCACCCACACCATGGAATGAGGTAAATTACCCACCCACACCATGGGAGTGAAGGTAACTACCGCCACCGCCCACCATGGGAGTGAGGTACTACCACACATACCATGGGAGTGAGTAACTACCTACCCACACCATGGGAGTGAGGTAATACTATCCAACCCACACCATGGGAGTGGAGGTAGACTACACTCACAACATGGTAGTGCGGTAACTACCCACCCACGCCATGGGAATGAGGTAACACCCCCCACACCATGGAAGTGAGGGAAACCACCACCCCACACCATGGGAGTGAGGGTAACGTACCACCCAACATACCATGGTAGTGAGGTAACTACCACCCTCACCAATGGGGAATGAGGTACTACCACCCCACCATGGGATGAGGAAACTACCCAAACCACACCAATGGGAATTGAGGTAACTACCACTACACCCACCATGGGAGTGAGGTAACTACCACTCACACCATGGGAGTGAGGTAAACTACCACCCCACACCAAGGGAATAGGTCTAACTACCACCCACACCATGGGAATGAGGTTAACTACCACCCACATCCATGGGAATGAGGTAACTACCACTCAGACCATGGGAGTGAAGGTAACTACCACCCACACCCATGGTGAAATGAGGTAAATACCACCCACACCATGGAAATGAGGTTAACTACCACTCCAACCATGGGAGTGAGTAACTACCACCCATACCATGGGGGGTAGGTAACACCAACCCCACCTCATCGGGAAGAGGTAACTAACACCCACACCTGGGAGAGAGGTAACTCACCCACACCATGGAGTTAGGTAACTACCACCCAAACCATGGGACGATGAGGTAACTACCACCCACATAATGGGAGTTAGGTAACTACCACCCACACATGGGATGAGGTAACTACCACCCCACCATGGGGAATGAGGTAACTACCACCCACCACCCCATGGGAGGAGGTAACTACTCCACCCACACCATGGTAGTGATGTAACTATCCACGCATCGATACCATGTGAGTGTCTGTTAAACTACCAACCCACACCATGGGAGTGAGGTAAAACTCACCACACCCACAACCATCGGGAGTGAGGTAGGTACCACTCACATCAACATGGGAGTGAGGTAACTACCACCCCAAGACCATGGTAATGAGTAACTACTCCACCCACACCATGGGAGTGAGTAACTACCACCCACACCATGGGAGTGAGGTAACTACCACCCACACCATGGATGAGGTAACTACCACCCACACCATGGAATGAGGTAACTACCACTCCACAACCAGGAGAGGAGGTAACTAACCACCCACAACATGGAGTGAGGTAACTACCACCCACAACCTTGAGTGAGGTACTTACACCCAGCAACCAGAGAGTGAGGTAACACCCACCCACACCATGGGAGTGAGGTAACTCCCATCCGTCACAACGATGGTAGTGAAGTAACATAACACCCACAACATGGGAGTTGAGGATAACTACCACCCCGAACCTGGGAGTGAGTGTTAACTACCACTAACTACCACCCACACCATGGAGTGAGGTAACTACACCCACAACATGGGAAGTGAGGTAACACCAGCCAAAAACATTGGAGTGAGGTACTACCACCCACACCATGGAATGAGGTAACAACCACCCACACCATGGGAGTGAGTAACTACCACCCACACCATGGAGTGAGGTAACTCCCAACACCCACACCATGGGAGTCAGGTAACAACCCAGACCCACACCATGGAGTGAGGTTACTACACCCACACCATGGAGTTGAGGTAACTACCACCCACAACATGGAGTGAGTAACTACCAACCCACAACATGGGATTAAGGTAACTACCACCCACAAATGGGAGTGAGGCAACTACCATCCACCTCAAGGAGTGCGTAAACTACACCACAACAGGGAGTGAAGGCAACTACCACCCACACCATGGGAGTGAGGTAACTACACCCACAACATGGGAGTGAGGTAACTACCACCCACAACACGGGAGTGAGGGTAACTACCACCCACAACATAGAAGTAGGTAACTACCACCCACACATGGGAGTGAGGTAACTACCAACCCACAATCCATGGGAGTGGAGGTAACTAAACTACCACCCACAACATGGAGTGAGGTAACTACCCACCCACAACATGGAGAGAGTAACTACCCACCCACAACATGGGAGTGAGGTAACTACCAACCTCAACAAGGAGTGAGGTAACTACCCACACCGCACAACATGGGAGTTGAGGCGGTAACTACCACCCACAACATCTGAGTAATGTAACTATCTACCACCCACATCATGGAGTGAGTAACTACCACCCACATCAGGATGAGGTAACTGCCACGCCACACCATGGGGTTAGGTAACTACCGACCCACAACATGAGAGTGAGTAACTACCAACCACATCATGGGAGTGAGGTAACTACCACCAACAACATGGAGTGGGGGTAACTACCCCCACAACATGGAGGTGAGGTAACTACCACCACAACATGCGTGACAAGTGAGGTTATCTACGCACCCACACCATAGTGAGTGAGGTAACTACAACCCCACAGACCTGGGAGTGAAGGTAAGCTACCACCCACACACCATGGAGTCTGAGTAACTACCACCCATAACAGGGAGTGAGGTAACTACCACCACACACAAGGGAGTAGAGTGTAACAACCACCCACAAGCATGGGAGTGAGGTACTACACACCCACAACATGGGAGTGAGGTAAACTACCACCCACAACATGGGAGTGAGTACAACACCCACATCATGGGATGTGAGGTTAACTACTGCAGACCCACGACAAGGAGAGTGAGGTTAAGCTACCTCCCACAACATGGGATTGCGTGTAACACTCTCTACCACATCATGGAGTGCGATTATAACTACGCACCCACAACATGGGAGGGAGGTAACTAACCAACCCACAACATGGGAGTGAGGTAACTACCACCCACAAACATGGGAGTGTAGAGGAACTACCACCCACACCATGGGAGTGAGGTAACTACCACCCACAACATGTATGAGGAAGCTACCCACCCACACCATGGGAGTGATGTAACTACCAACCCACAACATGGTAGTGAGGTAACTACCTACCCACAACAGGGAGTGAGGTTAACTACCACCAACCCAACATGGAGTGAGGTAACTACCACCCACATCATGGGGAGTGATGTAACTACCACCCACAACAATGGGAGTGAGGTAACGACCACCCACATAACATGGAGTGAGGTAACTACCCCACACAACATGGGAGTGAGGTAACTAACCACCCACAGTGCCATGGAGAGAGGTAACTACCACCCACAACATGGAGTAGTGAGGTAGCTACCACCCACACCGTGGGAGTAGTAACTACCACCACATCAACATGGAGTGACGGTAACAACCCACCCACCAACATGTGGAGTGAGGTCAACTACCACCCATAACATTGAGTGAGGTACTACCACACCACAACATGGGAGTGAGGTAACTACCACCCACATCATGGGAGTGAGGTAACTACCACCCACAACATGGGAGTGAGGTAACTACCACCCACACACATGGGAGTGAGGTAACTACCACCCACAACATGGGAGTGAGGTAACTACCACCCAAAACATTGGAGTGAGGTAACTACCACCCACACCATGGGAATGAGGTAACTACCACCCACACCATGGGAGTGAGGTAACTACCACCCACACCATGGGAGTGAGGTAACTACCACCCACACCATGGGAGTGAGGTAACTACCACCCACACCATGGGAGTGAGGTAACTACCACCCACACCATGGAGTGAGGTAACTACCACCCACAACATGGGAGTGAGGTAACTACCACCCACAACATGGGAGTAAGGTAACTACCACCCACAACATGGGAGTGAGGCAACTACCATCCACATCATGGGAGTGAGGTAACTACCACCCACAACATGGGAGTGAGGTAACTACCACCCACACCATGGGAGTGAGGTAACTACCACCCACAACATGGGAGTGAGGTAACTACCACCCACAACATGGGAGTGAGGTAACTACCACCCACAACATTGGAGTGAGGTAACTACCACCCACAACCATGGGAGTGAGGTAACATACACCCACACATGGGAGTGAGGTAACTACCACCCACAACATGGGAGTGAGGTAACTACCACCCACAACATGGGAGTGAGGTAACTACCACCCACACCATGGGAGTGAGGTAACTACCACCCACAACATGGGAGTGAGGTAACTACCACCCACAACATGGGAGTGAGGTAACTACCACCCACAACATGGGAGTGAGGTAACTACCACCCACATCATGGGAGTGAGGTAACTACCACCCACATCATGGGAGTGAGGTAACTGCCACCCACACCATGGGAGTGAGGTAACTACCACCCACAACATGGGAGTGAGGTAACTACCACCCACATCATGGGAGTGAGGTAACTACCACCCACAACATGGGAGTGAGGTAACTACCACCCACAACATGGGAGTGAGGTAACTACCACCCAAAACATTGGAGTGAGGTAGCTACCACCCACACCATGGGAATGAGGTAACTACCACCCACAACATGGGAGTGAGGTAACTACCACCCACAACATGGGAGTGAGGTAACTACCACCCACAACATGGGAGTGAGGTAACTACCACCCACAACATGGGAGTGAGGTAACTACCACCCACACCATGGGAGTGAGGTAACTACCACCCACACATGGGAGTGAGGTAACTACCACCCACAAACATGGGAGTGAGGTAACTACCACCCACATCATGGGAGTGAGGTAACTACACCCACAACATGGGAGTGACGTAACTACCACCCACATCATGGGAGTGAGGTACTACCACCCACAACATGGGACGTGAGGAACTACCACCCACAACATGGGAGTGAGGTAAACTACCACCCACAACATGGAGTGAAGTAACTACCACCCACAAACATGGGAGTGAGGTAACTACCACCCACAACATGGGAGTGAGGTAACTACCACCCACAACATGGGAGTGAGGTAACTACCACCCACAACATGGGAGTGAGGTAGCTACCACCACAACATGGGAGTGAGGTAAACTACCACCCACATCATGGGAGTGAGGTAACTACCACCCACAACATGGGAGTGAGGGAACTACCACACCACAACATGGAGTGGAGGTAACTACCACCCACATCATGGGAGTGAGGTAACTACCACCCACAACATGGGAGTGAGGTAACTACCAACCACAACATGGGAGTGAGGTAACTACCACGCACATCATGGGAGTGAGGTAACTACCACCCACATCATGGGAGTGAGGTAACTACCACCCACAACATGGGAGTGAGGTAACTACCACCCACACCATGGGAGTGAGGTAACTACCACCCACAACATGGGAGTGATGTAACTACCACCCACAACATGGGAGTGAGGTAACTACCACCCACACCATGGGAGTGAGGTAACTACCACCCACAACATGGGAGTGAGGTAACTACCACGCACATCATAGGAGTGAGGTAACTACCACCCACAACATGGGAGTGACGTAACTACCACCCACAACATGGGAGTGAGGTAACTACCACCCACAACATGGGATGAGGTAACTACCCCCCACAACCCTGGGAGTGAGGTAAACTACCACCCACACCATGGGAGTGGGGGTAACAAACCCCCCCCACCATGGGAGTAGTAATACCACCCACAATCATGGGGGTGAAAGGGAAAATAAGAATTTAACAACTATACAAGAGGAAATATCATTTTTTTATATATTTTTTTTAAAATTTTACAATACTAAAAAAATAAAAATTTTACAGTATCAAAATTCATTAGAAAAAAAAAAAATTTTTTTCATAAGGAAACACTTTTTAGGGTTACAAAATAACCCCACAAAGAAAGAGAGAAGCTTAAAAGAAAGCGTTCGGTCCGACTTGGCCCCTTTCAAAAATCCACTAACAAGGGAACCCAACGAACAACGAAATTTCCCGGTAAAAAATCCCAAAAAGGGGTAGCCGGGGGAAAACGGGGCAGACAAGAACAATGCTGGAAGGGGTGTTTTTTATCCCTTAAAAAAAGAGCCAGGGCTTGAAAAAACAGCGAGGCGATCGTGGGACAGAATTGGGGAAAAAAATTGGCCCCTTCCCGTTGGGGCTCCCCCGGGGGGTGAGCGGGGGGAAAAAGGGAAAAAATGCGACGTTTTGAGCTAAGAGGATGTAGAAGTGAGCCATTCTTAAACCCCAAAAATAAGGGGAACGGGGGGAAGAAATGGTACCCTGTCATAGAAGGTAAACCCTCGGGGAATTTCCCAAGGGTTTTTTGTAAATAGGGTTTGGAGCAGGGTCATGCAAGGAGTAAAAAAGGGTTTGTGTTGGTTTGTGGGTCTGCGAATGTCTTCGTCAAGGAGAGAGGTCCAGTAGTCATGTCGTGTCACGAGTTTGTCAATCTGTCTGTCACTGAGCGTCTTCCAGTACAGATTCAGCGCAGGGATGTCAAATTTGGGGCATGGAGAGACTCGCTTGTGGCGAAGTCCTCCCATCTGACATCAAGCACACAGCGCAGCGCCTTGTTCTGGACACGCTGCAGTTTAAGTAAGTTTGTTTTTGCTGCAAGAGAGAGGGCTAGAGGAGAGTAAGTTATCAGAGGACGTATAAAGGATTTGTAGAGGTGTAGTTTGGTGCGTTGAGAGGCATGTTTCAGCTTGTAGAGGCCCGCAAGGGCCTTACTAGCTATTGCATGCATTGAGTGAATGTGTCCGTGTAAGCGTAGAAGGTAGTCAAGATTAACGCCAAGGACAGTGACAGATTGTGTCATGGGGATGTAAGTGCGGGTGTCAGCTGTTCTGAGCTCGACAGGTAATGGAGGATCACGTTTTCTGTAGTTAAAATATGTAATGCTGGATTTAGCTGCATTGGTTTTGATCCTCCATTTTTGTTCCCAGATGGCTATCCTGTCGACCTCATTTTGTGTTTTGTGTGTGAGTGTATCTATATTGGCATGAGTGATAAATTGTGTAATGTCGTCTGCATAGGCTAGTGTGGAGTTTTGGTATACAATTGTTGGAATGTCGTTAGTGTATAAAATGTAGAGGGTAGGGGAGAGGACAGATCCCTGGGGTACTCCAGCATTTAGTGTGAAGTAGTCAGAGTAACAGCCTTGGAATTTCATTCTCATGGTACGGCCGTCTAGGAAGTTGCAGAGGAGTTTACGAGTAGTGAGAGGCAGGTTAAAGTTAGTGCAGAGTTTGTACTTGAGCCCTTGGTGCCAGACAGTGTCAAAAGCTTTTTCAACGTCTTTTGCAACCAGGGCTGTCCTGTTTGTTTGTTTTGTGTTTATGTGGATGTAGTTGAGAATGATGTTAATGGCATCTTGTGTGGATCTGTGTGTTCTGAAGCCAAACTGACCATCAGAAAGTAGAGAGTTGTGTTCCAGGTATCTGCGAAGGCGATGGTTGATGAGTTTTTCAAAGAGTTTACCTAAAGTTTCGAGGAGGCTGATAGGGCGATAATTTCTAGGATCAGAGTGGTCTTTTTTGGGTTTAGGAAGGAGGATAGCAGTAGCAGCTTTGAAGAGGGAAGGGAAGTATCCAGAGGCAAGGGAGGCATTAAGGAGGTTTGTGTAGGCAGTAATGATAGATGTCAGGGAAAGGGGTTTTAAGATAATATGGTTAAGGCCAGAGGCGCCAGGAGCCTTGGGAGGGAAGGTGTCTGAGGAGAGTTTTAATGTCTGTGTTGGTGAAAGGAGTGTCGAGTTCTTGGGAGGAGGTAAAAAGAGTCTAGATGAATGTGGCTATCTGGTGTTGTATTTGTGTGTGTGCAGTGTTCCAAAGTTCTATGTTCTGAATGTGTTGAATAACGTTAGGGTGAGGTCGGTGAGGGTGGAAGATGTTCTCCCAGATGTGTTTGAAGATGTTGGTAGCAGCCTGCGGGTCTGAGATGTGTGTGTTGTTGTGGGTGATGTGTTTGAATTTGTTGGTGGGAGTAGTGCCCTTTATTTTTTTGATAAAGTTCCAGAAGGCTTTTTGTGTTTTTAATACGCTGTTTGTCAGCTTGTTGTATGAGTTGTGACCAGTGATTGTTGTGATCTTGGTCTAGACTGTGTATAATGTTGTTTCTAAGGTAAGTGAGATCTAATCGAACTTGATTAAATCTGTGTGTGTGTTGTAGAGGAAGCGGTTGTGGTAGCAGATAATTAGTCTTCTTGTTCTGAGTGACGGTTTGAAGGAATAACGAGTGGTGTGAGTTTTCTTTGGTATTGCGTTGTTGGCTGCTTGTGTAATGGTGTCCTGGATGAGATCAAGTTGAGTATCGATGTCAGAGATAGGTTTGTTGTTATAGTCATAGGTGAGGTTAATATTGTCTATGTGTTGTTTGAAAGCATCCCAATCAGCGTTCTCGTAGGAGAAGGAAGGTGTGGTTGGAATGAGGATAGGGTTGGAGGAGATGTGCAAGATGACTGGGATGTGATCAGAGCCTGTAATATGGCCAGGTGAGATGTAGTGCTGAAATAGAGAACTGGCTCGGTTTGCCAGAATGATGTCTGGTTTGCCTTGGCCCGTGTGATTGAAGAAGGTATTGAAGTCTGGGCCGAGATGAATTAGGTGTTTATGGTTAGTGAAGTTGAGTAATTGGTGGGCCAAGTTGGTTGTTACTGGTGTGATGAAAGGCGGTGTGTTTGGGCATTCATGTCAGCTAGTAGGTATGTTGGTGTGTTGGTGTAGTTGAAGACTAAGGAAAGGTCGTGTATGTTGAGAATAGTGTTTGGGCGAGCATAGGTGGTGAAAAAGTAAAGGGGCCAAGGTGGGTGTGTATTCTAACTGCAAGACAGTGTTGGTGAATAAAAGAGATTGGGAGAGATTCGTGTTTTATGTTGGATTTGACAAGGATGGCAACCCCATCGTGGGGATCATAGGGGGACTGTAGTGCAGTATAACCATAATGGCGGATACGTTGAGGGGCTTTGAGGCAGGTACTGTTTAGCAAAACAATATCTGGTCTCTCAGCTTCAAGGAGCTCGGCCAGTAGGTGTCTAATAGTAAAGTAAGAACGTACGTTGAACTGAATCACTTTAAACATGATTTAATGGTTTCGTCATAGCAAAGTTAATGTCGGGAGGAGTTTGGATTAAAACCCGTGATAGTGGTGCCATCAGTGGATGCGAGTTTGTAGGTGTTACGGACCCGTTTCCTGGAGGGGGGAGGAAGAGATGGATCTGTTTTTATGTTCTTTTGTATGTCTGTCAGAAGTTGGGTCACTAACAGAGGTAACGAACGAACGAACGAACGAACGAACGAAAGTTCAGGTAAGATCCCAAATGGGATGAGCGGGGAAGACGGGACAGACGAAGAACAGTGCTGGAGAGGAGTGTTCTTAGTCGTAGAAATATAGCCAGGGCTTAACCCAGCAGCGAGGCGATCGTGCGACAGATATTGAGAAGAGAAATTCAGGCTCTTCTGTTGTGACTCCGGTGGGGTGAGCGGGAAGGAAGGGACATGCGACGTTTAGAGCTAGAGAGGAGTGTAGAACTGAGCCATGTCTTAATGGTACCTGTCATAGAAGGTACCTCTCGGAGAATCCAAGGTTATTTGTAAATAGGGTTAGGAGCAGGATCAAGCAAGGAGTAGAAAAGGTTGTGTTTGGTTTGTGGGTCTGCGAATGTCTTCGTCAAGGAGAGAGGGTCCAGTAGTCATGTCGTGTCACGAGTTTGTCAATCTGTCTGTCAATGAGCGTCTTCCAGTACGATTCAGCCAGGGATGTCTAACTGGGCATGTGAGACTCCGCATGTGGCGAAGTCCTCCCATCTGACATCAAGCACACAGCGCACCCGCCTTGTTCTGGACACGCTGCAGTTTTAAGTATTTTGTTTTTGCTGCAAGAGAAGGGCCCTAGAGGAGAGTAAGTTATCAGAGGACTTTAAAAGGGATTTGGTAGAGTGTAGTTTTGGGTGGCGTAGAGGAAAGTTTCAGTTGTAGAGGCCGCAAGGCCCTTAAATAGTTTGCATGCATTGAGTGAATGTGTCCGTGTAAGCTAGAAGGTAGTCAAGAACCCAAGGACAGTGACAATTTTTCATGGGGATGTAAGTGCGGGTGTCAGCGTCTGAGCTCGACAGGTAATGGAGGATCACGTTTCGTAGTTAAAATATGTAATGCTGGATTTAGCTGATTGGTTTTGATCCTCCATTTTTGTTCCCAGATGGCTATCTGTCGACCTCATTTTGTGTTTTGTGTGTGAGTGTATCTTTTATTGGCTGGGTGATAAGTTGTGTTGTGTCGTCTGCTAGGCTAAGGGTGATGGAGTTTTGGTTACAGGTGTGGAATGTCGTTAGTGTATAAAATGTAGAGGGTAGGGGAGAGGACAGATCCCTGGGGTACTCCAGCATTTAGTGTGAAGTAGTCAGAGTAACAGCCTTGGAATTTGATTCTCATGGGACGGCCGTCTAGGAAGTTGCAGAGGAGTTTACGAGTAGTGAGAGGCAGGTTAAAGTTAGTGCAGAGTTTGTACTTGAGCCCCTTGGTGCCAGACAGTGTCAAAAGCTTTTCAACGTCTTTTGCAACCAGGGCTGTCCTGTTTCTTTTTCCCGTGTTTATGTGGATGTAGTTGAGAATGATGTTAATGGCATCTTGTGTGGATTTTGTGTGTTCTGAAGCCAAACTGACCATCAAAAGTAGAGAGTTGTGTTCCAGGTATCTGCGAAGGCGATGGTTGATGAGCTTTTCAAAGAGTTTAACCTAAAGTTTCGAGGAGGCTGATAGGGCGATAGTTTCTAGGATCAGAGTGGTCTTTTTTGGGTTTAGGAAGGAGGATAGGGAGTAGCAGCTTGAAGAGGGAAGGGAAGTATCCAGAGCAAGGGAGGCATAAAGGAGGTTTGTGTAGGCAGTAATGATAGAGTCAGGAAGGTGTTTTAAGATAATATGGTTTAGGCCAGAGGCCCAGGAGCTTGGGAGGAAGGTGTCTGAGGAGAGTTTTAAGTCTGTGTTGGTGAAAGGAGTGTCGAGTTCTTGGGAGAGGGAAGAGAGTCTAGAATGAATGTGGCTATCTGGTGTTGTATCTTGTGTGTGTGCAGTGTTTCCAAAGTTCTATGTTCTGAATGTGTTTTTATAATAACGTTAGGGTGAGGTCGGTGAGGGGGAAGATGTTCTCCAGATGTGTTTGAAGATGTTGGTAGCAGCCTGGGGGGTCTGAGATGTGTGGGGTTGTTGTGGGTGATTGTTTGGAATTTGTTGGTGGGAGTAGTGCCTCTTATTTTTTTGATAAAGTTCCAGAAGCTTTAGTGTTTTAAAAACGCGTTTTCACTTGTTTATGGGGGTACCTGATTGTTGTGGTCTTGGTCTAGG
>NC_069400.1:57572994-57596098 GCF_026875155.1 Cherax quadricarinatus
CCCTTTTTTATTTAAAAATACTTCTTTCCATGCTTTTTTTTTCCCTTTTTTTTTTTCCATGTATCAACTAGAAATACGAAACCCCCTTATAAACATGCATTGAAGTTTAAAAATCTTTTACACCTACTAATAAAAATTTTTTGCCTCTAATCGTTTTTTTTTATTTTTTTCTTAAAATTTTTCCTAAACTTTTTTTAAAAAAAATTCAATCAAAGGGTATAATTTTCCCCTGGCCCCAAATTTAAACCAAAAAAAAAAAAAAAAAAACCCCCCCTAAAAGTTTTCCTTTTTTGATTAAGAAAAAACCCCCCACGGGTTTTAAATTTAAAACATATTAAACCCCAAAACCTTCCTCTCCTTGCATTCCTCTTTCTCCGGCTACACGTTTTTGAAACCCCCGCAAAAAATTTTTTAAAAATTAAATTTTTTTTTTTTTGGGGGGGGGGGGGGGGGGGGGGGGGGGGGGTTTTTTTTCTGGAAGGATTTTAGGAAAATGAACATGGGTATTGTATTGGTGTTGTTTATATTATGTGTGTGTTAAAATTTTTTCTTTTTGGGTGTATTTAAAATTTTGGTATTTAAGGTTTGTGTTTAGCTTTTTTTTTTGCGCCAAAGGGGGGGGTTCCTTTGGGTTTTAGTATTGAGGGGGGTTTCTTGAATTGCCATTTTTTAAAAATAGGGGTTTATCTTTTTAAATTTGCCCCCTTTATTGGGTTTATAAAATTAAATTTTTTTAGGTTAAATTTCCTTGGATATTTATTTTATTCGGGGTTGGGTTACAATTGGGAAAGGTTGGATATTATTGGTTAAAAAATTTTCCCCTAAGGTTATAAAGGTTTTTATTAAAATTTTAAGTATGCCCATTTGTTAATCTAGGTTATTAATTTTTTTTTTGGTTTATTAATTTTTTTAAATTTGGGTTAATTTTTTTGGTTAATAAAAAAGAATAAGAGGGGGGCGGTTAGGTAAGAGAAAAAAGGTTTGGTTAGGTTAAAATTTTTCCCCTATTGGGTTAAGGTTAAAATTAACCCCCATTGGGTTTTCGGGAAAAATTTATTTTAAAATTTTATTTCCCGCTTTTTTAAATGGCCCGTTTTTCCCCTTGCCCCCTTATTAAGAAAATTTATTTTTTTTTTGGGTGTGGGTTTGTGTTGGGGTGAAAAGGTTTTAAAAAAGAAAAGGAAAAGTGTTTTATTGGAAAAGGGGGAGAAAATTTATTTAAATTATGTTTTTTGAAAGAAAAAATTTTTTCATTTTACTTTAAATTTGTTCAAATGGTTGTTAAAATTTTTTGGTTTTTCCCAAAAAGGGATTTCGGTTAAATTTAATTTTCTATAAAAAGGATTTTGGGTGTTAAATTTTTTTATTTTAGGTTGGTTTGGGATTAGGTTTTTGGTTTTTCTTTTTTTGGGGTTTTTAGGGTTTTTAGGTTTTTTAAGGTTAAATAATTTAGGTTTTAAGGTTAGTTTTAGGTTGGTTCAAAGTTGTAGGTTTGGGTTTAAGGGTTAGGTGGGGAAGGTTAGGTTAAGGGGGGTTTTGGTTTAAAGTTGGGGTTGGTTTAGGTTGGTAGGTTAGGTTATTTAAAGGTTTAAAGGTTGGGTAGGTTGGTTAGGTTAGGTTAGGTTGGTTTAAAGTTAGGTTGGGTTAAGGGATGGGTTTAGTTTTAGGGTTAGGTTATTTTGGGTTTGGGGTTATTTTTAAGGGTGTTTAAGGATTAAAGGTGGGTTGGGTTTTTGGTTGGGTTTTAGGTTAGGGAAAAGGGTTTGAGGATTAAAGGTTGGGTTTGGTTGAGTTAGGTTAGGTTTGGGGTTTGGGTTTGGTTTAGGTTAGGTTGGGTTTTGGTTTAAAGGGTTTTAGGTTTAAGGTTAAAGGGTTTGGGTTTGGGTTTTAGTCTAGGGTTAAGCGTTAAACCCAGGTTGGGGTGTGGTTTGGGGTGTTTTTTGGGGGGAAAAATTTTTAATTGGGTGTTTTGGAAAAAATTGGGGTTTGTTGTTTTAAAAAACAAAGAAATAAAAAAAAGGAGCTTAATAATTGGGTTTGTTTTTTTTTTGGAACCTTTTTTATTTTATTTGTGGCCCCTTTTTAAAGGTAAGTTAAAAAGGGGTTATTTTTTTAAAAAAAAAAATAAAAGGAGGAAAAAAATGGGAGGTTTTTGGGGTTGGTTGGTAAATTTTGGGGGTATTTCCCCTTATTAAATTTTAAATGAAATTAAAATGGTTTGGTTTTTTTTTAAATTTTAAATTGGAGGGGAAAAATTGGTTGGGGTTGGTTTGGTGGGGAATTTTGGGGTTGGTTGGATTTTTATTTTTTAATTGGGGGGGTTGGGGGGTTTTTAAAAATTTGGTAACCCATGGGTTTTTTGGGGTGTTTTTGGTTTTTGGGGTTTTTAGTTTTCGGGTGTTTTGGGGAAACAAAAACTCCAAAGGGGGGTTTTTTTTTTGGATTTTTTCTGTTTTGTTGGTTTTTAAATGCAAAAGGGTTAAAAAAAAAAGGGGTTGTTTTGGGTGTTTCAAATGTTTGTTTTTCCCAATGAAAAAAAGGGTTTGTTTTGGGTTTTTGGGGGGGAAGGGGTGTTATTTGTTTTGGGATTATTTGGTGTTTTGGGGAGGGGGGTTTTAAGTTTTTAAAGGTGTTTTTGGGTACCCCAAAGGTGTTTTTAAAGGGTTTTAAGGGTTTTTTTTAAATTGTTTAAAAGGGTGTTCGGGGTTTTTTTTGGTGTGTTAAATTTTTGTTTTTGAATTAAAGGGTTTTAAAGGGGAATGTTTTAAAGGGTTTCAAAGTTTTTTTTGGGAAAAGGTTTTTTGGGGTGTTTTGGGAAATGTTTAAAAAGGGTGTTTTTGAAAGTGTTAAAAGGTGTTTTAAATTTAAAGGGTTTTTTTAAGGGTTTAAGGGGTTTGAAGGTGTTGAAGGGTTTTTTTTGGATTGAATTCAAACCCGGTTTTTTAGTAGAAATCAGGGGTTGTTTTTGGGATTTACTAAAATTTTTGGTTTTTTTGGAAAATTTTTCAGGGTTTTTTGGGGAAATTTTGGTTTTTGGGGTGTTTGTTTTAAAAGGGTTAAAAAAAATTTAATGTTAAGGGGTTTTTTGTTGTTGGGGTTTTTTTCGGGGTGAAAGGGGGAATAAAAGGGGAAAAATTTTTGGGGGTTTTTGGGGTTTGGGGGTGTTGTGGGATTTTTTGGGGTTAAAAAAAATTTTTAAAAGTGGGTTTTGGTGGGTTTTTGATGTTGAAAAAACAGTTGGGGGGTTTTGGGGTTTGTGGGATTTGGGGTTAATTTAAAGGGTGTTTTGGGGTTTTTTAGTGTTTTTGGTGTTTAAAAGGTTTAAAGGTGTTTTTGGGTTAAAAGGGTTGTTTTTGGGGGGAAAGGGTTTTAAAGGGTTTTTTAAAAATTTTCAAAGGTTTTCCCAAAAGGTGTTTTGAGTGTGTTAAATGTTTGGGTTTTTGAATGGGTGTTCAAGGTTTTTTTGAAGGTGTTAAAAGGGTTTTTTAAAAGGTTTTTTGAGGGTTGTTTTGGAGTTTTTTTGTGTTTTTTTTAAAATAAAGGGGGGGGGGGGGGGGTTTTGGTTTTTTTTTGAAGGTGATAAAGGGGTGTTTTTTGTTTGAATTCAGGGGTGTTTTAATAGTAATCAGTGGTTTTAATTTGGGAGTACTCCAAAAATATTTTTTTGGAAATTTTCCCAAAGGTGTTCAAAGGTGTTTTGAAGGTTTAAAGGGGTTGTTTTGATTGAATTCAGGGGTTTTTTTAGTAGTATTCAGTTTTTTAATTGGGAGTACTCCAAATTTGTGTTTTTTGGAAGTGTTCAAAGGGTTTTGAGTGTTTTAAAAATTGTTGTTTTTTTTTTTGAAGGGGGATCAAGGGTGTTCAAGGGGGGTTTTAAAGGTCCCAAAAAGGGGGGGTTTTTTGGGGTTTATTCAAAGGTGTTTTTGAGGGGTGTTAAAATGATTATGAGGTTTTTTTTGGGAAATGTTAAAAGGGTTTTTTTCCAAAGGTTTTTTGAAGGTTTTGAAGGGGTTTTGATTGAATTATGGGTGTTTTAGTAGTATTCAGTGGTGAAATTTGGGGGTACAAAAGTTTTTTGGGAAAATGTTCAAAGGTTTTTTTTAAAAAAAGGTGTTCAAGAGTGTTTTAAAGGGTTAAAGGGGTGTTTGAAGGTGTTAAAGGGTTTTTTTGGGGATTAAATTTCAGGGGTTTTGTTTTAGTAGTAATCAGGGGGTTGTAATTTGGGAGTAATCAAATTGTGTTTTTTGGAAGTTTTTTCAGTGTTGTTTGGAAATTTTCAAAGGTGTTTCAAAGGTTTTTTGAGTGTGTTCAAATTTTTTTTTTTGAAGGTGATAAAGGGTGTTAAAAGGGGTTTTTTGAAGGTTTTCAAAGGTTTTTTTGAGGTTATTCAAAGGTTTTTTAAAGGGGTGTTAAAGGGGTTTTTAAAGTGAGTATTCAAAGGGTTTTTGAAGGTGTAAAAAAGATTATAAAGAGTTTTTTTGGGGGGTGTTAAAAGTAAAGTGTTTGAGTTAGTTTTTGGGGATTTTTTTTTTTTTTCTAAAGTATTGTGCCCCCTTAATAACTTTAATAAAACAAAGGGGGTTTTAAAAACGGGGGGGAAAATCCCTAGTAGAAGCCTGGGGGGATGATTGTAATTTAATGAAAGGCAAAAAAATTTAAAGAGATGTAAAATCTTTTTTGGGAGAACCCCAAATATTTTTTTGGGAAATGTTCAAAGGTTTTTTGGGAGTGGGGTTTAAAATGTTGTTTTTAAAGGGGTTTTTTAAAAAAAAGGGGGGTGTTTTGAAGGTGTTCAAGGGTTTTTTAAAAAGGTGTTAAAAGGGTGTTTTGATGTTTTTCCCAAAGGTTTTTTTGATTTGTTCAAATGTTTATGAAGTGCTTTAAAAGGGGTTTTGGGGGGGGTTAAGGGTGTTTAGGGTGAGAAAATTCAAAGGTTTTTTTTAAAAGGTGTACAAATTTTAATGAGATTACTTATGAAGGTGCCCAAAAGATGGCAAGAGTATTTATGAAGGGTTCGGGGATTTTCCCGAGGGTAAAAGGGGGGTGTTCGAATGATGTTTTTGGGAGTATTTCAGTGGGTTTGGGAAATGATAAAAGGTTTTTTTTTGTGAGTTTTCCAAATGATTTAATGAGTTTTTTTGAAAAAGTTTCAAAAAAAAATTGCTAAAAAACCTTCGTAATATGTAAAATTTTTGAGTAGTAAATTTTAACGAAAGGGGATGAAAGGCGATGTGGTGACTTTCTAAAGTCAAGTGTTTTTTTTAAATTTTAAAAGAAACAAAAAGGGTTTTTTTTTTTAAAAAAGAAAAAATGGGGGTTTGATTGAAAATTGTGAGGTTTTGGTTTGGGAAAGGTGGGGGTTTTGGGGGGGTGGGAAAAAGGGGTAGACAAGTTTTAAAACCTGGTGCGGGGTTCAACACGTGACGTCACTGACCCCCGGAGTAAACACCCTTATATAGCCGTAGAAAGCTTCCCCCTTTAGGGGGGAGTTCATTTGAATGCTTCCCCCCAGAAGGGGGGGGGAACCCAAAAAAACCTTGACCCAAAGGAATTGGAAAATTTTCGAAACCCCCCTGGGGGGGAACCCAAAAAACTTGGAATATTGAAAATTTTTTGGGGTTTGGGGGGGGTGGGGGGGAAGGAGGGAAAATTTCCAAAAAAACCCTTGACCCAAGGAGATGGAAAATTTTCAAAAAACCCCAGGGGGGAGGATCCAAAAAATTTTGATTTAAGGAGATGGAGTAAATTGGTATTATCGAAAAATTTTTGGGGGGTGGGGGGGGGAAAGTGGGGGGGGCCAAATCAAAAAAAATTTGACCCAAAGGAATTAGGTTTTGGGTATCATCGGGGAAAAAAAAATTTGGGAAAAAATTTTGGGATGGGGGGGGGGGGTCAAAGGGGGGGTTTGGGGAACCGAGGAGAGGGGAAAAATTTCAAAAAAAACCCCCTTTAGGGGGAGAATCCAAAAATTTTTTTAATGGGAAAAAAAAAATTGGTGGGGGGAAAGGGGGTGGGGAAAACCCAAAAAATTTTGACCCAAAGGGGATCAAAAGGGAAATTTCCCAAAACCCCCATGGGGGGGAAACCCAAAACTTTTTAATAAATCGAAAAATTTTTTGGGGTTGGGGGGTGAAAAAGTGGGGGGGGGAAACCTTTAAAAAATTTTGGGACCCAAGGAGATGGGAAATTTCAAAAACCCCCATGGGGGGAACCCAAAAACTTGTAATACGAGAAATTTTTGGGGATTGGGGGGAAAGGGGAGGGGGAAACCTTAAAAAATTGTCCGAGGAGATGGAAAAGCACAAAAAAAAAATAAAATTAAAAAAAAAATTCAAAAAGTTGGGAAAAAAAAATTCGAGGCGGGGGGCGACCCGGGGACGAGCTGCGGGAAAGGCGCAGCAGAAGGAGCGGGGGGGGGCTCCCCAAAGGGGCGCGGGCGGGCGCGGGGGAGGGGGCGGGCGGGGTCGCAAAGGGGGGTCGTGGGGGGGGGGGGGAAAGGGTTTGGGGGGGGGTCAAGGGTGAGGAGTCTCGGGGGCGAGGTCGGGTCAAAACCGGAAGAAACCCACCTAGGTGTAAAAAAGGTGACCCTCCAGCTGTGGTCCTGGGACCGGAAGGGTGCGCCTGTAAAAGGCCTAAACCGGAAGGGGCGCTCTGTAAAAGGGCCCCAAAACCGGGAAAGGGTGCGCTCGTAGAAACCTTTTTCCCAAAGGGTGCGCTCTGTAAAAAACTTCCCTAAACTCAAAATAAATTACCATAAACTCCCCTCCTAAAAAAAAAAAAAAAAACCCCCCCCCCCCCTTAGTAAAAAAATTTTAATAAATTCGAAAGACAGGAACTCCCCTTTGAAAAAACCGTGTTGGGGTTTCATTAATCAATTATGCCTTTCAAGATGGCTACAAATTTGGGGCTTCAAACCAATTATTAAATTCCAAAAATTTTTCCCCAACTTTTGGAGGTGGGGGGCCTTATTGGTCTTTTATTTTTGAACCCAAGGGAAACCTGTCACCGGGTTTTGTAAATAGTTATTATATTTGCCATTTTCCCTTACCAGGCACTTTTCCAGTTTGTGTGATATGTTGAAAGATTTAGCCAAAGGTATGTTTAAGTTCCCCCTTTACTTTTTTTTTAAAAAAAAACCCCTTCCCAAACCTTCATCAGGACCGGGGATTTTTTTAGGTTTTAGTTTTTTCTCATTTTCGAGGACCATGTCACTTTTTTACCGAAAATCGTACATAGTTTTTTGGGCATCCGTTTTTCAAAAACTTTTTAACCCCTTGGCGCCCTTTAGCCTCAAAAATCCCTTTTTTGCTTTTCTTTTTTCTTTCTTTATTTCTCTCTTTAATTGAATATTTTGGTTTACCTTTAACCCCTTCCCTTTTATACGCCTATATACCTCTTTTTTTAAACCATTGAGATGTTTTAATCTATTGGAAATCCTTTTGGGATCATTTTTTTAAAATCAAAAATTTCCCTACCCCGGAAAAAAATTTTGTCGGGGCACTAGAATTTTGCCTAAAAAAAACGTCAAATTGGCAACCAAGTCACCTACCTGCCCCAAATTCAGGAAAAACCCCCAATTTTAAAGGCCCCCCGGGAATTTTTCAGCCCATGAAGGGGGCCCCAAGCAAAATCTGGGACAAAAGTTTTTGGGTTTCCCAGTTATCTGGGAAAATTTCCATGATTAAAAAAAAATTAAAACTAAGTGATTTGTGGTCATTTTTTCCCAAGCTCATCATTAACCTCAAATTTTTTAATTTTAGTAAAATCTTGTTGGCAAAAACCCAAAGTAAAGCAGATTGTTTCCTTAGTTGGTTCGGGTCAAAACCCTTTTTTAAAAAGCAATCCTGAACTGTACAAGAAATTCAAAATAAAGAATTACGTCACATTTTTCCCAATCAATTTGTCAAAATTTAAAAATTTTCCCTTTATCAAATTTTTTCATATCTAGTCCCTCATGAATTTCTTCCCAAAACAGCTTATTTGCCCCCCCTTTATCAAGGGAAAAAAATCGGAAAAAAAAATCGGGGCGGGGGGGGGCGATCCGGGGGGACGCGGGCAGAAGGGGCCGGGGCGGGGCCGGAGGGGCGCGAGGGGCGCCCCCCCCGCGGGCGCGAGGGGCGCGGGGGGGCCAGGGGGTGGGGCGCGACGGGGGGGGGGGCCCGTGGGGGGGCGTGGGGGGGGGGTCGTGGAAGGGGCGCGGGGGGGCGAAGGGGGTCCGAGGGGGAGGTGGCCCCCGAGGGCGAGGGCAAGGTAAATTTGCACAAAGGGGTGAAAAGGTTTTTTAGCACAAAGGTGGAAAAAGGGAGCCAATCAGGAAAAGGAGCCACTCTGTTTGGAAAAAGGGCCTTTTAGGGGGAGTCGCTTTTAAAGAAAGGGGAAACCCCTTGGGGGAGGGGCCATACTTTTAGAAAACATTACAAACCCAAATTTTTAAAATTTTTTATATAAAAAAATATATAAATATAATATATAAAAGTATAAAAATATTTTATATATATTAAAAATAAATATTATAATATAAATAATAATTATTTTTTAAATAAAAATATAATAAAATTTGGGGGTTTTTTTAAAATTATTTTATTTTTAAAAATAATTTTTTTTATATTATAATTTAAATATATTTAATTATATAATAAATAAAAAACAAAATATAACAATTTTAAATATTAAAATAAATAAATAAATAATTTTCATAAAAAAAAAAAAAAATAAATAAAATTTTTAAAAAAAATTTTAATAAATTTTGATAATTAATAAAAAAAGAAAAAAAAAAAAATTTAAAAAATTTTAAAATATAAATATAACCCTTATAAAATAAAAGAAATTAAAAAAAAAAGAAAAAATTTTAATTAAAAAAATAATTTAAAAATAAAAAAAAGAAAAAAATTAAGGGAAAAAAATATAAAAACATTTTCAAAATAAAACAATAAAAACATTTTAAAAAAATACAAAAATACAAAAAAACAACATAAAAAAATAAAACAAATAAAATTAAAAACAAAAAAAAAAAAACAAAAAACATACCCCCCCAAACATGGGAAAAATAAAACTTTTTTAACAAAACAAAAAAAAAACAAAACAAAAAACAAAACAAAAACAAAACAAAAACAATTTTAAAAAAACAAAAATCCCCCAAAACCCTTTTTATAAAAAAAAAAAAAAAAAACCCCAAACCCAAAAAAAAAAAAAAAAAAAACTAACCCAAAACAAAATTTAAATTTTTCCCCCAAAACAATAAAAAAAAACAAAACCCCCAAAATTACTTAAAACCCCCAAAACCCCAAAACCCCAAAAAACAAAACCCAAAACAACAAAAACATATAACCCCCAAAAATACAAAACACCCCAAAACAAAACAATAAAAACCCCCAAAAACCCCCAAAAAAAATCCCCCAAAAAAAAAAAACTAACCCCAAAAAAAAAAACCCCAAAAACAAAAAAACCCCAAAACCCAAAAATACACAAAAAAAAAAAAAAAAAACAATAAAACCCCCAAAAAAAACAAAAAACAAATAAAACAAAAAAAATTTTTAAAAATTTTTAACCCCCCAAAAAACAAAAAAACCCCCATATAATTACAAAAAAACAAAAAACACAATAAAAACACCCCCCCAAAACAAAAAAAACCCCCAAATAATAACCCCCAAAAAAACCCCTAAAAAAACAAAAAACATAAAAAAACAAAAAAACAAAAAAACCCCCAAAAAAACAAAAAAACAAAAAAAACCCAACAAAAAACCCCCAAACAAATAAACAAAAAACAAAAAAAATATAACAAAAAAAAAAAAACCTAAATAAAATAACAAAAAAAAAAAAAAAAAAAAAAAAACACAAAATACAAAAAAAAAAATTTTTAAAAGAAAATAAAAAGATTTTAAAATAATAAAAAAGAAAATTACATTAAATAAATAAAAAATAAACAAACAATAAAAAATAACAAATATAACCAATACAAACAAAACATAACAAAAAAAACACAAAAAATTAACAAAAAACATTTAACATTATATTATTACAAAACAAAAAAAAAAACCCCCCCAAAAAAAAACCCCCCCCAAAAAATTTTTAAAAAAAAAAAAAAACAAAACCCCCCCAAAAAAAATAAAAAAAAAAAAAAAAAACAAAAAAAAAAATTTCAAAAACCAAAAGAAAAACAAAACAAATACAAAAACCCCCCAAAACATTTTTTTAAAAAAACCCCCCAAAAACACAAAACAAAAAAAAATAAAGAAAAAAATTAAAAAAATTTTTAAACCCCAAAAAAAAAAAACAAAAAAAAAAAAAACAATAAAAAAAAAAAAACAAACCCAAAAAAAAAAACGCCCAAAGACAAAAAAAAAAAATTTAATTTTTTACAACCCCAAACATGTTCTCCTTTTTCCCCCAAAGGACCAAAACGCCCCCCTTTAAATAGATCTTTTCCCCCAACACCCCCCCAAATGGGCCCAAAACCCCTTTGGGTCCGTTTGCGCAAAAAGTTGATCCAAGGCAGCCACTTTCAGGGAGAAGGCAAAAAGGGGTTTCAATACAAAAACCTCATTCAACCTTCCCCCGCGAAACCTTTTTTCCCAAAAACGAAAGGGCGAGCCCTTCACCAGGGAGTCAGTGTTTGTGGGATGTTTCGCCCGCTCTTTCAAATTCCTTGGGATTGTCCCAAAACTTCCCCCGTAAGGGGTGAAGGGAAGCGGGAATAGATGAAAAAAACTTAAAAGCCGTTTCCCGGAAAAATGTCTGCCTTGGAAACGAAGCTAGCGCAAGCTGGATCCAAGGTAATGGCCATTTTGGGAAATTGGGTTTGAGCACTTTCGTACCTTTTTTCCCCAAGGGTTTGTAGGTTTTGGGTCTCCTTCAGCCAGAGAACAGTGTTTGTGTGTATTTTTTCCTTCTTGCGAATTTCCTTTTACAACAGCTCTGTAACCCAAAAAGACCCCTTTTCACAAAGTGCACAGAAATTATAATACAACAAACAAAAGATAAAAATTTTACAAAAATTTGCTTTAACATTAGGGAAACCAAGCCTAAAAAAAAAAAAAGTGCAATAAAAACTATAAAAAAAAAAAAACACATAGACAATAGCAGAAAAACCCGAAGTAAAAGGCAATTTAAAATTAGTATACAATTTAAAAGCCCCCTAAAAAATAACAAACTAAAGAATAAAGGGAAACAAAAAAGCCCCCAGTGACCCATACCAAAGGGCCAAAAAAAGACTATAAAAAACATTTAGGCTCTTTCCCAAATAATTCTAACAAAGGGTATGAAACAAAACTTGCCTACAAAAAAGTACATAAAGCCCTAACTCCCTATTTGAAACACAATTTCTAATCATTGTAAAAATAAAATTGCAACAAATTTTCATTAAAAAAAAAAAAAAAAATTTGGGGGACACTTAGAAAAAAATAAGCGTTAACAAACACTGGAAAA
Organism: Cherax quadricarinatus; assembly: GCF_026875155.1. NCBI lineage: Eukaryota > Metazoa > Arthropoda > Malacostraca > Decapoda > Parastacidae > Cherax > Cherax quadricarinatus. The sequence goes on from NC_069400.1 coordinate 57,584,419, forward strand.
AAAAACAAAAAAGCAGGAAGCACCTGCAGCTAAATCTTAGACCGCCATTATGCAATAAAAAAACCCCTAATTCGGGCTCTTGGATAATGGGGAACATAACGTCTCCAAACACATTTTCCCCCGTTTAAATTTAAATAACACCTGTGGACATGCTTTGTAAAACCAAAAAATCCAAAAAATTTTACATGAAGTATAAAACCCGGACAAGGCCCCTTAAAAATAAAAACCCCCATAACAGATCCCAAACCCCCAATCCCTAACAGTCAATGTAATAATTTCCAAAAGTCCCAAAAAAAGTTTGGGGACTTAAAATGGTACATTTTGAGTTCAGGGGGCTCTCTGACATGAAGGGAAAAAGGGGCCCCAACCCCCAAGGGAAAACCCCCCCAAAAGGGGCCCAAATTTTAAAACCCCCACATACTCCACTCAACACCCCCCTGCAACACAAAAAAATTCCCCTACCTTTAAACCCTTCCCCCAGTCACGAGGGGGAGGGGCTAGGCCCCCTTTCCCGCCCGTAAAAAAACCCAGAGGGATGAGATTAAGACACATGTGGGAAAAACTGGGTTCTTTATTGTAAACGTTTCGCATTTCCCTGGCTTTATCAATACAAAATTCCTTTGGGCATAACTTTTAAGACATAAAAAATATGGTGGCCCCCTTCGCACCTACTCCTAGGGGTGGGTGCGAAGGCACCATAAACTCTACTGTCTTCAAGGTTTTGTCTTAGAAAATTTGTATTGATTAAAGCCATGGGTGGGAAAAAAGTCTACAAAAAAAGAACCCCAAAGTTGCACTTTTGTTTTTAAACTCATCTTGTCGGTATTATATTACATTTTGAAACCCCCTGAGAGGTTTTCGATAACCCCCCGAGAAAAGGACTCCCAAAAAGCCCCCTTTAGATTAATCTATTCCTAACCCATTGGTCCCTTTAAACCTAGCTGGGTAATGCTTTTATCCTCAAACACCTTTGATCTCTTCAAACCCCAAAAAAAAATGCAAATAATCCGCCCTAAAAACATCAAAAACCCTTCCCACTTCCCCTTTAAAACCCCACTGGGCATTCCAAAGACAAAAAACCCTAAGAAAAGACCAATCCCCTCCAAAAAACCTGATAAAAACCCCCCCCTCCAAAAAACCCCACCCCCCCCCCTAAAGATGAGCAAAAAACATAAACCCCGTGGAAAAGGGAGTTTCCTCCCCTTTCCCCCAAACAAGCATGTCGCCTCCATTCCCAACCCCATTTTTTACAACCTTCTTGGAGTCAATACTCCAAAAGAAAATGGATACCAACCCCTGACCCTTGCTGGTATTTTAAGCAAAACCTTAAAAACCCCCCATATAAAAATCCAACAAAACTCAAGAAATCGGTTTAAAACCCCGATTGCAAAAAAAAACCATACCGGGGTTCCCAAACCGGCCGGGGGTTTTGGTTTTAAACCCGCCAATTATACATGGGGTTCACGGCAACCCCTTGTAAGACACCCCCTTCCCCACACCACACCCACCAACGTTTTAAACCCCCCAATTTTGAAACCCCCGGGCTCACCGCAAAAAAAACCTCAAACAAAACCTCACAATCCCTCAAGTCCCTGCCCCCCACCCGTTTCTAGCATCCCTCGTTACCCTATTCCACCCTTCCCCCTCTGCCCTCACCCTAAAAATACCTCTGCTTAATTAAAAAGAGGCCATAACCTAGGCCCCAAAGCCATCAGTCCTGACCCCCCAAATTAACATCTGTCAAAACCACCCTTTCCCTTTCCTAAACCCGGGGCCCCCCCAAACCCCCCCCACAAACCTCAAAACCCCCCCTCTGTATTTCCTGAATGTCCCGTTTCAGCAATGGAAACACCCCCTGGGCCCCTCCCCCTACCTTTCCCATAAACCAAACGAGTTAAAAATAAAACCGAACCCCGGGGCTGGTAACGCCACTTCCCTAACCCTCAAAAACCCCAAAACTTGCCCAAAACCCTTTCTCGTGACTAGTCAGAGTTGATCCTCCGCAATCCTTCACCTTGCCCTTATACCATATCCCCCAAAAAACCCAAGGGTGTAAACCCAAATGACCATCCCAACCCTCCCCCAAACGCCCCCCTTTCCAATTTTTCCCCCCTCCAAAAACCTCGACTTTCGCTAAAATTAAAAACCCCCCTACCCGAAAGGGGGGGGCCCCAAAACCTTTTAATTTTCCTCACCCGGGTCCCCTTAAAGCCCCCCCCTCATTTCCCCGAACAGCCTCCACCCGCCCCCAAAGGGAAAAACCCGCCGCCAAAACATGCAAAAAAACCCGAGAGAGTGGACAACCCTGGGGTTTTTGGCCCCGTCCATCAGCACCCCCGGGTCCCCCAAGCTTTCCATTTTAAACCCCACCCGCACAACTGCCCCCCTTTTTTATTGAGGGTGCACCCAAATCACTTTCCCCCCCCCCCAAAAAACCCGCTTCTCCAAACATAACCCCTAAAAAATCCCTAATTTACCAAGCCAGACCAAGGAAAAACCTCCCTTTCCCGGGCCTTTTTCCCATAAAAAAACTTATCTTACGTGCCCCTTCCCCATACAAAAGCCCCCGGGGTCCCATAAATGACCCCTATGTAAAGACAGCCCAAAACCCCCTTTCCTTCTTCAATCTATTAAATAATATCTTTGCGAAAATTTTGTAATCCGAACACATTAATGACAAAGGACGATAATCACCCAAACCATTCCCCTCCCTCCCCTTCTGCACCAATAAAATAATCTCAGTTTTCTGTGTTCGCCCCATACTACCACTGCTCAACATATAATTCAGAACCACCACCAGACACTTCCGAAGACTCTCCCAATGTGCTCTATAAAAATCGTTAGATAAGCCATCTATTCCCGGTGCCTTCCCCCGACCCAACCCATTCACCACCTCCTCCACCTGTGCCTTATTAATGCTGCCCTCCAACATTTCCCTGTCCCCATGCCCCAAAACCAGATGTGCCCCGATATCCCCAAATGAATCCACCCCAAAGCCTCCTCCCTCCTCCTCCAGTTCTCCCGAAAGCAATAATCTGCATACCTACTGATGCTGTCTGTATCAGAAAGACTCTCCACATAACCCCCCCCCTCCCAACCACTAAATGTGCCACAGTAATTATCAACTGCCTGTCCTTGAATTTCCTTAAAACATACCCAGATGGCATGTCACCTGACACAGAGTGCATCAAACCATTCATTATGAATCTCCACTAAGCGACTCCTAAGTTCCCCCATATCTCCACTCACACCTTCCCCTCCCCCCCCATAACAATCATTCAACTGCCCATCTAAGTAATTCTGCAGGCCAAACTGCCAGTGTGCCCGTTCCCTGCCACGTACCTTAAAAAATTTTGCAATCTCCACCTTTGCATGCAACTCCCACCAGCCAATCAAATTCACATCCTCATCCCTAGCCTCCCAAAAAACCTTCCACCAGTCCTGAAAGGACAAACCTAGATCATCCTCCTGTAAAAGCCGCACATTCAATTTCCAATAACTCGGACATATGCGAGCAATGCCATCGACCTGAAGGTCAGCCAACACCGCCCTATGATCAACAAACCCACGTCAATAGTCCTAACCATCTCCACACCCATCCCCTGCATAACATAAATTCTATCCAACCGTGCTTCATAACTCCCCCGAACATACATGTGCTCCACCTGATACCCCCCTGCCCACCACATCAACTACCCCCACATCCCGTAAAGCATCCCTCAATGCACTCAACACACACCCCGCACCCCTCGGTATCACAACCCCATGCCGAATCACACAATTACAATCTCCCTCTATTACCGAAATAGCAGGTAGACCCTTGAGATAGTACAACAAAATTTCCCTAACAAAGTCTGCTTTCACCCTCATATTACTAATTGCTGGCATATAAACCCCCACTAAACATACCCTCCCCTCCTCCCAATACCCATCCACCCAAACAACCCTCCCCTCCCCCCTCCTCCCACCCATGATGCACAATGGGCTGGTCTCCTTTACCACCACAGCCATTCCTCCCTTTAAATGCAAAACCATACTTGCAAACATCTTATAACCCCTCAATTGCAGCTCACATCCTGACTTATATTTGTGCTCCTGCAAGAAACAAACGTCCACAGCATACCTTCTCAAGAACCACTCCAACCAGACCCTTTTGACTTCATTCTTGAGTCCTGTGGCATGCAAAGAGTACATAACCTTTATTCGGCACATGTACACGCCCTCATTTACAGACTATCTCCCCCAACCAGCGAACCAGATGACTGAGGGTTGATGATGGGGCCCTGTCGTTCAACCAGTACCCAGGTTCCAGCCAATGGGATGGTTTTGGCAATTGCAGAGGTTATGTGGGTACCACTCACCTTTCTGCCCTTGTCATTCCCATACTAGAGCTGGTTGAAGCACAGTCTGCTCTCTAGTGGCTTCTATTCTGTAATATGGGGGCCTGTCTGGGAGCTGGAGCTGGACTTAGAGAAAGGGTTGAGCTGGAAGCAGGAACATTGTGTAGATTGCTGTCTGGCATTGCATTTAGCTTTGCCAACACTTTACAAACTTTGCATGTCAGTTGCTTTGCAATGGTCAGCCTTGCTATTGTATGATCGTTCAACAGCTCGCTACTAGCTTGTTCGGTGTGCTCGCTTCGCTATGGTCAATCTTGTGGAACAGTGTGTAGCTTGTGTGAGGGAAAAGTTCAACAGATAGGAGTAGCAAGCGAGTATATGGTAACGATAGTTTGATTGCCGGCTGCTTGTTAAGGTAGGGTCAGTCTAGCTCCCGCTATCCCCTATCCCCCCTTTTTTCCCCACCCCAAAAGGTGACATGTGGGGCTCTGGACAAACAGTAATCACTCGACTCATAGCTCCCAGCACAACTCTTGGAATGACAGATCGGGTCACCTGCCAACCAACGAGAAGTGTTGAAGGAGACGGACTGAAACCGGTCTTGTGACGTCACTTCATGATCTACCTACCTGATTAATTGTACAGAACACTACTCCTCTCTTTGCGGGTAAAAGAACCGTGTTCCTTCATGGGGACGACTCTGTGAAAAAAACTAGTCACTGGGTTGTCCTAACCCCTGTAACTACCCCCCATAATCAGCAATGGCAAAAATTTTTCTAAAGATGGTTTTCAACCTAACCGACACCCCGCATAATTACATATTAGCGTTTAATTCAAATGTCATTTTTTCCCTTTTATTTTTTATTTTTCTTTCAAGTAGGATACACCTTCATATTTCAATGTTTTATATTTGCATTAATATATAATAAAGTGTTTATCTTTGTGAATTATTATTTCTTTTTCTATTCATTTTATTTTTTGAGGAGGAACCAGCCTTGGTAATACTGTTTTTAAGTTGTTACAGGGTGAGTAAGCTTAAAAATTGCTGTCTGGGATTATTTTTAGCTTTGCCAATGCTTTAAAATTTTTCGGGCAGTTGCTTTGCTATGGTCAGCCTTGCTATTTTATGATCGTTCAACAGCTCGCTACTAGCTTGTTCGGTGTGAAGATTTTGCAGTCAGCTTTGCTGTTGCGTATCCATCTTGTATGCATATTCTGCAATCGTACTGTGCATAGCAAATAACTTATCATTGGGGTATGCCCCTAGGACAGTGCGTCTGGTGTCGGATTACTTTGTTTAACCTACTTAAATTGTCCCAATAGCATTGTTGGCAAATTGCTCATTCTATTGATATTGATTACGAACGCACTCTCAGAACTGAGCAACTGTGTTCACTGATCACTGACAAACTTCGAAAAGAAGAGATGGCACATCAGACTCCTCCCTCTATGGGAGCTAGGAACAAAACTCCTATGTTCTCGCAGGAGGAAGATGATATATCAACAGAGTAAAATCGTCAGTCTAGTGCAGCAGGGTTGTCTCAAGGTGAATCAGCGGCGTTAGCACCTGAGCTGGCCAAAAACATCTTGGCAGTAGGGAACAGAGAGCATTTGCTAAAGAAGAATTTGATAGGGAAAAAGAAAGGAGGCAGTTTTCTCATTCTGTAAATGACTTTAGTTTACAGAAAGCAGTACAGCTTGTTCCCCGCTTCAATGAGGCCGAACCAGAACAATTTTTCGAAGCTTTCGAAAATCAGGCTCGAGCCTTGAGGTGGTCGGAACAGCATTGAGCATCGTTGGTTCACACAGCATTGTTTGGTAAGGCACAGGAATTTATGTCAGTGTTAAATGACACTGACTATTTCGATTATAAGGTAGTGAAGTCCACAGTTTTGGGAGCATGTACATATATCCCAGCTAAATACAGAAAGATCTTTAAGTTAGGCAGACGACAGCTTGGTCAATCCCTGGTTGATTTTGTGCGACAGCAGACCAAAGCTTTTACCAGCTGGTATAAAGCAAGTGGTGTTGCTACCTTCGATGATCTTGTGCAGCTTATTCTGATTGACAACCTGCTGGAGTCTGTGGGACCAGAGGTTCGAGTCTTTCTGCAGGATCGTGACTTAACCACTAACCGCTCCTTGTCCGAGTGGTCCCGTCTCTCTTATCAACAGCCTAGCAGAGATCATCAACCGTGAAGGCACGGCAGCGTACCTGGATGATATTGTTGTGGTGTCTGATACTTGGGATCAGCACCTATTTAGGCTTAAGGCTCTCTTTGAGACCTTTCAGAGTTCCCATTTAACTGCTAATTTATCTAAGTCTTCCTTTGGCCAGGCCACTGTTACTTTTCTAGGCCATGAAGTAGGTAGTGGTCAAGTTGCTCCTAAACTTGCTAAAGTTCTTGCCATTAAAGATTATCCAGTTCCACATGATAGGAAATCTCTTCAACGTTTCCTAGGCATGATAAGATTTTACAGAAGATTCTATAAGAATTTCTCAGATATTGTAGCCCCTCTTTCCTCTCTTACCAGTCACAAAGTTCCCTTTATTTGGACTTTAGTTGCTCAGGATGCTTTTGACAAAGCAAAAAGATTATTGTGTACTGCACCCATTCTTTTGTCTCCAGATTTCTCCAAACCTTTCTCATTACAGGTTGATGCTTGTGAGTCTGGGGTTGGGGCAGTACTGTTGCAAAACGGGGCCAAGGAGTTTCAGCCTGTAGCCTTCTTCTCTGCCAAATTCCAGCTGCATCAGAAAGCTTACTCTACCATTGAAAAAGAAGCCCTCGCACTGGTACTGGTTTTGGAGCACTTTGATGTTTACGTGGGACAAACTTCGCAGGTGGTCACGGTCTACAGTGATCACAACCCTCTAATATATCTCCAAGCCATGAAGACCCACAATATGAGGCTCATGAGATGGAGTCTACGACTCGGAATTGTACATATTGCCGGCAAAGAAAATATGTTGGCAGACTCTTTATCTAGAGTCTAACAATATTATTTATAATAATTATATATTAGGTTAGGGTGTGTTAGGTTACTTGTGGTAACCCCTTCCAAGCTCTTTTTTTTTATCCCCTGGTGTGGGTTTTTTTTTTTAGTGAGGGGATGCGGGCTACCGTCCGTCCGTGTCTTGGACCTAAGCTAGCCCGACTGTCTGCTGTCTCGCTCTGAGTTTAGGGTTTGGCTTTTTGTCACGTGAAAAGTTGAGCTCTATCTAAGAGTTGGATGGTTGAGAGGAAAGGCGGTCCCATTATTTTGTGCCATGGCAGCACGGTTATCACTGGGAGGTGGGAGCCTAATCCTGAGCCTTCTCGGGGTGGGGGTGTGGCATGCAAAGAGTACGTAACTTTTATTCGGTGCATGTACACACCCTCATTTACAGGCTATCTCCCCCAACCAGCGAACCAGGTGACTGAGGGTTGATGATGGGGCCCTGTCGTTCAACCAGTACCCAGGTTCCAGCCAATGAGAAGATGGTTTTGGCAATCGCAGAGGTTATGTGGGTACCACTCACCTGTCTGCCCTTGTCATTCCCATGCTAGAGCTGGTTGAAGCACGGTCTGCTCTCTAGTGGCTTCTATTCTGCCTTGCTTACCGTGGAGTGCACTGTACATAGTGTATATAGTGTACATACTTCTGTTCTAAATTGGTGAAGTTTTCTGCTGTGTTTATTTTGCTCCCTTTACACCCAGGATAACAGGCCATTTGGACTCCTGGGTTGTAATAAGACCATTAACATTTAAAGTCACACACCTGAATGCTCAAGGAAAGGCGGCTTAACCCTGTGCCACAGTGGCTTGCTCACACTCCCTTTCATGATGCCCACACTCTCCTTACCATTCTTCCTAATCGGGCCCCCCACTCCACCTTGCCCCTCCTCACCCGATTTCCCCTGTGCACCCCACTTTAGTTGCTTTCCCTACCACATCTGCCCATGCCTTCTTACTTGGTCTCTGCCCAGGTGTCAATACTTCATCCAATTTAGACGACCGCTTCCTAGAGCTGCCACACAAACTCATATCATCATCAGGCAAGTCCTCCTAGTGTACCTCAGCTACCACTACCATTTCTGGTCTTACTTATCCAAGACCTCCACTTTCCCCAGCAGCCCTTCCAGCTTCTGCACATCACTGGACCTTCCATCCACGTCCTCGCCGACCACAGTTTCATCCAAAAAATCTTGTAGCACAGCCTCCAACAACACCTGCGTTGACATTTCCCCTTCCTCCACCACCACAGGCCTTGGTGGATCCTCACTAGCCACCTCCAGGAGTGTAACACACGTCCCCAACAGCTCCCTCTCATTCTCCACCTCCTCACTCCAGAGAGCCTTCCTCTGTCCAGCCGACCAACTCCTCTCTGTGCCCACCGTACTCAGCTGGTGTTCCTTCTCCAAAAGCATTGGCACACTTGGAGCAGCCTTACGTACACACTGCGCCGCCATGTGCTCATACGAGTCACAAAGAGGGCACGTCCTCCTTTGCTTTGCGTAATGCACGTAGACTTGGGTCCTGTATCCCGTCAATAGAACATGTGACAGTATAGGCCTCATCAGCATCATCTTGAGGGTGTAGGAACTTTCCGGAAGCCCTGCATATGGGCCGTCCCTCCACCCCCCCCCCCTCTAGCTTCTTGAACAACACTATAGTTTCTGAAGACCTCCTCAAGTCCAAACTGCGTCGCCTCAAACGATACGTTCCGCACCTTAACCCATGTGAAGTATATGGACACATCATGCATACACACCTCCACCGTCGAGTTAAGGCACATCCTTCGTTCCTGGTATTCAGTCACAATACTGCTGTAGAAACTGGCCCCGTAAACTTCACGAAAAACTCCTCAAACCGTTAAGGGCGACACCATACAGTTCCTCGTTAGGAATACCGTAGAGATCTCCAATAATGCCTGGAAGCAAGCACAATGAACGTAGCACCGCTCAACAATCCACGTATCAGCTCTATGCACACAGTGTTGACGTGCCTGCCGGCACGATCCGCCATCTTGGAACCGAAGTGCAGAAGTACTCACCGGTGGCAGGTAGTCAGAGCTCACAACACACACACACACACACACACACACACACACCACCACACACACACACACACACACACACACACACATACCATATTATATATATATATATATATATATATATATATATATATATATATATATATATATATGTGTGTGTGTGTGTGTTGTACTCACTATTTTGTGGTCGCAGGGGTCGATTCATAGCTCCTGGCCCCGCCTCTTCACTGATTGCTACTAGGTCCTCTCTCTCCCTGCTCCATGAGCTTTATCATACCTCGCCTTAAAACTATGTATGGTTCCCGCCTCCACTACTTCACTTTCTAGGCTATTCCACGGCTTGACTACTCTATGACTGAAGAAATACTTCCTAACATCCCTTTGATTCATCTGAGTCTTCAACTTCCAATTGTGACCTCTTGTGTCTGTCTCATCTCTGGAACATCCTGTCTTTGTCCACCTTGTCTATTCAGCGCAGTATTTTGTATGTCGTTATCATGTCTCCCCTGACCCTCCTGGCCTCCAGTGTCGCCAGGCCAATTTCCCTCAACCTTTCTTCGTAGGACAATCCCCGTAGCTCTGGGACTAGTCTTGTTGCAAACCTTTGCACTTTCTTAATTTCTTGATGTGCTTGACTAGGTGTGGATTCCAAACTGGTGCTGCATACTCAGTATGGGCCTGACGTAAATGGTATACGAGTCTTGAAACGACTCCTTACTGAGGTATCGGAACGCTATCCGTAGGTTTGCCAGGCGCCCGTATGCTGCAGCAGTTATCTGATTGATGTGCGCCTCAGGAGATATGCTCGGTGTTATACTCACCCCCAGATCTTTTTCCTTGAGTGAGGTTTGCAGACTTTGGCCATCTAAACTATTACTGTGTCTGCGGTCTTCTTTGTCCTTCCCCAATCTTCATGACTTTGCATTTGGCAGGGTTAAACTCAAGGAGCCAGTTGCTGGACCAGGCTTGTAGCCTGTCCAGGTCTCTTTGTAGTCTGCCTGATCCTCATCCGATTTGATTCTTCTCATTAACTTCACATCGTCCGCAAACAAGGACACTTCTGAGTTTATCCCTTCCGTTATGTCATTCACATATACCAAGAACAGCACAGGTCCAAGGACTGACCCCTGTGGAACCCCGCTTGTCACAGACGCCCACTTTGACACCTCGTCACGTACCATGACTCGTTGTTGCCTCCCTGTAAGGTATTCTCTTATCCATTGCAGTGCCTTTCCTGTTATGTGTGCCTGATCCTCTAGCTTTTGCAGTAACCTCTTGTGAGGAACTGTGTCGAAGGCCTTCTTGCAGTCCAAAAAAATGCAGTCGATCCACCCCTCTCTCTCTTGACTTACTTCTGTCACCTTGTCATAAAACTCTAATAGGTTTGTGACACAGGATTTTCCCTCCCTGAAACCATGCTGGTTGTCAATTATACACTTGTTTCTTTCCAGGTGCTCCACCACTCTCCTCCTGATGATCTTCTCCATGACCTTGCATACTATACACGTTAGTGATACAGGTCTGTAGTTTAGTGCCTCATGTCTGTCTCCCTTTTTAAAAATTGGGACTACATTTGCCATCTTCCATACCTCCGGGAGTTGCCCAGTTTCAAATGAAGTGTTGAAGATCTTTGTCAATGGTACACACATTGTCTCTGCTCCCTGGACAGTTGTTGCAAACCTCACTTCCGGTCAGGTCTGGTGGGCTGGGAGTACGCATATCCTCCCAGATTGCCCTACCGGCTTTCCTATCCTTTTCCACAGCATCAAACGAGTTAATAAGATAAATTCTTCCTGTTAGCCTCAGTGACTCAGCAGGAATACAGGACCCTAACTATGCCAGTGCCTCCACTGAATGGGAGACTCTTGCTGCTCCAGCACCAAACCCCAGTGCAGCACTGGCTTACAAACAGCCAAGCTGGGATGGCCCCATCGCCGAAAAGATGCTTACCAACATGCTCAGGGCTGCAACATCTGACAGGAAGATTGCCCGTCTCCAAGCTGAGAGCACATCTCACTCTGGGGGCTTCCTCCAAACAGTTCCCATACCGGCAACTGGAACACGTCTCGACCCTACGACCCTCCGTATTGCAGTGGCTCTGCACCTTGCTGCCCCAATTCACACGGAATATACGTGTAATTGCGGTGATGCGTCAGCCGACCAGTATTGTCTACATGGTCTTAACTGTTCCAAAACCAAGGGCTGGCACGCAAAACACAATGAGGCCAACGACATCATCATCATAGTCTTTTTAGTATGATAATAAGATGTTATCTTCATTGTAGAATAATAAAAAATTTT
>NC_069400.1:57601598-57620626 GCF_026875155.1 Cherax quadricarinatus
AATACAGGCTTTTTTTCTTTTGTTATAAAACACTGGTGCACATATGTACAATAATACTATATCCATGGAATTCATTACACTCTGGGTACCCTTCTAAAAGTATTTACATAATTACATGATGTTGTCCACCCTGACTCTATTATCGACTAGCTATACAATGTGTGTGCATTTATACCCATTTCTGCAAGCAAACAATTAGCATAACTAGCGTAGGAGTCAGACAAGTCAGTAGGTACGTCAATGTCACAGAAATGTACTGTTGTCCTGGGTCGCAGGCCATAAGTATGGAGCCTTACTGGGCCGTCTTCCGTACCAGTAGCAGTGGGAGAAGGATAGACGGTTTTTGTCCCTAACATTAGTCTGATCGTGGCGTGCAACGCACGCGCCTCCAGCTCTGCTTCGGCCTGCATATGGTCCACATACTTCATGTGATCAAGGTGGGCCTCCTTGATAGTTCCCGTAGCAATCTCCCTCACCTCGAACTTATTGCCACGGAGCTGTCGTAGGACACGGTAAGGACCCACAAACTTTGGGACAAGTTGTGCATACCTGGGGTCTGCACTGGGTTGAGCAACATAACTTTGCAACCTGGTTCCACTTTGCTTTCCTTGGCGTGGGCATTGCGCTCAGACGTGAACCTATCAGTAGCTTTCATAAGGTTCTCTCGTACCCGCTGGAAGACAAGCTGCATTGTCCTCATCTTTACTACACTGGGGTTATCAGTATCGTAAGTAGGTCTAGGTGGAGTAAACAGAATTTCATATGGTAAGCGCTTGTCATAGCCATACAAAGCAAAATGAGGTGTCTCACGATCGAGCTGTTGAGGGAGGAATTTAATGTACACTGAACATCTGGGATAGCCTCATCCCATGTAGTACAACTTGGGTTAACGGTTACTCTGAGCACCTCCAGGACTTTGCGATTTGTACGTTCCGCAAGACCATTACTCGCAGGGTGGCGTGGAGCTACTGGCGCTTGATGAATGTTGAATCTGGAGCAAAGATCCTGCATTATGCCATTTATAAACTCAGACCCATTGTCTGACAGAAGGACACGTGGGCAAGTATGACGAAGAACAACATGCTCACGGAAAGCACTAGCGACCGTTTCAGTGTTTTATCAGGAAATGGGTACTAATTCACTGTACCGAGTCAAGTTATCTACCATTACAAGCAGGTGCTTATTTCCCTTCTCCGAGGTCGAGAAGTTCGTCAACAGGTCGACAGAAGTTCTCTCCCAGGGCTCCTTGTAATGGGATACTTTAGAATGGGGTTAGGACCTGTAATGGTACCCTTGTGCTGTAGGCAAACAACACACTGGTGTTACATGCTTGGCAATGTCCGCTGCCATCTTAGGCCAGAAATATTTCATTCGGGGCCTGTTTGATACTGCAGTCCTTCCCGGGGTGCGCTACACCTGGGACATTGTGGATCAACCCAAGAGAGCTGGTATCATGGACTCTGGTATCACCAGTTGGTATAACGGTTCTGCCGGGGTCCACCAGCTGTGCAACACGGCACAGTACTCCTTGGTTGACCACCAAATCCTTCAGTGGAACGGGAGACTTGACCTGTAAGTCAACGTCCTCCTTGGTCAGGAAACGAAGGACTGAGACCACACAGGGTCCTGTCGTTGGGCTCTCTCGAGATCCTCAACAGAGAACGAATTGCCGACACTCACGAATGCTATATGTCTCGACAGGGCATCAGCTACAACATTTTGCTTACCTGGGACATAGCAAATTTCGGGGTTTGTAGTCATTGAACGTGAGCGACCACCGAGCATGCTTTCCCGAGAGGTTCTTAATTGCAAAAAGGGCCAATAAGGGTAAATGATCTGTATAAATCTTGATAGATAATGATAGATGATATCCCGAAAATGACTCAGGGCCCATACAATGGCTAAAGCTTCTAGCTCTGTCACTGAATAATTGACTTCCGTTTTAGTAAGAACACGGCTAGCATAGGCAATAGGCTGTTGCTTACCATTAGATTCCTGTGACAAGACTGCACCGATGCCAACTTTGCTGGCATCAGTCGTCAAGGTAAATGCCTTGGTGAAATCAGGAATCTAAGGGTTGGGGCTGATGTTAACTTGTTCTTAAGAATGACAAAAGCTCGTTCCTGATCACATGTCCACTCAAAAGGGGCATCCTTCTTGAGTAAGCGTGTCAGGGGTGCAGCAATGGTGGAGAAACCTGCGATAAAGGTGCGGTAGAAACCCGCCAGGCCTATGAAGGACCGGACTGCATCCGCCGTCATGGGTCTGGGGAATTTCTGCACGGCCGAGATTTTAGACTCGTCCGTCTTTATGCCATTCTGAGTCACTATGTGACCCAGAAATTTTATTTCCTTCCGGAGGAAATGACATTTGGAGAGCTTTACCTTAAGATTTGCCTGAGCTAGCCTGTCCAATACCCTGTCAAGTTTCTCAAGATGTGATGGGACATCTTGCGACATGACTATGAGATCATCCAGGTAGACCATGAGCGTGCCACCTAGGAGGGTACGGAAAATTGTCGTCATCAAACGACTAAACGTGATTGGGCTTCCGCGCAAGCCGAAGGGCATCCTCCTGAACTGGTAATGACCAGTTGGCGTAGAGAAAGCTGTCAACTCTCTGCTCTCATCATCGAGGGGGATCTGCCAGAACCATTGAAGAAGATCAAGAGTTGAAAAGACCTTATTATCGCCGATGTTCTGCAACAGGTCGTTCAGAACTGGCAATGGAAAGCGGTCTGGGATGGTACATGCATTCAGTTTCCTGTAATCGATAACAGGGCTCCAGGTTCCGCTTTCTTGGGAACCAGAATAAGGGGAGCATTCCACGGGAAGTGGACTCCTCAATAACTCCATCACGGAGCATCCGTGTAATGAGTTCTTCGGCGAAGACTCTTTGCGCATATGGCAGGCGATACGAAGGTACATAAATGGGTTTAGTACCTTTGTCAAGTGGAATACGGTGAGAGATCAGTGGGGTCAAACCCATCGACTCACCATCTAGTGCAACTGCAGAACGTGCACGATTGAGAACCTGGAGAAGTTTTGGGACCTCTTCAGGATAGTCTGTCAAAGCTAGATCATCTTCCTGCACTGGCCGGGTGTTGGAAGAGTCAGTAGCAGACTCGCCTGGGAGAACTGCACTCACAAGGAAGTCAGCTGGGGCTTCACCATCCACTCTCACCGGGAGAGGGAATCTGACAAGGTCGACAAGTGAGGTATTCTTCCGCAGGGGAAATTCTCGACTATGCATGTTGACAACAAGGACTTGCAACTTACCACGTTGCACTGTGGGGCAAGGATGGTTCAAGGGAGAGGCCCTTGACTCGGCATGTGTCGTTGTCAACCAGCACATGGTCTCCTTCAAAAGCTCTGCTCACGTACACCGTAACAGGATGAGCGAGTTAGCTGAAAAAGTGACGTCATACTTTGTACAAGCAGTAACTCTGCTCGCTGATGCCATGACACGAGTCAGACAGTCGCCTGCCGACAGGGATACTGCGCTTGACAACTGCTGGTCTCTACAACAGCGTCAGAGTTAGAGTGAAGGTTAGACTGGGCGTCCCCAGACTGGGTTTCACTGGTAACTACGCGCTGATGGCCAGGAGGTGATGGGCAACGAGCTCTACTACGAGGTCGATCAGGACAAGAGACCGACCCCGGGAGAATGTGCTATGGAAACCACCGGTTTCCAACGATTCTAGGCACTGTGCATACTCTGAGACAGAGTAGCACGTAGTGGATCCTAAGCGCACGCCCCTGAAGGGCATATCCACTCCGTTGAATTCCGCTTTCCACTCAGCTGGATCTAAACGGATCCTAAGATCTGCCATGGTTTCGAACCCTATGAGCAGGTCACCATGGAAAACAATACCATCTACGACTAAGAATTTTGCGGACAGCTTGTGACCCTGGACCACAAATTCTAGCGTTGTGCGACCGCGAACCGTCAGCAGTTTACCTGAGACTCCTCTCAAGGTCTGAATGGCAGACGGCTCTGTCAACATGGCCGCATGAAGGCCAATGTCTCGGAAAAAAGTGGAGCGAACAATGTTAACCACCGAACCTGTATCTAGGAAAAGCTGAACAGGCTTATGGTCGACAGTGGACTCGATGAGTGGTCCACATGGGTTGTCATACCGAACATGAAGGCATGACAGGCCGACGAGATCCCCGGAGTCACAGCTGCTCGAGGCTCGACACTTGTTGACGAGGCTCGACCTGGAAGGTACGGTACGAGTCTCGGCAACAACGTCAAGACACTCTGTTTCCTCACTGTCGGCAATAGTATCACTGCCCAGGGCGGCGAATGCATTGCGGACAGGGACGGAATACAGCGACTCCGACAGGGTTACTACGTCTTTCGCTGGTTTTGCGGACGCGCCTCTTCCCCCGAACTAGTGGAAGGGCTCCTACGAGCACGTGCATTGCGCGACGACTGCTTGCTCCACTCCGCTGACAGCATACTTTGCAGCTTGTTACACTCATGGGAGGTATGACTGGAAGTATTGTGGTACATACAGACTCCCTCGCGAGGCTGGGCATGGGGACGGTGATGGTTACCTTGATACTGAGCGTGGGGACGGTTACGGTTACTTTGATACTGAGTGTGGGGACGGTTACGGTTACTGGGATACTGAGCGTGGGGACTGTGACGGTTACTTTGCGGGGACTTAGGTTTGTAACACTCTGATCGGTAGTGCCCTCGTTTGCCACAGTTGAAACAAGTCACTACACGCTTAGCGGGTGAGGTTGGGGGTGGTGTCTCCTGGCGACGTTTCGCCCTGGTCCAGGAAGTCGATGACTGCCTTTTTGTATGAGACTTTCTGTTGTTACTGTGGTCAATATTTTTACTTAGGCGCGTGTTAGTGGGACTGGGGTTAGAAACTTTGTGGGCTGGCTGTCTGACAGCAGCAGCAAAAGTGACTTCCGGCTGCGACCGCGGGGTCACTGTGGACGGCGCCGGAAGGATGGGTAGGGGATCATCCGCAAAGCGGCAAACCTTGCCTTGCTCGGAAGGCGGCTTGAGCGAGTCGATGGCATCATATGCACCCCGGACGTCGTGCTGAGGCCGAGTCCTAGCGCATCAATGGCAACCCAAGAGGTTAGGGCGGCATCCCTCCGCATGATGCCGACAGCCAGCATGGGGATGATGTCTTTAGCAGCAATACGGCCATCACCATCCACCCACTTAGTGGAGTTGATGGCATCAGTAAAGTCCGTGGCGGCTTGCTCGAACCGGCAAACGCAAGCCAGGGGGCTTTCGTGCCGGTATTGACATTCGGCCAAGACGCTGGTAACGATGTCAATGTAATGGCGTTGGCGACTACGCCGAAAATAACGCCTAAATTCCTCCTTAAGTTCATCCCAAGACTGAATCTTACAAACGCGCTTGAGCTGCACAAAGGCACCTATATCACCCTGGGTGAGATCCACTGCTGCAACAGCAGCACGAATGTACTGTGTATCCGTTGGGACTATCAAATAGAGCCTGAACAGTCGTCTCGACTGACTGCAAGCCATGGCTCTAAACTATTTGAACGACCGTCAAAAATAAGGTCGGGTATGGACGATGAGCCGGGCCCCCTGGTGGTCGAGGCTTGAGCCACAAGTTGACCAACTGTCGCTGGGGCTTCGATGCCCTGCCGCGTGTTCACGCTGGCTGAGGCACCATTGCTGGCACCAGCAGAATCTGGACTAACGGCATGGCCACTGCGTGTCTTAGTCATGACGTCAATTGTTCAAATGCAATTAGGTTACGAAGAGGGTAAACAGGTCAGAGCAAGAAATGGTATGCACTGGCTACAATTCAAAACAGAGTCAAAGAGAACTCAGCACCACAGTACTAGGTAAACTGCTTAGTGATAGAAATAATTTGAGCAAAACAACAATAAAAAGGGAAATAGTGATACACTCTGAACACAAAATAAGAGATGTATGCAAGTGAATGTACTACAGGGAAGTGCACAAAATGAAGCTAAGGATAGTCAATAATTTCACCAGGAATCTGGCAACAAAATTTTATGAAAAGGAGTTGAACTGTAAACACTGGTAGCAAAAATTGCACAAAAATCAAAATAAATCAGGTACTACACAACACTAAACTGTGCTGCAAGCACAGTTTAAAAAGATTGCGGGTGCTAGCAGTTGCAAATTGAAACGCAATAAAAAAAAGGGTAATTCACTTGCACAAGGGAAGTTGGCACAGAAAAGATATCAGAGTATGGAATAGTGCCAAAAATCACAGAAAAAAAAAAATACACTGTATCCAGAATTGCTATATTGCACACAAAATAAAATTAATAAAAATGCAAATTATTAAATTCAAGAATATGGCAAAGGTTAGCTGGTGTTAGCAGGGTGTACACTGGCAAAAAAAAATTGCACAATCTCAAGGTCAAAATTAATTAACTTCACAAGGAATTTTGGTAATTAATGGTAAATAAGCAGGTTCCCAAAAATACACTCAATGACTTGGGTATACAAAATAGCAAAATGCAATGCACATAGGTGAATATTCACAGATAAAACATAGAATATATGTAGAGCAAATAAATGGGGAAACAGAAGAAAAGTTTAATGGGCTAGGCACAGATTGTATCACTGCAGGTAGAATAAACTAATACTTAAGTACTTGAAGATTACACTTATTAAAAGAAAAAAAAACACTAACAAACAAAACAGTGCAGGGGTGTCAACAATCTGTGGCTAACTTGCAGGTGCAACTAGCAAAATAACAGCACACAGGAATTACATGAAAACTGTATGTGAGAGGTAAATTGTATAAATGGTTAACACTGAACAATTTAAATCAATAACTGAGGTGCAAGAAGCAGAATAAAATACTGGAATTTAAAATGTAGGAGTGCAAAAATAAATTTACAAAATTTAAGAAGCTGTAGGTAAGTGGCCAAATGTGCACTGATGACACTGAACAATTTACTGAAGTATGGCTTCAGTAACTGTAACTGTATTGGTGCAGGACAGTTAAATAATGTCACAAAATATTAGGAAATGCTAGGTAAGTCACTGTTTACTTAACTTTGAGTGCAGGAGATGGACGAAGGTACGGGTGCTGCAGGTCCTGGAACTTTCAGTGATGCTCTAGTGACACTACACGCCTCGTAGCATTTGTATACTGCTATGGGGCTTCAATGTCGTAGAAAAAATGATCAGAATGGACTTGGGAAGAACAGGAAGGACCGGAGTAACTCTGTGGAGGTATAAGATATTAGAAGAACGTGGATACCCGGCGTGAACCACAGCTGTGTGTTGTTTGTTTACACTGGCAAGCGTGTCTGGGCGCGCTGACTGACTGCGGCTTCAGCACACGGAGAACAAAACATTTACTGCACTACTCGAACGTGCTAAAAACAAGCTTAAGTGAAACTTTGAACTGGGACGAGTAAGTTTTACTGTAACAAATCACTGGGGAAAACAGAACTGGTGATGAACTGGGAATATAACAGCAAGGGAAAGGAAAAAAAAAATTTTAAACTGGGCAACACAAAAAAAAACTGCACTGGCTGGAGATACGTAGACGCTGAGTAGTTGTAGACATTATGATGAGTCACGAGCTGCTGTAGACGCTGAACTGAGCTGGCTTAGGGCTAAGCCAACTGGGTTCCCACGTGGTTAAGCAAGGTAGAACTTCTTGGAGGAAACTGGGAAGAACACAACACACATGGACGGCGAGATGGACGTCGTTGCGTAGCAGAGAAGGCTGTAGAGGAGGCTGGTGTGTTTACGCGCTGATTAGGGTATAAACCAACCCCAGAGCTGCCTCGTGGTCACGCGTGGAGCCACACGAAGCCAACACACTAAACGGCCTCACCTCTACTTCTTGTAGCTGAGAAGGGCGTAGGAACGCTGTAGGAGGCAGGAGAATGGTGCTGGAGAGTGTTGAAGGGCTGTAGAGAGGGTGATGAGGTGAACACGTGACTGCTAAGGCTGGAGATGACGCCGTGACGCCTATGTCCAGATTTTGTGGGAAAAATCTAGGACGAAGATCTATCTCAGGTCCCGTCAAGACGCTGGGAGTAACAAATAACTCTTTAGGCCAGCAGGTGCGTTGGATGACGACGGATGATGTTGACTGGCGTCAACCGATGGTGTTGACCCCTCCACCCTGAAGAGGCTCACAATGCCGCTGACTCTGCTGTCACCACTGTTATTGCTGTTCTTACTGTTGAACAGCGGTTTAGTGCCGATGAAGGTAGCGCAGGTAGCAATGATACGGCCGTGGACTAGTTTGGCTTTAATTGGGTAGGAGTGAGTACACAATGGGCAGTGTGAGGGAGTGACCGCAAGCCAGTCCGTGGAGGGGGAGCACCTGTATCTGTCACGTCGGTCGGTCTAGGAATGAGAGAGGGTGGGCTGTGCTTCCCACCGACCTAGGTAGGCCTACAGAGGGCAGCAGCGAAATATGAACTAGTCAGAGCAGACGGCTAGGCTGTGTGCTCTGACAGTACAGGCTGTCTACACAACATATATATATATAATATAAAATATATATATAAAATATATATATATAATATATAAATATATATATATAATATATATATTATATATAAATATATATTATATATAATAATATATATATATATATATAATATATATATATATATATAATATATATATATATATATATATATATTATATATATATATATATATATATTATCACACTGGCCGATTCCCACCAAGGCAGGGTGGCCCGAAAAAGAAAAACTTTCACCATCATTCACTCCATCACTGTCTTGCCAGAAGGGTGCTTTACACTACAGTTTTTAAACTGCAACATTAACACCCCTCCTTCAGAGCGCAGGCACTCCGGACTCAAGTCCGGCCTGCCGGTTTCCCTGAGCCCCTTCATAAATGTTACTTTGCTCACACTCCAACAGCACGTCAAGTATTAAAAACCATTCGTCTCCATTCACTCCTATCAGACACGCTCACGCACACCTGCTGGAAGTCCAAGCTCCTTGCACACAAAACCTCCTTTACCCCCTGGGGCCCTCCAACCTTTCCTAGGCCGACCCCTACCCCGCCTTCCTTCCACTACAGACTGATACACTCTTGAAGTCATTCTGTTTCGCTCCATTCTCTCTACATGTCCGAACCACCTCAACAACCCTTCCTCAGCCCTCTGGACAACAGTTTTGGTAATCCCGCACCTCCTCCTAACTTCCAAACTACGAATTCTCTGCATTATATTCACACCACACATTGCCCTCAGACATGACATCTCCACTGCCTCCAGCCTTCTCCTCGCTGCAACATTCATCACCCATGCTTCACATCCATATAAGAGCGTTGGTAAAACTATACTCTCATACATTCCCCTCTTTGCCTCCAAGGACAAAGTTCTTTGTCTCCACAGACTCCTAAGTGGCACCACTCACCCTTTTCCCCTCATCAATTCTATGATTCACCTCATCCTTCATAGACCCATCCGCTGACACGTCCACTCCCAAATATTTGAATACATTCACCTCCTCCATACTCTCTCCCTCCAATCTGATATCCAATCTTTCATCACCTAATATTTGTGTTATCCTCATAACCTTACTCTTTCCTGTATTCACTTTTAATTTTCTTCTTTTGCACACCCTACCAAATTCATCCACCAATCTCTGCAACTCTCTTCAGAATCTCCCAAGAGCACAGTGTCATCAGCAAAGAGCAACTGTGACAACTCCCACTTTATGTTTGATTCTTTATCTTTTAACTCCACGCCTCTTGTCAAGACCCTCGCATTTACTTCTCTTACAACCCCATCTATAAATATATTAAACAACCACGGTGACATCACACATCCTTGTCTAAGGCCTACTTTTACTGCGAAATAATTTCCCTCTTTCCTGCATACTCTAACTCCAACCACTCCAAAACTATATCCCCTCCTGCTTTTGACATTTCTATCTTTATCCCATCAATCCCGGCTGCCTTACCCCTTTCATTTTACCTACTGCCTCACGAACTTCCCCCACACTCACAACTGGCTCTTCCTCAATCCTACAAGATGTTATTCCTCCTTGCCCTATACACGAAATCACAGCTTCCCTATCTTCATCAACATTTAACAATTCCTCAAAATATTCCCTCCATCTTCCCAATACCTCTAACTCACCATTTAATAACTCTCCTCTCCTATTTTTAACTGACAAATCCATTTGTTCTCTAGGCTTCCTTAACTTGTTAATCTCACTCCAAAACTTTTTCTTATTTTCAACAAAATTTGTTGATAACATCTCACCCACTCTCTCATTGCTTCACCACTCTCTTAACCTCTCACTTTTTCTCCATATACTCTTCTCTCCTTGCATCACTTCTACTTTGTTAAAAACTACTCATATGCTAACTTTTTCTCCTTTACTACTCCTTTACACACACACACACACATACACACACACACTATATATATATATATATATATATTATATATATATATATTTATATATATAATATATACATATATATACATATATATATATATATATATATATAAATATATATTATATATATATATATATATATATATAATAATATATATATATATATATAATATTATATATATATATATATATATTATATATATATATATATATATTATATATAATATATATATATATATATATATATATATATATATATATATATAATATATATATAATATATATATATATATAGATATATATTGTATATATATATATATATATATATATATATATATATATACATATATATATATATATATATATATATATATATATATATAATATAAATATATTATATATATATATATATATATATATATATATATATATATATGGTTTACTGAAGCAGCGACTCGGTGGACACCCTTACAGACTCCTCCAGTAGACCACTCCTCCCAAAGAGCACAAACAGTCCCATGGGACAAACCGATCATGGAAAAAAATCGCCAACACAATGCTCACCAATGCTTCAGGAAAGGACAATGCTCGTCTCCTGGCAGTGAAGGCACCACTATCAGGAGATTTCCTGTTAGCTGTTCCCAATTCCCCCCTGGGTACCCGTCTCGCCCCCGCAGCCTTTGGGATTGGTGTTGCTCTTCGCCTAGCCGCCCCCATCCTCACCGAACATAGGTTATTTGCGGCAGGGCGACAGCTTATCAATTCGGACTTCATAGTCCCCGTGTGTCACACAGCAAAAAGGAAGTAGGGCCAGACATGAGGAGGTCAATGACACCATAAAGAGAAGTCTCGCCACAGCCCGTTGCCCAGCTCACGGGAACCTCAAGTGCAGAGGTCTGATGGAAGTCAAAAGCGTCCTGATGGAGCCACTATGCTACCTTGGAAGGAGGGAAAGCAATTGCCTGGGACTACACCTGTGCCCCACATTGGCAGACACCTACTTTCCATACCCGTAGTGAAAGGGGGTGGAGCTGCCAGCCACAGGAAGACCCGAAGATCCGAAAATATGAAGACCTTCCCTTGCTAAAATTCATTCCAATTGGGTCGGGGGGCCCTTTGGAGCAAGGGGGGAAAAGGTGCTCTAAAGTTCCCAAAGACGGGGTGAGAAGCTTCATAAAAAACCAAGGCCCACAGGGCCACCAGCTTTTTCTTCAAGCTCATGTTGCGATCCAAGGGGAAATGCCTGCAGCATTCGGGACGCAGCCCACCGTAGGGGGCGGGACAAGTATTCGAGATGTAGGTCTGAGTTATCTATTTTTGTTTTACTCTCTTTTGTTTTTTTTTGTGAATGTTTTTTTTGGCTAATGTATTTTGTCTTTAAACAAAAATACTTGAAAATAGGGGGTGGTAGGAGAAAATTCCAAGCATTTCAAGAAAATTTGGTTTTTTCCCAAAGCAAGTTATTTTTCCTGAGAATGGGGGTCCCAGGACAGTTCAAGATTGGACCTTCTCTCTCTCTCTCTCTCTCTCTCTTCTCCCTCTCTCTCTCTCTCTCTCTTACTTTTCTCTCTCCCCCCTCTCTCCTCTTTCTCCCCCTTCTCTCCCCCTCCCCTCTCTCTCTTCTCCCCCTCTCTCTCTCCTCTCTTTTTATAAATATATATATATAAATTAATAAATATATATGCAATAAGCACAGTAAACGGGTGATTCAAAATATGCAAAAAAACCACCTGAAAGATAGAGAAATTCCCAAGCGCTTTCGTGATACTCACTTAAAAGGAAACATGAAATAAACTCCGGGGAAGTAAAAAGGGGGCCGGGCCAGCACCTCACTACAGATCCCACAACGGTTAAACACGTGACCCGGGGGCGACCCAACTTGATGGGTCCCTTGCACAACTCACCCCCCAAGCTATTTACCCAAGGAAATTTTAAAAATTTTTAAATTTTTTGTCCAGTGTATTTTAAATTTTTCCCAATTCTATAATTATAAAGGGTTCTTTTATAAAACCAAAGGAAATATTCTTTTTGAAAAAAACTGTTTTTTTATGAAAAAAGATTAAATTATTTTCCCTGTCGACCAGGGACTTGCTTGATACTACTTTCTCAACTTTTTGAAAAATCAAAGGAGGTTAAAATCCTTACATGAATAAATAGAGCATTGGAATCTTGTCCGTTTAATGCTATATTATGTTTTTTTTAATCTTTGTTGGGATTTTTACCAGTTTTACCGTAATAAACTTTTTCCCCAAATTTTTTCAAGAATCTTATAGACCATCCATCACATTTTGGGGGAATTCTTTTTTCAAAAATTTTTTTCCCGATCAAGATTTTTCAAACACTTTTAAAATTTTAAAAATCTTAAAAAGGAAGGCATATCAACCAAGTTTTCATGGGATGGGGGAACCAACATATTTTTGGAATAAGGGTGGTTGTCCCTTTTTGGATTATAAAAAGTGTTTCTAGCAACTTTAAAAGATTTATCAATTACATTTCTTGGGTATTTTAAATCATTACCTATTTCATAAATTTTGGATATTTCCTCATCTATGAACTCAGGACTACAAATTCGTAAAGCTCTCAAAAACATTGATGAGAAAACAGACAATTTGACTCTATCTTGATGCGAGGAATAATAGTGGACATAGGAACAGTTATTTGTAGGTTTTCTGTAATTTTTAAATTTGAATTCATATAATTTGAATTCATATAAATTATCCAAATTGCTTGTTGATATTTTGAGCCCTATTGTTGGCAAAATTTCTAACTTTAATGTTAAAAACAACATAGACTTGGTTGATAAATTAAGCTCCTTGACTGACTTAAATGATTTTAACATGGTTAGTTTTGATGTTACTTCCTTGTTTACGAAAGTTCCTGTTGATGATTTATTAAGTATCTTATCTGAAGAACTCGTTAACTATGATTTACCATTGCCAGTTCCTACTATAATTAAACTTATTAAACTTTTCATTGTTGATGCAAAATTTGTATTTAATGATAAGTTTTACACTCAGAAGATTGGTATGGCAATGGGAAATCCTCTTTCACCTGTTCTTAGTAACCTATACATGGAATTTTTTGAAACAAGGTTGCTTAACACAATCCTCCCTAATAGAGCTAAATGGTTCAGATATGTTGATGATATTTTGTGTCTTATTCCCAAAAATGTAGATATACACCATTTCCTTGGAAAATTAAATAGCTTAGCCCATTCTATAAACTTTACTGTTGAGTTTGAAGAAAATAACTCATTGCCTTTTCTAGATGTTTTAATTATTAAGGGTAATAATGAATTCAAATTTAAAATTTACAGAAAACCTACAAATAACTGTTCCTATGTCCACTATTATTCCTCGCATCAAGAGAGAGTCAAATTGTCTGTTTTCTCATCAATGTTTTTGAGAGCTTTACGAATTTGTAGTCCTGAGTTCATAGATGAGGAAATATCCCAAAATTTATGAAATAGGTAATGATTTAAATACCCAAGAAATGTAATTGATAAATCTTTTAAAGTTGCTAGAAACACTTTTTATAATCCAAAAAGGGACAACCAGCCTTATTCAACTAAAAATTTGTTGGTTCTCCCTTACCATGAAAACTTGGTTGATATGCCTTCTCTTCTTAAGATTTTTAATATTAAAGTTGCATTGAAAAATCTTGATACAGTGAAAAAACTTTTGATAAAGAATTCCCCCCAAAATGCTGATGGATGTGTCTATAAGATTCCTTGTAAAATTTGCGATAAAGTTTATTACGGTCAAACTGGTAAAAATCTCGAACTAAGATTAAAACAACATAAATATAGCATTAGAACTGGACAAGATTCCAATGCTCTATTTATTCATGTAAGAGATTTTAACCATCCAATTGATTTTCAAAAAGTTGAGAAAGTAGTATCAAGCAAGTCCATGGTCGACAGGAATATAATTGAATCTTGTTTCATAAAAAGCAGTTTTGACAATAATATGAATATTTCCTTTGGTTTATATAAATTAGATCCATTTATAATTAATAGAATTTGTGAAGAATTTAATAATACACTGGACAAATAATAATTTTTAAATTTCCTTGGGTAGAATAGCTTGGGGGTGAGTTGTGCAAGGGACCTATCCAAGTTGGGTCGCCGCGCGTCACGTGTTTAACCGTTGTGGGATCTGATAGTGAGGTGCTGGCCGGACCCCTTATATAGCTTCCTTGGATGCTTTACTTTCATAGTTCCTTGATAATGTGAGTAGTCACGAAAGCGCTTGGAATTTCTCTATTCTTTCAGAGTGGTTGTTTTTGCATATATATATATATATATATATATATATATATATATATATATATATATATATATATATATATATATATTATATATATATATATAATATAAACACTGATCTCTGGCTGAAGGAGTCTCGAACCTACGAACCTTAGGACAAGGTATGCAGTGCTTTACCAATCTACCCACACTGGACCAATACCTTGGCGTGTAGCATGCGCTACACGTTTGATCCAAGGCAGCCAGCTTTCAGGGAGAAGGCTTACAGCTTTTCATCTCATCCCCTGCATGCATCAGCTTTACTAGAGATTTGAACAATGCACGGAATTCGCGAGAGCATGCGAAATATACACAAACACTGATCTCTGGCTGAAGGAGACTCGAACCTACGAACCTTAGGACAAGGTACGCAGTGCTTTACCAATCTACCCACACTGGACCAATACCTTGGCGTGTAGCATGTTCTACACGTTTGATCCAAGGCAGCCAGCTTTCAGGGAGAAGGCTTACAGCTTTTCATCTCATCCCCTGCATGCATCAGCCTTACTAGAGATTTGAACAATGCAAGGAATTCGCGAGAGCATGCGAAATATACACAAACACTGATCTCTGGCTGAAGGAGACTCGAACCTACGAACCTTAGGACAAGGTACGCAGTGCTTTACCAATCTACACGCCAAGGTATTGGTCCAGTGTGGGTAGATTGGTAAGGCACTGCGTACCTTGTCCTAAGGTTCGTAAGTTCGAATCTCCTTCAGCCAGAGATCAGTGTTTGTGTATATATCGCATGCTCTCGCGAATTCCTTGCATATATATATATAAAATATAATATATATATATATATATATATATAAATATATATATATATATATATATATATATATATATATATATATATATATAAATATATATATATATATATAATATATATATAATAAAGACTCATCAGGGTAACTAGGGATCCCATGGCAGCTAGTTTTCTGTTCCAGCGGCTCAGTGCGGCTGTTCAAAGGGGTAATGCCTGCTGTATTTTGGGCACATGCCCCAGCTCTGAGGAGCTGGATGAGATTTTCGCCTTATAATCGGAGATACACACGTAACAACATGTACCGTATGTGCCACCTTTATATCAATAGTGTATCTCTTGGATCTTCTGTACCATATTATGTAATAAAATATTCCTATTAGTAAAAAAAAAAAAATAAATATGAAAAGATGGGGTGGTAGGGGAAGTGGAATATTCAAACGGCTTCAGGAAGAAATCCAAATATTTTTCCTTGAAGCCTTTTTATCCACTTCTCCGAGGCTATGGGTCCCACAATTTACACCAGAGGTGGACCCCATCCTATATATATATATATATATATATATATATATATATATATATATATATATATATATATATATATATATATATATACTATATATATATATATATATATATATATATATATATGCAATAAGATCACAGTAAACAGGTGATTTCAAAATATGCAAAACAACCACTCTGAAAGGATAGAGAAATTCCAAGCGCTTTCGTGACTACTCACATTATCAAGGAACTATGAAAGTGAAGCAACCAAGGAAGCTATATAAGGGGTCCGGCCAGCACCTCACTATCAGATCCCACAACGGTTAAACACGTGACGCGCGGCGAGGCAACTTGGATAGGTCCTTTGCACAACTCACCCCCAAGCTATTCTACCCAAGAAAATTTAAAAATTATTTGTCCAGTGTATTATTAAATTCTTCCCAAATTCTATTAATTATAAATGGATCTAATTTATATAAACCAAAGGAAATATTCATATTATTGTCAAAACTGCTTTTTATGAAACAAGATTCAATTATATTCCTGTCGACCATGGACTTGCTTGATACTACTTTCTCAGCTTTTTGAAAATCAATTGGATGGTTAAAATCTCTTACATGAATAAATAGAGCATTGGAATCTTGTCCAGTTCTAATGCTATATTTATGTTGTTTTAATCTTAGTTCGAGATTTTTACCAGTTTGACCGTAATAAACTTTATCGCAAATTTTACAAGGAATCTTATAGACACATCCATCAGCATTTTGGGGGGAATTCTTTATCAAAAGTTTTTTTTACTGTATTAAGATTTTTGAATACAACTTTAATATTAAAAGTCTTAAGAAGAGAAGGCATATCAACCAAGTTTTCATGGTAAGGGAGAACCAACATATTTTTAGTTGAATAAGGCTGGTTGCCCCTTTTTGGATTATAAAAAGTGTTTCTAGCAACTTTAAAAGATTTATCAATTACATTTCTTGGGTATTTTAAATCATTACCTATTTCATAAATTTTGGATATTTCCTCATCTATGAACTCAGGACTACAAATTCGTAAAGCTCTCAAAAACATTGATGAGAAAACAGACAGTTTGACTCTATCTTGATGCGAGGAATAATAGTGGACATAGGAACAGTTAACAGTTAACTGAAGAACTCGTTAACTATGATTTACCATTGCCAGTTCCTACTATCATTAAACTTATTAAACTTTGCATTGTTGATGCAAAATTTGTATTTAATGATAAGTTTTACACTCAGAAGTTTGGTATGGCAATGGGAAATCCTCTTTCACCTGTTCTTAGTAACCTATACATGGAATTTTTTGAAACAAGGTTGCTTAACACAATCCTCCCTAATAGAGCTAAATGGTTCAGAATGTTGATGATATTTTGTTTCTTATGCCCAAAAATGTAGATATACACCATTTCTTGGACAATTAAATAGCTTAGCCTATTCTATAAACTTTACTGTTGAGTTTGAAGAAAATAAGTCATTGCCTTTTCTAGATGTTTTAATTATTAAGGGTAATAATGAATTCAAATTTAAAAATTTACAGAAAACCTACAAATAACTGTTCCTATGTCCACTATTATTCCTCGCATCAAGATAGAGTCAAACTGACTGTTTTCTCAATCAATGTTTTTGAGAGCTTTACGAATTTGTAGTCCTGAGTTCATAGAAGAGGAAATATCCAAAATTTATGAAATAGGTAATGATTTAAAATACCCAAGAAATGTAATTGATAAATCTTTTAAAGTTGCTAGAAAACACTTTTTATAATCCAAAAAGGGGCAACCAGTCTTATTCAACTAAAAATATGTGTTTGACTTGGCTGTGGGGGCCTGCGTGTGTCACTTGCTTGTGTGCCCCGCGTGTGTGACCTGCTGTGTGACTTGCGTGTGTTTCCCTGCATGTGTGACTTATGGGGGTGCCCTGCGTGGGGTCACCTGCGTGTGCGCTATGCGTGTGTGACTTGCGTGTGTGACGGGTTGTGTGTGCCCTGCGTGTGTGCCCTGCGTGTGTGACTTGCGTGTGGGGCCCTCGGTGTGACCTGAGTGTGTGCCCTGTGTGTGTTCCCTTCGTGGTGACTTGCGTGTTTGACCTCGTGGGACTTTTCGTTTGTGACTTGCGTGTGTGCCTTGCGTGTGTGCCCTGCGTGTTTTGACTTGCGTGTGTCACCTGCGTGGGGTGCCCTGCTGTGAGCCCTGCGTGTGGACTTGCGTTTGGTGGCCTGCGTGTGTGCTCTGCGCGTGTGACCTGCGTGTGTGACTCGCTTGTATGCTCTGCATGTGTGACCTGTGTGTATGCCCTGCCTGTGTAACTTGCGTGTGTGACCTTCGTGTGTGACTTGCGTGTGTGCCCTGCGTGTGTGGTTTACGTGTGTGACCTGCGTGTGTGCCCTGCGTGTGTGACCTGCTTCAGTGCCCAGCGTGTATGACTTGCGTTTGTGCCATGCGTGTTTGACTTGCGTGTGTGACCTGCGTTTATGCTCTGCGTGTGTGACCCGCGTGTGTGCTATGCGTGTGTGTCAATTGCGTTTGCCCCCTGCGTGTGTGGCTTACGTGTGTGACCTGCGTGTGTGACTTTCGTGTGTGACTTGCGTGTGTGCCATGCTTGTATGACTTACGTGTGTGACCTGCGTGTGTGCCCTGCGTGTGTATCTTGCGTGTGTGACATGCGTGTGTGCCTTGCGTGTGTGTCCTGCGTGTGTGACTTGCGTGTGTGACCTGCGTGTGTGCCCTGCGTGTGTGCCCTGCGTGTGTGCTCTGCGTGTGTGGCTTGCGTGTGTGCCCTGCGTGTGTTCCCTGCGTGTGTGCCATGCATGTGTGATTTGTGTGTGTGACTTGCGTGTGTGCCTTGCGTGTGTGCCCTGCGTGTGTGACTTGCGTGTGTGACCTGCGTGTGTGCCCTGCGTGTGTGCCCTGCGTGTGTGCCCTGCGTGTGTAGCTTGCGTGTGTGCCCTGCGTGTGTTCCCTGTGTGTGTGCTCTGCGTGCGCCCTTCGTATGGTTCCTGGGGTTGCCCTCCTATGGATTCGTGTGGACCCGTGTTTTT
>NC_069400.1:57621126-57657685 GCF_026875155.1 Cherax quadricarinatus
CCGAAACCCCCCAACACCCCAAAAAATACACACGCGGGGCACACCGCAGGTCACACACGAAACATACACTGGCACACCCCAGCCAACAAATCAACACACGCAGGTCACACACGTAAGCCACCCACGCAGGGCGCAAACGCAATTGACACACACGCATTGCACACACGCGGGTCACACACGCAGAGCATAAACGCAGGTCACACACGCAAGTCAAACACGCATGGCACAAACGCAAGTCATACACGCTGGGCACTGAAGCAGGTCACACACGCAGGGCACACACGCAGGTCACACACGTAAACCACACACGCAGGGCACACACGCAAGTCACAAGAAGGTCACACACGCAAGTTACACAGGCAGGGCATACACACAGGTCACACATGCAGAGCATACAAGCGAGTCACACACGCAGGTCACACGCGCAGAGCACACACGCAGGCCACAAACGCAAGTCACACACGCAGGGCTCACACGCAGGGCACACACGCAGGTGACACACGCAAGTCAAACACGCAGGGCACACACGCAAGGCACACACGCAAGTCACAAACGCAAGTCACACACGCAGGTCAAACACGCAAGTCACACACGCAGGGAACACACACAGGGCACACACTCAGGTCACACCGAGGGCACACACGCAAGTCACACACGCAGGGCACACACGCAGGGCACACACACCCGTCACACACGCAAGTCACACACGCATAGCGCACACGCAGGTGACACACGCAGGGCACACACATAAGTCACACATGCAGGGCACACACGCAAGTCACACACGCAGGTCACACACGCAGGGCACACAAGCAAGTGACACACGCAGGCCACACACGCAAGTCAAACACATATTTTTAGTTGAATAAGACTGGTTGCCCCTTTTTGGATTATAAAAAGTGTTTCTAGCAACTTTAAAAGATTTATCAATTACATTTCTTGGGTATTTTAAATCATTACCTATTTCATAAATTTTGGATATTTCCTCTTCTATGAACTCAGGACTACAAATTCGTAAAGCTCTCAAAAACATTGATGAGAAAACAGTCAGTTTGACTCTATCTTGATGCGAGGAATAATAGTGGACATAGGAACAGTTATTTGTAGGTTTTCTGTAAATTTTAAATTTGAATTCATTATTACCCTTAATAATTAAAACATCTAGAAAAGGCAATGACTTATTTTCTTCAAACTCAACAGTAAAGTTTATAGAATGGGCTAAGCTATTTAATTGTCCAAGAAAATGGTGTATATCTACATTTTTGGGCATAAGAAACAAAATATCATCAACATTTCTGAACCATTTAGCTCTATTAGGGAGGATTGTGTTAAGCAACCTTGTTTCAAAAAATTCCATATATAGGTTACTAAGAACACGTGAAAGAGGATTTCCCATTGCCATACCAAACTTCTGAGTGTAAAACTTATCATTAAATACAAATTTTGCATCAACAATGCAAAGTTTAATAAGTTTAATGATAGTAGGAACTGGCAATGGTAAATCATAGTTAACGAGTTCTTCAGTTAACTGTTAACTGTTCCTATGTCCACTATTATTCCTCGCATCAAGATAGAGTCAAACTGTCTGTTTTCTCATCAATGTTTTTGAGAGCTTTACGAATTTGTAGTCCTGAGTTCATAGATGAGGAAATATCCAAAATTTATGAAATAGGTAATGATTTAAAATACCCAAGAAATGTAATTGATAAATCTTTAAAGTTGCTAGAAACACTTTTTATATAATCCAAAAGGGGCAACCAGCCTTATTCAACTAAAAATATGTTGGTTCTCCCTTACCATGAAAACTTGGTTGATATGCCTTCTCTTCTTAAGACTTTTAATATTAAAGTTGTATTCAAAAATCTTAATACAGTAAAAAAAACTTTTGATAAAGAATTCCCCCCAAAATGCTGATGGATGTGTCTATAAGATTCCTTGTAAAATTTGCGATAAAGTTTATTACGGTCAAACTGGTAAAAATCTCGAACTAAGATTAAAACAACATAAATATAGCATTAGAACTGGACAAGATTCCAATGCTCTATTTTATTCATGTAAGAGATTTTTAACCATCCAATTGATTTTCAAAAAGCTGAAAAGTAGTATCAAGCAAGTCCATGGTCGACAGGAATATAATTGAATCTTGTTTCATAAAAAGCAGTTTTGACAATAATATGAATATTTCCTTTGGTGGTATATAAATTAGATCCATTTATAATTAATAGAATTTGGGAAGAATTTAATAATACACTGGACAAATAATTTTTAAATTTTCTTGGGTAGAATAGCTTGGGGGTGAGTTGTGCAAAGGACCTATCCAAGTTGCCTCGCCGCGCGTCACGTGTTTAAAACCGTTGTGGATCTGATAGAGAGGTCTGGCCGACCCCTTATATAGCTTCCTTGGTTGCTTCACTTTCATAGTTCCTTGATAATGTGAGTAGTCACGAAAGCGCTTGGAATTTCTCTATCCTTTCAGAGTGGTTGTTTTGCATATTTTGAAATCACCTGTTTACTGTGATCTTATTGCATATATATATATATATATATATTATATATATATATATATATATATATATATATATATAATAATATATATATATAATATATATATATATATATATATATATATATATAGGATGGGGTTCCACCTCTGGTGTAAATTGTGGGACCCATAGCCTCGGAGAAGTGGATAAAAAGGTTCAAGGAAAAATTTGGATTTCTTCCTAACCCTTTTTGAATATTCCACTTCCCCTACCCACCCCCATTTTTTTCAATTTATTTTTTTTTTTTTTATAATGGGAAAATATTTTATTACATAATTGGTACAAAAGACCCAAGAGATACACATTGATAAAAAGGTGGCACATACGGTACATGTTGTTACGTGTGTATTCCGTTTAAAGGGGAAAACTCATCCAGCTCCTCAGACTGGGGGATGTGCCCAAAATACAGCAGGCATTCCCCCCTTTAACAGCCGCCTGAGCCGCTGGAACAGAAAACTGCTGCCTGGGATCCCCATTACCCCGATGAGTCTTTAATAAAAATATAATATATATATAATATATATATATAAATATATATATATTTTATAAAAATTTTATATATTATAAATAATAGCAAGGAATTCGCAGAGCATGCGATATAACACAAACATGATCCTGGCTGAAGGGGATTCGAACTTACGAACCTTGGACAAGGTACGCGTGCCTTACCAAACTACCCACATGGACCAATACCCTTGGGGTGTAGATTGGTAAAGCACTGCGTACCTTTCCCCAAATTCTAGGTTCGGGCTCCTTCAGCCAGAGATCAGTGTTTGTGATATTTCGCAGCTCTCGCAATTCCTTGCATTGTTCAAATCTTAGTAAAGGCTATCATGCAGGGGATGGATGAAAAAACTGTAAGCCTTCTCCCTAAAGCGGGGTGCCTTTGGACAAACGTGTAGAAATGCTACACGCCAAGGGATTTGGCCGTGTGGGTGATTGGTAAAGCACTCGTACCTTTTTCCTAAGGTTCGTAGTTCGGTCCCTTCAGCCAAGACAGTGTTTTTTTGTAATTTCGCTGCCTCGCGAAAATTCCCTATTGTTAAAACTTATAAAGCGTGATCAGGGGTGGATAAAAACTGTAAGGGCCCTTTCCCAAAGCTGGCTGCCTTGGGGTCAAACGTGTAGCGCAGCTAACGCCAAGGGATTGGGTCCAGTGTGGGTAGATTGGTAAAGCACTGCATCCCTTGTCCTAAGGATCGTAGGTTCGAGACTCCTTCAGCCAGAGATCAGTGTTTATATATATATATATATATATATAATATATATATATATATATATATATATATATATATATATATTATATATATATATATATATATATATATGCAAAACAACCACTCTGAAAGAATAGAGAAATTCCAAGCGCTTTCGTGACTACTCACATTATCAAGGAACTATGAAAGTAAAGCATCCAAGGAAGCTATATAAGGGGTCCGGCCAGCACCTCACTATCAGATCCCACAACGGTTAAACACGTGACGCGCGGCGACCCAACTTGGATAGGTCCCTTGCACAACTCACCCCCAAGCTATCTAACCCAAGGAAATTTAAAAATTATTATTTGTCCAGTGTATTATTAAATTCTTCACAAATTCTATTAATTATAAATGGATCTAATTTATATAAACCAAAGGAAATATTCATATTATTGTCAAAACTGCTTTTTATGAAACAAGATTCAATTATATTCCTGTCGACCATGGACTTGCTTGATACTACTTTCTCAACTTTTTGAAAATCAATTGGATGGTTAAAATCTCTTACATGAATAAATAGAGCATTGGAATCTTGTCCAGTTCTAATGCTATATTTATGTTGTTTTAATCTTAGTTCGAGATTTTTACCAGTTTGACCGTAATAAACTTTATCGCAAATTTTACAAGAATCTTATAGACACATCCATCAGCATTTTGGGGGGAATTCTTTATCAAAAGTTTTTTCACGTATCAAGATTTTTCAATGCAACTTTAATATTAAAAATCTTAAGAAGAGAAGGCATTCAACCAGGTTTTACATGGTTAAGGGAGAAGAACCAACAAAATTTTTAGTATGAATAAGGCTGCGTTGTCCTTTTTGGATTATAAAAAGTGTTTCTAGCAACTTTAAAAGATTTATCAATTACATTTCTTGGGTATTTTAACATCAGTTACCTATTTCATAAAATTTTGGATAATTCCCTCATCTAAGAACTCAGGACTACAAATTCGTAAAGCTCTCAAAAACATTGATGAGAAAAACAGACATTTGGACTCTCTCTTGATGCGAGGGAATTAATAGTGGACATCGGAAACAGTTATTTGTAGAGTTTTTGTAAATTTTAAATTTGAATTCATTATTACCCTTAATATTTAAAACATTCTAGAAAGGCAGAGTTATTTTCTTCAAAATCAACAGTAATGTTTATAGGAAATGGGCTAAGCTATTTAATTTCCAAGGAAATGGTGTATATCTACATTTTTGGGAATAAGACACAAAATATCATCAACATATCTGACCATTTAGCTCTATTAGGGAGGATTGTGTTTTAAGCACCCTTGTTTCAAAAAAATTCCATGTATAGGGTTATAAGAACAGGATGAAAGAGGATTTCCCATTGCCATACCATCTTCTGAGTGTAAATACTTATCATTAAATACAAATTTTGCATAACAATGAAAAGTCTAATAAGTTTAATGATAGTAGGAAAATACTGCAATGGTAAATCATAGTTAACGAGTTCTTCAGATAAGATACTTAATAAAATCATCAACAGGAACTTTCGTAACATGGAAGTAACATCAAAAACTAACCATGTTAAAATCATTAAGTCAGTCAAGGAGCTTAATTATCACCAAGTCTATGTTGTTTTTAACATTACAAGTTAGAAATTTTGCCAACAATAGGGCTCAAAATATCAACAAGCAATTTTGGATAATTTATAGAATTCAAATTATATGGTTTCAATTTAAAAATTACAGAAAGAAAACCTACCAAATAAACTGTTCCTATGTCCGCTATTATTCCTCGCATCCAAGATAGAGTCAAATTGTCTGTTTTCTTATCATCAATGTTTCGAGAGCTTTACGATTTGTAGTCTGAGTTCATAGATGAGGAAATATCAAAATTTATGAAATAGGTAATTGATTTAAAATCCCAGAAAAGTAATTGTAACTCTTTTAAAGTTGCTAGAAACACTTTTTATAATCCAAAAGGGACAACCAGCCTTAGTCAACTAAGAAATATGTTTGGTTTCTCCCCATACCCCCATGAAAACTTGGTTGATATGCTTCTCTTCTAAGACTTTGAATATTAAAGTTGTATTGAAAAAATCTTGTGATACAGTGAAAAAAACATTTGATAAAAGGAATTCCCCCAAAATGCTGGGGAAAATTGGGGGGG
This sequence comes from Cherax quadricarinatus, assembly GCF_026875155.1. Taxonomy (NCBI): domain Eukaryota; kingdom Metazoa; phylum Arthropoda; class Malacostraca; order Decapoda; family Parastacidae; genus Cherax; species Cherax quadricarinatus. The sequence goes on from NC_069400.1 coordinate 57,627,051, forward strand.
GTGGGATATGGTGTCTATAATATTCCTTGTTAAATTTGCGCGATAAGTTATACGGTCAAAACTGGTAAAATCCCGAAACTAAGATTAAAACAACATAAATATAGCATAGAAGTGGACAAGATTCCAATGCTCTATTTATTATGTAAGAGTTTTAACCATCCAATTGATTTTCAAAAAAGTTGAGAAAAATAGTTCAAGCAAGTCCATGGTCGACAGGAATATAATTGAAATCTTGTTTTAAAAAGCCAGTTTTGACAATAATATGAATATTTCCTTTTGTTTATATAAATTTGAACCATTTATATTAATAGAATTGAAGAATTTAATATACACTGGAACAAAATAATAATTTTAAATTTTCCTGGGTAGAATACGCTTGGGGGTGAGTTGTGCAAGGGAACCTATCCAAGTTGGGTCGCCGCGCGTCACGTGTTTAAACCGTTGTGGAATCTGATAGTGAGGTGCTGGCCGGACCCTTATATAGCTTCCTTGGATGCTTTACTTTCATAGTTCTTGATGATAAGTGAGTAGTCACGAAAGCGCTTGAATTTCTTCTATTCTTTTCAGTGGGTTGTTTTGCATATTATGAAATCACCTGTTTACTGTGATCTTATATGCATTATATTATATATATATATATATATATATATTTATATAGAGAGTGAGAGAGAGAGAGAGAGAGAGAGAGAGAGAGAGAGAAGAGAGAGAGAGAGGAGAGAGAGAGAGAGAGAGAGAAGGGAGAGAGAGAGATAGAGAGAGAGAGAGAGGAGGAGGAGAGAGAGAGAGAGAGAGGAAGAAGAGAGAGCGAATGTAGAGAGAGAGAGAGAGAGAGAGAAGTGAGAGAGAGGAGAGGAGAGAGAGAGAGAGAGATGGAGAGAAGGTTACCAACTATTGAACTGTTCCTAGGGACCCTCATTCTCAGGTGATAAGAATAAACTGCTTCTGGAGAAAACTCAAGGTTCTTCTTGAAGCTGCTTGAGAATTTTATCTACCACCCCTATATTTCAAGTATGTTTTGTTTAAAGGACAAAACTACATTAGCCAAAATACATTCCACAAAAAATACAAACAGATGAGTAAACAACATAGATAACTCAGGACCTACATCTCGAATACTTCGTCCAGCTCCCCTCGGTCGGGCTGCGTGCCCAGAATGCTGCAGGCTTTCCTCTCTTGGATCGCACAACCACCTGAGTCTCTGAAAGAAGAAGCTGGTGGCCCTGTGAGTCTTGTTTCTATGATGAAGCTTCTCACCCAGCTCTTTGGGAACTTTAGAGCACCTTTCACTTGCTCCAAGGGCCTCCGACAATTGGAATGAAGTTATAGCAAGGTGGGAAAGGTCTTCATATTTTCGGATCTTATGGGTCTCCTGTGGCTGGCAGCTCCACCCCCTTTCACTACGGTGTATGGAAAATAGGTGTCTGATCCAATGTGGCGGCCACAGGTGTAGTCCCAGGCAATCTGCTTTCCATCCTTCCAAGGTAGCATAGTTAGTGGCTTCATCAGGTCCGCTTTTGACTTCCATCAGACCTCTGCCACTTGAGGTTCCGTTGAGCTGGGCAACGGGCTGTGCGAGACTTCTCTTTATGGTGTCATTGACCTCCTCATGTCTGGCATACTTCCTTTTTGCTGTGTGACACACGTGACTATGAAGTCCGAATTGATAAGCTGTCGCCCTGCCGCAAATACACCTATGTTCGGTTGAGGATGGGGCGGCTAGGCGAAGGAGCAACACCAATCCGAATGCGCCTGGCGGGTCGAGACGGGTACCCCAGGTAGGAATTGGGAACAGCTAACAGGAAATCTCTGATTGTCGGGTGCCTTCACTGCCAGCCAGGAGACGAGCATTGTCCTTTCCTGAAGCATTGGTGAGCATTGTGTTGGCGAATTTTTTCATGATCGGTTTGTCCCAGTGGGACTGTTTGTGCTCTTTGGGAGGAGCTGGTCTTACTGGAGGAGTCTGTAAGGTGTCCCACCGAGTCGCTGTTCAGTAAAACCAAATATATATATATATATATATATATATTATAATATAATATATATATATATATATATATATATATATTATATATATATATATATATATATATATATTATATTAATATATATATATTTATACTATACATATATATATATATATATATATATATCTATATTATAATATATATATATATATATATATATATATATATATATAATGGATATACATATATATGTTATATTATATATAAATATATATTATATATATATATATATATATATATATATATATATATATTTTATATATATATTATTATATATAAATATATATATATATATATATATATATATATATATGTATATATATATATATATATATATATATATATATATTATATATATAATATATTATATATATATATGTGTGTGTGTGTTCCCCCCCCCCCCCCCCCCCCCCCCCCCCCCCCCCCCATTTTGTGTTATGTGTGTGTGTGTGTGTAAAGAGAGTAGTAAAAGGAGAAAAAGTTAGCATCACTGAGTATTTTTACAAAGTAGAAGTGATGCAAGGAGAGAAGAGTATATGGAGGAAAAAAGTGAGAGGTTTAGAGAAGTGGTGTGAGCAATGAGAGAGTGGGTGAGATGTTATCAACAAATTTTTTGTTGAAAATAGATTAAAAGTTTTGGCGAGAGTGAGATTAATACAAGTTAAGAAGCCTAGATGAACAAATGGATTTGTCAGTTAAAATTAGGAGAGGAAGTTATTAAAATGGGGAGTTAAGGAGGTATTGGGAAGATGGAGGGAATATTTTGATGACTTGTTCTAAATGTAGATGAAGATAGGGGAAGCTTGTTTCGAGTATAGGCAAGGAGGAATAACATCTTGGTAGGAGTGAGGTAGAGAGCCGCTAGTTTGTGAGTGTGGGGGAAGTTCGTGATGGCAGGTAGCGTAAATGTAAAGGGGTGTATAAGGCATCCGGGATTGATGGGATAAAGATAAAATGTTCAAAAAGAGAAGGTGTGGGATATAGTTTGGAGTGGTTGGATGTTAGAGTGATGCAGTGAAAGAGGAATTATTTCGCAGTAAAGTGGCCTTGACACGGAAGTGTGATGTCACGTGGGTTGTTTAATATATTTATAGATGGGGTAGTAAGAGAAGTAAATGACGAGGGGTATTGAACTAGAGGTCAGTTGGAGCTCTGTAAAAGATAAAGAATCAGATACATTAAAGTGGAGTAATGTTCACAGTTGCTGCCTCACTCTTGTGATGAACACTGTGCTGCTTGGAGATTCATGAAGAGAAGTTGCAGAGATTGGTGGATGAATTTGGCTAGGGCGGCAAAAGAGAAGAAAATTAAAAGTGAATACAGGAAAAGAGTAAGGTTAATGAGGATAAACACAAATATTAGGTGTGAAACGATTGGATATCGAGATTGGCAGGGAAAAGAGAGTATGGAGGAGGTGAATGTATTCAAATTTTGTTGGGATGGTCGGGGACGTGTCAAGAGGATATGGGTCTGTATGATGGATGAGGTGAAGTCATAGAATTGATGAACGGGGAAAAGGGTGAGATGGTGCAGCTTAGGAGTGCTGTGAGATGACAAAGAACTTTGTCATTGGAGGGCAAAGAGGGGAATGTATGTATGGGAGGTATTATTGTGTTTTTGTCTCCAAACGCTTTATATGGATGTGAAGCCATGGGTGATGAATGTCTGTCAGCGAGGAGAAGGCTGGAGGCAGTGGAGATGCCATGTCTGAGTGGCAAGGTGTTGTGGGTGATGAAGTATAATGCAGAGGAATTCGTAAGTTGGAAGTTAGGGAGTGAGGGTGCTCGGGGATACCATAAAACTGTTGTCCAGAGAGGGCTGAGGAGGGTTGTTGCGGTTGGTGTCGGATACATGTAGTAGAGATGGAGCGAAACAGAATGACTTCAAGAGAAAGTTACAGTCTTGTATGTTGGAAGGAAGATCGGGGATGAGTGGGTCGGCCTATTTGTAGGGAGTAAAGTCGGGTATGGAGTGGCCCCCCAGGGGTGAAAGGAGGTTGTTTTTAGGGTTGTTTGGCAAGGAGCTGGAAATTTTCCAGCTGACGGCGCTTGTGGCCGTGAGCGTGTCTGATAAGGACTTTGAATGGAGAGCGAATGGTTTTAATATTGACGTGCTGTGGGAGTGTGAGCAAAGTAAACATTTATTGAAGGGGCTCAGGGAAACCGGCAGGCCGGACTTGAGTCCGGAGTGCCTTGCGCTCTGAGGAGGGGAGTTTATGTTGCAGTTTAAAAACTGTAGTGTAAAGCACCTTCTGCAAGACAGTGATGGATTTGATGATGGTGAATGTTTTTCTTTTTCGGGCCACCCTGCCTTGGTGGGAAATCGGCCAGTGTGATAATATATAATATATATATATATATAATATATATATATATATATATATATATATATAATATATATATATATATATATATATATATTATATATATATATTATAACATATATATATATATATTATTATATATATATATATATATATATATATATATATATATATATATATATATATATATTTGTGTGTGTAGCCAGCCTGTACTTCAGAGCACACAGCCTAGCCGTACTGCTCTGACTAGTTCATAGATTTCGGCTGCTGCCTCTGTAGGCCTTCCTAGTCGGTGGGAAGCACAGCCCGCACCCCTCTCTCATTTCCTAGACCGACCGACGTGACAGATACAGGTGCTCCCCCTCCACGGACTGGCATTGCCGGTCACTCCCTACACTGCCCATTGTTGTACTCACTTCCTACCCCAAATTAAAGCAAACTAGGTCACGGCCGTATCATTGTACCTGCGCTACCTTCATCGGTGCACTTAAACCGCTGTTGTCAACGAGTAAGAAAGAACAGCATAACAGTGGTGACAGCAGAGTTCAGCGGCATTGTGAGCCTCTTCAGGGTGGAGGGAGTACAACACCATCGGTCGGCGCCAGTCAAACATCATCCGTCGTCATCCAAACGACCTGCTGGGCCTAAAGAGTTTTTTTGTTACTCCAGCGTCTTGAGGGACCTGAGATAGATCTTCGTCCTAGTTTTTTCACACAAAATCTGGACAATAGGCGTCACGGCGTCATCTCCCAGCCTCTTAGCAGTCACGTGTTCACCCTCATCACCCTCTCTACAGCCCTTCAACACTCTCCAGCCCTTCACTCCTGCCCGCCTACAGCGTTCCTACGCCCTTCTCAGCTAAAAGTAGAGGTGAGGCCGTTTAGTTGTGTTGGCTTCGTGGGGCTCCACGCGTGACCACGGGCAGCTCTGGGGTTGGTTTATTACCCTAATCAGCGCGGTTAAACCACACCAGCCTCCTCTACAGCTTTTCTTCTGCTACGCAACGACGTCCATCTCGCCGTCATGTGTGTTGTGTTTTCCCAGTTTCTCCAAGAAGTTCTACCTTGCTAACCACGTGGGAACCCAGTTGGCTTAGCCCTAAGCCAGCTCAGTTCAGGTCTACAGCAGCTCGTGACTCATCATAAGTCTACACAACAATCAGAGTCTACGTATCTCAGCCAGTGCAGTTTTTTTTGTGTTGCCCGTTTAAAATTTTTTTTTTCCTTTCCCGTGCTGATATTCCCAGTTCATCACCAGTTCTGTTTTCCCAGTGATTTGTTACAGTAAAACTTACTCGTCCCCCAGTTCAAAGTTTCACTTAAGCTTGTTTTTGGCACTGTTCGAGTAGTGCAGTAAATTGTTTTGTTTCTCCAGTGTGTGAAAGCCGCAAGTTCAGTCAGCGCGCCCAGAAAACGCTTGCCAGGTAAAACAACCAACACACAGCTGTGGTTCACGCGGGTATCCACGTTCGTCCTAATTATCTTATACTCTCAGAGAGTTACTCCGGTCCTTCATGTTCTTCCCAAGTCCATTCTGATCATTTTTCTCGGACATTTGAAGCCACCATAGCATTATACAAACTGCTACGAGGCGTGTAGTGTCACTAGAGCATCACTGAAAGTTCGGACCTGCAGCACCGTACCTTCGTCCATCTTCCTGCACCTCAAATTTAAAGGAAACGTGACTTACTAGCATTTCCTTAATATTTTGTGGACATTATTTAAACTGTCCTGCACCAATACAGTTACAGTTATGAAGCCATACTTCTGTAAAATTGTCAGTGTCATCAGTGCATTTGGCCACTTAACCTACAGCTTCTTAAAATTTGTAATTTATTTTTGCACTCTACATTTTAAATTTCCAGTATTTTATTCTGCTTCTGACCTGCAGTTATTGATTTAAATTGTTGCAGTGTTAACCATTTTACCCCCCCAATTTACCTCTCACATACAGTTTTATGTAATTCCTAGTGTGCTGTTTTTTTGCTAGTAGCACCTGCAAGTTAGCCCACAGATTGTTGACACCCCTGCACTGTTTTGTTTTGTTGTGTTTTTTTTTTCTTTTAATAAGTGTAATCTTAAAGTACTTAAGTATTTAGTTTATTTCTACCTGCAGTGATACAATCTGTGCCTAGCCCATTAAAACTTTTCTTCTGTTTCCCCATTTATTTGCATACATATATTCTATGTTTTATCTGTGAATTATTTCACCTATGTGCATTGCATTTTGCTTTTTTGTATGCCAAGTCATTGAGTGTATTTGGGGAAACCTGCTATTTACCAATTAATTACCCAAAAATCCTTGTGAAGTTAATTAATTTTGACCTTGAGATTGTGCCAATTTTTGTTTGCCAGTGTACACCTGCTAACACCAGCTAACCTTTTGCATTTTCTTGAATTTACTAATAATTTTGCATTTTTATTATTTTTATTTTGTTGTGCAATATAGCAATTCTGGACTACAGTGTATTTTTTTTTTTCTGTGATTTTTGGCACTATTCCATACTCTGATATCTTTCTGTGCCAACTTCCCTTGTGCAAGTGAAATTTCCCTTTTTTTTATTGCCGTTTCAATTGCAAAGGCCTCACACTAAGCACCAGCCAATTCTTTTAAACTGTGCAATGCAGCACAGTTTTGAGTTGTGTTAGTACCTGATTTATTTTGGATTTTTTGTGCAATTTTTGCTACAAGTGTTTACAGTTCAATCCTTTTCATAAAAATTTTGGTGGCCAGTTCCTAGTGAAATTATTGACTAATCCTTAGCTTCATTTTGCTTGCCATCTTCCCTGTAGTACATTCACTTGCATACAATCTCTTATTTGTGTCAGAGTGTATCACTAGTTCCTTTTTATTGTTGTTTGGCTCAATTAATTTCTATCATCTAAGACAGTTTAACCTAGTTACTGTGGTGTGAGTTCTCTTTGACTCTGTTTGAATGTAGCCAGGTGCATACCATTTCTTGTACTCTGAACCTGTTTACCCTTTCGTAACCTAATTGCATTTGAAACAATTGGACGTCATGATAAGACACGCAGTGGCCATGCCGTTAGTCGCCAGATTCGGGGTGCCTGCAATGGTGCCTCAGCCAGCGTGAAACACGCGGCAGGGCCATCGAAGACCCCAGCGACGTTGGTCAAACTTGTGCTCAAGGCCTCGACCACCAGGGGGCGGCTCATGTCCATTACCCGACCCTTATTTTTGACGTCGTTTCAAATAGTTAGAGCCATGGCTTGCAGTCAGTCGAGACGACTGTTCTAGGCTCTATTTGATAGTCCAACGGTTACACAGTACATTCGTGTGCTGGTTGCAGCAGAGGATATCACAAGGGTGATATAAGGTGCCTTTGTGCAGCTTCAAGCGCGGTTTGTATAGATTCAGTTTGGGAGGATGAACTTAAGGAGGAATTTAGGCGTTATTTTGGCGTAGTCGCCAACGCTATTACATTGACATACGTTACCAGCGTCATGTCCGAATGTCAATACCGGCACGGAAAGCCCCCTGGCTTGCGTTTGCCGGTTCGAGCAAGCCGCCACGGACTTTACTGATGCCATCAACTCCCACTAAGTGGGTGGATGGTGATGGCCGTAGTGCTGCTAAAGACATCATCCCCCCATGCTGGCTGTCGGCATCATGCGGAAGGGATGCCGCCCCTACCTCTGGGTTGCCATTGATGCGCTAGGACTCGGCCTCAGCACGACGTCCTGGGGTGCATATGCGATTTGCCATCGACTGCTCAAGCCGCCTTCCGAGCAAGGCAAGGTGTTTGCCGCTTTGGGATGATTTCCCCTTACCCATCCTTCCGGGCCGCCGTCCACAGTGACCCGCGGGGGTCGCAGCCGGGGAAGTCACTTTTGCTGCTGCTGTCAGACAGCAGCCCCAAAGTTTCTAACCACAGTCCACTAACACGGCGCCTAAGTAAAATATTGACCACAGTAACAACAGTAAAAGTTCCTACAAAAAGGCAGTCCATCGACTTCCTGGACCAGGGCGAACGTTCGCAGCAGACAACCACCCCCCCAACCTCACCCGCTAAGCGTTAGTAGTGACTTGTTTCACTGTGGCAAACGAGGGCACTACCGATCAGAGTGTTACAAACCTAAGTCCCCGCCAAAGTAACCGTCACAGTCCCCACGTCAGTTTCCCAGTAGTACCGTAACCGTCCCCACACTCAGTATCAAAGTAACCGTAACCGTCCCCGCTCAGTATCAAGGTAAACCATCACCAGTCCCCCAATGCCCAGCCTCGCGAGGGAAGTCTGTATGTACACAATCTTCCAGTCATACCTCCCATGAGTGTTGTAACAAGCTGCAAAGTATGCTGTTCAGCGGAGCTGGAGCAAGCAGTCGTGCGCACAATGCACGTGCTGGTAGGGAGCCCTTCCACTAGTTCGGGGGGAAGAGGCGCGTCCGCAAAACCAGCGAAAGACATAGTAAACCCTGTCGGGTCGCTGTATTCCGTCCCTGTCCGCAATGCATTAGCCGCCCTGGGCAGTGATCTATTGCGACAGTGAGGAAAAACAGAGTTGTCTTGACGTTGTTGCGCGACTCGTACCGTACCTTCCAGGTCGACAGCCTCGGTCAACCATAGTGTCGTGCCTCGAGCAGCTGTGACTTCCGGGGGATCTCGTCGGCTGTCATGCCTCATGTTCGGTATGACAACCCATGTGGACCACTCATCGAGTCCACTGTCGACATAAATGGGGGGGGGCCCTTGTTCTTTCCCAAGGGGGCTTTTTCCTAGATACAGGTTCGGTGTTCAACATTGTTCGCTCCACTTTTTTCCGAGACATTGGCCTTTCATGCGCCATGTTGACAGTGCCGTTTGCCATCGGACCTTGAGAGGGTCTCAGGTAAACTGCTGACGGTTCGCGGTCGCACAACGCTAGGAATTTTGTGGTCCAGGGCCACAAAGCTGGCCGGCAAAATTTTTAGTCTTGAGGTATTGTTTTCCATGGGATGACCTGCTCATAGGGTTCGAAACCATGGCAGAATCTTAGGATCGGTTTAGATTCAGCTGACGTGGAAAAGCGGATTTAACGGAGTGGATATGCCCTTCAGGGGCTTGATAGCGCTATATGGAATCACTACGTGCTACTCTGTCTCAGAGTAACTGCACAGTGCCTAGGAATCGTGGAAACCGGTGGCGTTTCTCATAGCACATTCTCCCCCGGGGTCGGTCTCTTGTTCCTGATCGACTGTGTAGGCTCGTTGGCCCATCATGCCTCGCGCCGGGGATCTGCGCGCATCAGAGCGGTTATGTTACAGTTATGAAAGAGATACCTCCATTCTGGGGACGCCCAGTCTAACGCCTTCACTTATTAACTTTGCGATGTTCGTACGAGCCCAGCAGTTGTCAAGCCGCAGTATCCCTGTCGGCAGGCGACTGTCTGACTCGTGTCATATGTGGGCATATCGCAAGGAGCAGAGTTACTGCTTGTACAAAGTATGACGTCACTTTTCAGCTAACTCGCACACTTCCTGTTACGGTGTACGTGAGCAGAGCTTTTGGAAGGAGACAATGTGCTGGTTGAAACGACACATGCCGAGAGTCAAGGGCCTCTCCCTTGAACCATCTTGCAACATGCAACGCGTGGTAAGTTGCAAGTCCTTGTTGTCAACATGCATAGTCGAGAATTTCTCTTGCGGAAGGAATACTCACCTTGTCGAACCTTGTCGATGCCCTCTCCCGGTGAGAGTGGATGGTGAAGCCCAGCGACTTCCTTGTGAGTGCAGTTTCTCCCAGGCGAGCTGCTACTGACTCTTCCAACACCCGGCCAGAGCAGGAAGATGATCTAAGCTTTGACCAGACTATTCCTGAGAGTCCCAAAACTTCTCCAAGGTTCTCAATCGTGCACGTTCTGCAGTTGCACTAGATGGTGTAAGTCGATGGGTTTGCCCACTGATCTCTCACGTATTCCACTTGACAAAGGTACTAAACCAATTTATGTACCCTTGTATGCCTGCCATATGCGCAAAGAGTCTTCGCCGAAGAATCATTACACGGTAGCTCAGTGATGGAGCTTATTGAGGAGTCCCATTCCCGTGGAATGCTCCTTATTCTGTTCCCAAGAAAGACGGAACCTGGAGCCCTGTTATTCGATTTACAGGAAACTGAATGCATGTACCATCCCAGACCGATTTCCATTGCCAGTTTCTGAACGACTGTTGGGCAGAACATCGGCGAAATAGAAGGTCTTTTAACTCTTGATCTTCTTCAAGGGTTATCAAGGCAGATCCCCTCGATGATGAGGAGCGAGAGTTGACACGCTTTCTCTACGCCAAAACTGGTTAGTACCAGATTCAGTGAGGATGCCCTTCGGCTTGCGGGTAGCCAATCTGTTAGTCGTTTGATGACGACAATTGTCCGTTACCCTCCTAGGTGGCAACGCCTCATGTCTACCTGGATGATCTCATAGTCATGTCGCAAGATGTCACTCACATCTTGAAGGAAACTTGACGGGTATTGGACAGGCTTTGCTCAGGCAAATCTTAAGGTAAAGCTCTCCAAATGGCATTTCCTCCGGAAGGAAATAAAATTTCTGGGTCACTATTAGTGACTCGAATGGCATTAAAGACGGAACGAGAGTCTAAATTCTCCGGCGTGCAGAAATTTCCCCAGACCATGACGGCAGAGCAGATCGGTCTCATAGGCCTGGCGGGTTTCTACCGCCACCTTTATCGCAGGTTTCTCCACCATTGCTGCCAACCCTGACCCGCTTACTTCAGAAGGATGCCCCTTTTGAGTGGACATGTGACAGGAACGAAGCCTTTGTTCATTCTTAAGAACAAGTTAACATCAGCCCAAACCCTTAGATTCCTGATTTCACCAAGGGCATTTACCTTGACGACTGATGCCAGCCAAAGTTGGCATCGGTGCAGTCTTGTTCACAGGAATCTAATGGTAAGCAACAGCCTATGCCTATGCTAGCGTGTTCTTACTAAGCGGAAGTCAATTATTCAAGTGACAGAGCTAGAAGCTTTAGCCATTGTATGGGCCTGAGTCTTTTTCGGGATATTCATCCTATCATTATCCTATCAAGATTTATACAGATCATTTACCCTTATTGGCCCTTTATGCAATAAGAACCTCTGGGGGAAAGCAGCTCGGTGAGTATCGCTCACGTTCAATGACTACAACCTGAAATTTGCTGTTGTCAAGGTAAGCAAAATGTTGTAGCTGATGCCCTGTCGAGGGGACATATAGCATTCGTGAGAGTCGGCAATTCGATCTCTGTTGAGGATCTCGAGATGTGCCCAACGACAGGACCCTGTGTGGTCTACAGTCCTTCGTTTCTGACCAAGGAGGACGTTGACTTACAGGTCAAGATCTCCCGTTCCACTGAAGGATTGGTGGTCAACCAAGGAGTACTGTGCCGTGTTGAAGCTGGTGGACCCCGGCAGAACCGTATACCAACTTGGTGATACAGGAGTCCATGATACCAGTACTCTTGGAGTTGATCACAACTGTCACAGGTGTAGCGCACCCCGGGAAGGACTGCAGTAATCAAACAGGCACGAAATGAAATATTTCTGGCCTTAAGATGGCAGCGGGGACATTGCCAAAGCATGTACACCAGTGTATCATGTGTTGTTTGCTAACAGCACAAGCGGTACCATTACAGGTCCTAAACCCCATTCTAAAAGTATCCCATTAAAAGGAGCCTTGGGAGAGAAACTTCTGTGACCTGTTGACGAACTTCTCGACCTCGGAGAAGGGAAAATAAGGACACCTGCTTGTAATGGGAGATAACTTGACTCGGTCAGTGAATTAGTTAAACCCATTTCCTGATAAAACCACTGAAACGGTCGCTAGTGCCTTTCCGTGAGCAGTTGTTCTTCGTCATACTTGCCCAGTGTCCTTCTGTCAGACAATGGGTCGAGTTTATAAATGCATAATGAGGATCTTTGCTCCAGATTCCAACATTCATCAAGCGCCAGTAGCTCCACGCCACCCAGCGAGTAATGTTTCTTGCGGAACGTTACAAATCGCCAAAGTCCTGGAGGTGCTCAGATTAACCGTTAACCCAAGTGGTACTACATGGGATGGGCTATTCCCAGTATGGTTCAGTGTACATTAAAGTCCTCCCTCAACAGCGGATCGGTGAGACACCTCATTTTGCTTTGTAAGGCTATGACAAGCGCTTACCATATGAAAAATTCTGTTTACTCCACCTAGACCTACTTACGATACTGCGTAACCCCAGTGTAGTAAAGATGAGGACAATGCAGCTTGTCTTCCAGCGGGTACGAAGAACTTATGAAAGCTACTTGATAGGTTCAGTTGAGCGCAATGCCGCGCCAAGGAAAGCAAAAGTGGAACCAGGTTGCCAAGTTATGTTGCTCAACCCAGTGCAGACCCCAGGTATGCACAAATTGTCCCAAAAGTTTGTGTGGTCACTTACCGTGTCCTAGGGGGGGGGACAGCTCCGTGGCCAATAAGTTCGAGGTGGGGAGAGTGCTACGGGAACTATCAAGGAGGCCCACCTTATCACATGAGTATGTGGACCATATATGCAGCCCGAAGCAGAGCTGGAGGGCGTGCGTTGCAACGCCACGATCAGACTAATGTTAGGGGACAAACCGTTATCCCTTCTCCCACTGCTACTGGTACGGAAGACGGCCAGTTAAGGCTCCATACTTATGGCCTGCGACCCAGGACAACAGTACATTTTGTGTGACATTGATCGTACCTACTGACTTGTCTGACTCCTTCGCTAAGTTATGCTAATTGTTTGCTTGCAGAAATGGGTTATAAATGCCACACACATTGTATAGCTAGTCGCTTTAATAGAGTCAGGGTGGGACAAACATCATGTAATTATGTTAATACTTTTAGAAGGGTACCCGAGATGTAATGAATTCCTGGATATAGTATTATTGTACATAATTGTGCACAGTGTTTTATAACAAAGAAAAAAAATGCCTGTATTACGGTCCAGGGCAAGTTGCTTGCCTTCTGAGTTTTATATGTCACACCTTTAGGAAATGCTACTGTCAGTCATTGTTTGCAGATGTGAGCGTAGCCAACAACGTTCGTAGACGGTGGTCCGACTATGTTCAGCCCTGCGGACACCTGTTTTAGAAGATTTTAGTTCCAGTGCTGACGTCGCTCGGCTCTTCTACTCGATGAAAACCAGCGCGGGCAAACCAGTTCTCTTTCCCCTGGTTGGGAGAAGTTTTTTTTTGCCTGTTGCATTTTTTTTGTCCATTTTTGATTTACTAGTGAGCGAAAGCCAGAGTCCCTCTCTGGAGGAAGCATTGTGTAATTCCTTTATATCCCTATGGGCCCACCAGTCCCACCAGTACTTGTCGCGTCGGGACGAGCGAGGTGCGTGGCCGAGCAAATGTTAGACAGCCTTGTACTGTCAGAGCACCACAGCTAGCGTCTGCTCTGACTAGTTTATTTCGCTCGGCATTCAGTGCTGCCCTCTGTAGGTCCTACCTAGGTCGGTGGGAGCCACAGCCCACCTCTCCTCATTTCCTAGACCGACCGACGTGACAGACACAGGTGCTCCGCCTCCACGGACTGGCTTGCGGTCACTCCCTCACACTGCCCGTTGTGTACTCACTCCTACCCAATTAAAGCCAAACTAGTCAACGGCCGTATCATTGCTACCTGCGCTACCTTCATCGGCACTAAACCGCTGTTCAACAGTAAGAACAGCAATAACATATATATATATATATATATATATATATATATATATATATATATATATATATATATATATATATATATATATATATATATATATATATATATATATGTCGTGCCGAATAGGCAGAACTTGCGATCTTGGCTTGAATAGCAACGCACATCTTGCCATATAGGACAAGTGAAAATTTGTGTATGCAATAATTTCGCCAAAATCATTCTGAACCTAACGAAAAAAATATATATCACTGTGTTTGTTTAGTCTTAAATTATTGTAAACAAATCTAAAATATATTTAGTTGGGTTAGGCTAAAATAAATTGTTCTTGTTATGATAAGGTTAGGTAAGTTTTCTAAGTTCCTTCTGGTGCAAAATTAAAAATTTTTACATTAACATTGATGAAAAAAATATATCTTTAAACGTACAAGAGAAAATTTTGGAAAGGACTTAATTTTAAATGAGTTCTTGCTAATTGACCAGTTTTACATATTCGGCACGACATATATATATATATAATATATATATATATATATATAATATATATATATATATATATATATATATATATATATATATATATATATTTATATATATATATAATATATATAATATATATAATATATATATATATATATATATATATATATATATATATATATATATATATATATGCAAAACAACCACTCTGAAAGAATAGAGAAATTCCAAGCGCTTTCGTGACTACTCACATTATCAAGGAACTATGAAAGTGAAGCATCCAAGGAAGCTATATAAGGGGTCCGACCAGCACCTCACTATCAGATCCCACAACGGTTAAACACGTGACGCGCGACGAGCCAACTTGGATAGGTCCTTTGCATATTTTAAATCACCTGTTTACTGTGATCTTATTGCATATATATATATATATATATATAATATATATATATATATATATAATATATATATATATATATATATATATATATATATATAATATATATATATATTTGTGTAACACACACTAGCTAACTCTAGTTGATTCATTAAACAAGCTGACTTCTTATGATGGTTTTATAACAAAAGCCCTAATGTTAATTAACGTTGTACCCATATCTCATTTCCCTCTGTCCTCTCTTCCTCGATCCTTACCTTTCCATAGATTCCTTCGAAATCCTTCCCTGCTGGCTCAGGATGTCGCTATCCAAGGAAATGATGTGCTTGGTGAAGCAGAATGAGGAGGAGGGATTTGACCTGGTGACCCGTCCAGTGCCTACCCCGGGGCCAGACGAGGTCATCATCAAAGTTGAAAGGGTAAGTTCAACAGCACATGATGTATAATTAGTCATAAAAATGCGCGTAACTTAGGTCAGAGGGAACTAAATCTTGGTCATTTAGGATCCTGCCTAAGATTTTTATTGTTTTAATTAGTTCAAGCATTTTTTTTGTCTTTTTTCTTTTTTTTGTTCCTCCATCTTTGTGATATTTTGCTCATTACTCGAGAGCGCCTCACCCAATTGACTTCAAATTTAAAACAATATGTATGGTAACGAGAACACAAATCCTTGCGAAAATTGGCAGGTCCAAGTTGTTGAATTCATTCCTAGCATCTTGGAATGGTTCGGAAACTTTCCAAAATCGTCAGTGTCACAGATTCAAACGTTCAGACAACTTGCCCAAAAATTCGACGACAGTGAAGAGTGAAATTCAAATGTGTAGATGCAGATTTGAATCTATAAAAATATTGAAGTTTAGGCGTCAGCGCTAATATATAATGTGTATTTTTGTGTGCGCCTAGTGGTATGAGTATTTTGTATTAGTGTATATATTAAACCATACCACTGGTGGGGTTAGAACCCGCGATCAGAGTTGTTTGGTTCCGTGAAGTATCTGTTTAGGATGACTTTGTTGTAATGCGACTGTAGCTGATAAACTGTGAAGCTTAGTTTCTCTAGTTTAGTGAGGAGTTAGGATCCATGCTAGTGTCTCGAGTTTAGCGAAGAGTTGGGATTTATGCTAGTGTCTCGAGTTTAGTGAAGAGTTGGGATTTATGCTAGTGTCTCGAGTTTAGCGAAGAGTTGGGATTTATGCTAGTGTCTCGAGTTTAGTGAAGAGTTTGGGATTTATGCTAGTGTCTCGAGTTTAGTGAAGAGTTGGGATTTATGCTAGTGTCTCGAGTTTAGTGAAGAGTTGGGATTTATGCTAGTGTCTCGAGTTTAGTGAAGAGTTGGGATTTATGCTAGTGTCTCGAGTTTAGTGAAGAGTTGGGATTTATGCTAGTGTCTCGAGTTTAGTGAAGAGTTGGGATTTATGCTAGTGTCTCGAGTTTAGTGAAGAGTTGGGATTTATGCTAGTGTCTCGAGTTTAGTGAAGAGTTGGGATTTATGCTAGTGTCTCGAGTTTAGTGAAGAGTTGGGATTTATGCTAGTGTCTCGAGTTTAGTGGAGAGTTGGGATTTATGCTAGTGTCTCGAGTTTAGTGAAGAGTTGGGATTCTGATATATAATTTCGCCACTTGCAGGAGGGTATAGCTTTCATTTTTTGTTTTGGTAAAGTGTATTTGTATTATGTAACCAAAATCTTTCAATGTTTGTGGAATGACCCGTGTGTGTTTTCGGTATATAGTTTCAAATTAAGGAAAACAAATTAGATAATTCATGGATAATTCTAATCACTCTAGTTTATAAACGATAATAGAGAGATTACCTTGAGTGACAGGTATAGTACAAGTTACAAAAACCTCTTTGATATTCCCTCGTGCCTGAATCAACCTGAGTAAAAATTGAGTGTAGATAAATGGTTCAAAGAACTGACATGATTATGAATTAGGCACTTGTGCAACACTTAAGGATTTTTATTGTGGAAAACTTTTAACCAACCAATGGCTTCCTCAGTCCAATACAGAGAAGAATGGCTGAAGATCAGGAGTCGATGTGATCAGTCCATCAATCTTTTCAGGACTAGTAAGCCCAACAATTTGGAAGTCTGTGTCAGAAAATTCCAAAGGTTCCCTATCTGCCAAATTCTCCAAAGCTAATGTTGAAATGCACATCTTTTCCTTAATGTGATTCATGACAGCAATATTCTGTGTTCAAATACATTTTAAAACCTACTTGCTGAGTTTTCATTTTAATTCATCCTCCTGTACTTGTCTCCATTATTTTTTTCCTCCCGTATAATGCACGATAGGTTTTAATCCTCTTCATTTAGACATAACTGTTGTACCAAGAATGTTTCAATAATCTTTGCACTTCTAAATGCATATCTGCTAAAATAATCGGTTAACTTATATTAAATTATATTATTTTATATGTTTATAAATAAATTTGTAGCTCTTAAACTAAATTTTGTCCAAAATGTTGTGCATCATACCGACTTTCTGATTACTGAATATTTTGTAATGATGTGATTGGAGATAATGTAATATATTTTTAAGCCTAATTATTTTTTTTGTTCTAGATCTCAGGCTTCAAAGGTAATCTAGACCCCAAACAAATCATTTTTTAAGCCAAATAAATCATGATTTTCATTTTATGTTAGGTCTCCGCAAGTCATCTGAACGTCACTGACATTTCAGGTGTCCATCTGCGGGTTCGGACATGAACCTGTGGAAATGGAATGACATGGCTCGTGTCCGAGGCAGACTTCCCTTCATCCCAGGTCAGTGTTGACGTGTGTAATAACATATATGTACTCATCTGTATGTGGTTACAGGTGTGTGCACTCACCCATACTCACGAATATATGCTTGCAGGGGTCGAGTCACAGCTCCTGGCCTGTGTGTGTGTGGGCGCATTTGTGTGCGAAGTGTTTTTTTGTGTATGTGGGCGGGTGTGGGTAGTTGGTGGGTGTCAAGGCATCCAGGTGAGTGTCTGAACATCCAAGTGGGTGTCTGGAGATCCAGGTAGAGTCTGGGCATCCAGGTGCTTGTCTGGGTATCCAAGAGGGTGTCTAGGCATCCAGTGTAACAGCTTGATAAAGTTCCTGGAGAGCGAAACGTTGCCACAAAAAATGTCACATTAGTTGCATTTGTGTAATTTTAATTAACTTCTTTATTTTAGAGAAATTTTTCTCACCTAGGATCGTTTCAGCTGTTCCATTGTTCAGTTCATTTGTTCATGTTTCTATAACTACCAAGACTTTTCTTACCCCAATTCTCCACTAGGTCACGAGGCGACAGGGCAGGTGGTGGAAGTGGGATCACAGGTGAAGGAGGTGCAGGTGGGACAGCGGGTAGCTGTGGAGAACCACTTCTACTGTGGCACTTGTTACCAGTGTAAGGTTAGTATGTGTAACGACGGTGACAAATAGCTGAGTGTCTGGGCATCCAGAAGGGTGTCTTGAAATCCAGGTGGGTGGCTGGTCATCCAGGAGGGTGTCTGGGTATCGAAATGGGTGTCTGGGCATCCAGGTGGGTGTCTGGACATCCAGGTGGGTGTCTGGGCATGCAGGTGGGTGTCTCCGCATCCAGGTGGGTGTCTGTGCATCCACGTGGGTGTCTGGGAATCCAGGTGGGTGTCTGGGAATCCAGGTGGGTGTCTGGCATCCAGGTGGGTGTCTGGGCATCAAGGTGGATGTCCGGGCATCCAGGTGAGTGTCTGGGCATACCAGTGGGTGTCTGGGCATCCAGGTGGTGTCTGAGCATCCAGGTGGATGTCTGGGCATCCATTCGCATTCTGGGCATCCAGTAGGGTGTCTGGGCATCAAGGTGGGTATCTGGAAATCCAGGTGGGTGTCTGGGAATCCAGGTTGGTGTCTGGGTATATAGGTGGGTGTCTGGGTATCCAGGTGCTTGTCTGGGTATCCAGGAGGGTGTCTGGGCATCCATTTGCCCTCTGGGCATCCAGTAGGGTGTCTGGGTATCCAGGTGGGTATCTGGGCATCCAGGTGGGTGTCTGGGCATCCAGGTGGGTGTCTTGGCATCCAGGTGGGTGTCTGGGCATCCAGGTAAGTGTCTGGGCATCCAGGTCGGTGTCTGGGCATCCAGGTCGGTGTCTGGGCATACAGGTGGGTGTCTGGGCATCCAGGTGGATGTCTGGGCATCTAGGTGGATGTCTGGGCATTCAGGTGAGTGTCTGAACATCCAAGTGGGTGTCTGGACATCCTGGTGGTGTCTGGGCATCCAGGTGCTTGTCTGGGTATCCAGGAGGGTGTCTGGGCATCCAGGTGGGTGTCTTGGCATCCAGGTGGTTGTCAGGGCATCCAGGTAAGTGTCTGGTCATTCAAGTCAGTGTCTGGGCATCCAGGTCGGTGTCTTGGCATCCAGGTGGGTGTCTGGGCATCCAGGTAAGTGTCTGGTCATTCAGGTCAGTGGCTGAGCATCCAGGTCGGTGTCTAGGCATACAGGTGGGTGTCTGGGCGTCCAGGTGGATGTCTGGGCATCTAGCTGGATGTCAAGGCATCCAGGTGAGTGTCTGAACATCCAAGTGGGTGTCTGGAGATCCAGGTAGAGTCTGGGCATCCAGGTGCTTGTCTGGGTATCCAAGAGGGTGTCTAGGCATCCAGGTCGGTGTCTGGGCATCCAGGTGGGTGCTGGGCATCCAGGTGCTTGTCTGGGTATCCAGAAGGATGTCTGGGCATCCAAGTGGGTGTCTGGGCATCCAGGTGGGTGTCTTGAAATCCAGGTGGGTGGCTGGTCATCCAGGAGGGTGTCTGGGTATCGAAGTGGGTGTCTGGGCATCCAGGTGGGTGTCTGGACATCCAGGTGGGTGTCTGGGCATGCAGGTGGGTGTCTCCGCATCCAGGTGGGTGTCTGTGCATCCACGTGGGTGTCTGGGAATCCACGTGGGTGTCTGGGAATCCAGGTGGGTGTCTGGCATCCAGGTGGGTGTCTGGGCATACCAGTGGGTGTCTGGGCATCCAGGTGGTGTCCGATCATCCAGTTGGATGTCTGGGCATCCATTTGCGTTCTGGGCATCCAGTAGGGTGTCTGGGCATCAAGGCGGGTATCTGGAAATCCAGGTGGGTGTCTGGGAATCTAGGTTGGTGTCTGGGTATATAGGTGGGTGTCTGGGTATCCAGGTGCTTGTCTGGGTATCCAGGAGGGTGTCTGGGCATCCATTTGCCCTCTGGGCATCCAGTAGGGTGTCTGGGTATCCAGGTGGGTATCTGGGCATCCAGGTGGGTGTCTGGGCATCCAGGTGGGTGTCTTGGCATCCAGGTGGGTGTCTGGGCATCCAGGTAAGTGTCTAGGCATCCAGGTCGGTGTCTGGGCATCCAGGTCGGTGTCTGGGCATACAGGTGGGTGTCTGGGCATCCAGCTGGATGTCTGGGCATCTAGATGGATGTCTGGGCATCCAGGTGAGTGTCTGAACATCCAAGTGGGTATCTGGACATCCAGGTGGTGTCTGGGCATCCAGGTGCTTGTCTGGTTACCCAGGAGGGTGTCTGGGCATCCAGGTGGGTGTCTTGGCATCCAGGTGGGTGTCTGGGCATCCAGGTAAGTGTCTGGTCATTCAGGTCAGTGTCTGGGCATCCAGGTCGGTGTCATGGCATCCAGGTGGGTGTCTGGGCATCCAGGTAAGTGTCTGGTCATTCAGGTCAGTGTCTGAGCATCCAGGTCGGTGTCTAGGCATACAGGTGGGTGTCTGGGCGTCCAGGTGGATGTCTGGGCATCTAGCTGGATGTCAGGGCATCCAGGTGAGTGTCTGAACATCCAAGTGGGTGTCTGGAGATCCAGGTAGAGTCTGGGCATCCAGGTGCTTGTCTGGGTATCCAGGAGGGTGTCTGGGCATCCAGGTCGGTGTCTGGGCATCCAGGTGGGTGTCTGGGCATCCAGGTGCTTGTCTGGGTATCCAGAAGGATGTCTGGGCATCCAAGTGGGTGTCTGGGCATCCAGGTGGGTGTCTGGGCATCTAGCTGGATATCTGGGTATCCAGGTGAGTGTCTGAACATCCAAGTGGGTGTCTGGGTATCCAGGTGGGCGTCTGGTTATATAGGTAGGTGTCTGGGCATCCAGGTGGGTGTCTGGGCATCCAGGTGAGTGTCTGGGCATCCAGGTGGGTGTCTTGGCATCCAGGTGGGTGTCTGGGCATCCAGGTGGGTGTCTGGGCATCAAGGTGGGTGTCTTGGCATCCAGGTGGGATGTCTGGGCATCCAGGTGGGTGTCTGGGCATCCAGGTGGGTGTCTTGGCATCCAGGTGGGGTGTCTGAGCATCCAGGTGGGTGTCTGGGCATCAAGGTGGGTGTCTGGGCATGCAGGTACTTGTCTGGGAATCCATGAGGGTGTCTGGGCATCCAGGTGGGTGTCTGGGCGTCCAGGTGGGTGTCTTGGTATCCAGGTGGGGTGTCTTGGCATCCAGGTGGGTGTCTGGGCATCCAGGTGGGTGTCTGGGCATCCAGGTGGGTGACTGGGCATCCAGGTGGGTGTCTGGGCATCCAGGTGGGTGTCTGGGCATCTAGGTGGGTGTCTTGGCATCCAGGAGGGTGTCTGGGCATCCAGGTGGATGTCTGGGCATCCAGGTGGGTGTCTGGGCATCCAGATGGGTGTCTGGGCATCCAGGTGGGTGTAGGGGCATCCAGGTGGGTGTCTGGGCATCCAGGTGCGTGTCTTGGCATCCAGGTGGGGTGTCTGGGCATCCAGGTGGGTGTCTGGGCATCAAAGTGGGTGTCTGGGCATCCAGGTACTTGTCTGGGAATCCAGGAGGGTGTCTGGGCATCCAGGTGGGTGTCTGGGCGTCCAGGTGGGTGTCTTGGCATCCAGGTGGGGTGTCTTGGCATCCAGGTGGGTGTCTGGGCATCCAGGTGGGTGTCTGGGGATCCAGGTGGGTGTCTGGGCATCCAGGTGGGTGTCTGGGCATCCAGGTGGGTGTCTGGGCATCGAGGAGGGTGTCTGGGCATCCAGGTGGGTGTCTGGGCATCCAGGTGGGTGTCTGGGCATCCAAGTGGGGTGTCTGGGCATCCAGGTGGGTGTCTGGGCATCCAGGTGGGTGTCTGGGCATCCAGGAAAGTGTCTGGGCATCCAGGAGGATGTCTGGGCATCCAGGTGGGTGTCTGGGCATCCAGGTGGGTGTCTGGGCATCCAGGTGGGGTGTCTGGGCATCCAGGTGGGTGTCTGGGCATCTAGGTGGGTATCTTGGCACCCAGGTGGATGTCTGGGAGTGATCTTGAGTTTCCGGTGTAACTTCTTATTAATAAAAAAATAATGTGGAAGAAGCAAATTGAATGAATAATATAATTTTAATAATTAGAATGTATTATAGAGTATATACATTATAGAGTATATACGTTATAGAGTATATACGTTATAGAGTATATACGCTATAGAGTATATACCTTATAGAGTATATACCTTATAGAGTATATACCTTATAGAGTATATATGTTATAGAGTATATACGTTATAGATTATATACGTTATAGAGTATATGCGTTATAGAGTATATATGTTATAGAGTATATACGTTGTAGAGTATATACGTTATAGAGTATATACGCTATAGAGTATATACGTTATAGAGTATATACGTTATAGATTATATACGTTATACAGTATTTACATTATAGAGTATATACGTTATAGAGTATTTACGTTATTTCTCCAATATAAGTCTCCAATATAAGAACAACTCAGAACAATAACAGCGAGAAGTGGAGGTGAAAATTTTGATTTAGTAAACACTTTTGAAAAGTTGAAACTAACATTTAGGGTAACTTTCGCCAGGTACCGGAGTTCTTATCAAGCAAATAACTGGGACACTTCCACTGACATTCAGTTTTAACTAAATGATAGTTAAAGTTCAGTTGTTGCTCCAAGGAGTTAGAGCTAGTCTTCCCATTCTCGTATCATACCAGATTGTGTTTCATTCCCCGGTCCCTGAATGATCGTAACCAGTTCAGTATTTCTCCAGTCATACAGTAGTAATAATATTGGAATCAATATTATATTTCTGTTACTACTTGAACACTGGTATTGTTAAGAGAGATACCGAGGAGTGACCCTTGTAGGTTAAACGCTCTCCGGGAAATTTATAATAATAATGTGTTGCAGGATGGTCGTGGTGATATATGTCAGAGGATGAGGCAGTATGGTCACGGGCGAGGCTGTGACCAGGGTGGCTGCTGCCAGTACTCGTGTGTTCCAGCTCGTTACTGCTTCATACTCACCAAGAACCTCACACCTGATCAAGCTGTTCTCCTAGAACCCATGGGTATGGCATTTATTATAGTCATGAGACTGATAGAGGGGAAAAATTATAGTCACAGGTGGAGAAGAAAGAGATGGAAGAAAAAGATGGTACAGGAACACCGACGTGGGAAAGGAGATGATAGGACACAGATATAAGAGAAAGAAAATGTAAAGGACACAGATGGAGAAAGATATGGAAGAAGGGCACATGTGAAGGAGAAAGTTGGTAGAACACAGGTGAAGGAGAAAGTTGGTAGAACACAGGTGGAGGAGAAAGAGCTGGTAGGGCAGGTTGGAAGAGAAAAATATGGTAAAAGGGCACATGAGGAGAAGAAACAAACAGTAGAAGGAAGGTGTTGTAAGACCAAGTAGGCATATGGATTATTAATAAGGTAGTACTAAACCCGTAAGGGTCATACCGTGCCTGTGACATGGGAGGGAGGGGGGGCTAATCATGTTTGATGTGAAGAAGGAAAAAGTAGATAAAACATCTAGTCAATCCATTACCTGAAGCGTGTACCGGGGTCAGCGCCCCCGCTGCCTGGTCCATGACCAGGCCTCGCAGTGGATCAGGATCTCATCAACCAGGCTCATAACCTGTTATTAGCTATAATTTTCAGTCTCAACAAACTCAAATTGCAATGTTTTAATTGTTTTCAAGTTGTTACAGTAAGGAGCAAAATATAACACATGGATTACTTTGTTTTATACACAACACAAACCGTGAGTAATTACGAGTAAATAAGACACGTACAACACATGGGTTGCACAACAAACATGACTGGACTAGCTAGGAATAGAATTTCGCAAAATATTAATCAGAACATTGAGTAAGGTTGGAGTGAGGACACCTGCCTGTGGGGTTCCTTATCAAAGAAGTCAAGGAAGATAGCGGTGGAACTATCAGTATGCAAGGTGAGAAATGTAATTATGCAATGTTGCACATTCCTTCCATACATGAAACCATGCAACCGAGAAGACAGGAATTGTTTGATTCCATGCATGAGACGATTTAGAATGATCTCTCATATGCTTTACATTATCAGCTAGTATGAGATATTGGGCGAAATACATTTAAATGAACCCAGTCAACAATCATGCAGATACATATATAATATTTTATTATGGTACAGTAAGACTAATCATGAGTTTTTTCTTAAAGTGCTGAAAGTTAAAATTAAAAAAATCGCCCTTCGGGGAGAGCTCCCCATTCTTCCTGGGATAAAACGAGATTTGCCAATCTCTCCCATTCCCCTTACGAGTTTTGTGTTTTCTATGACTATAATGATCACAGAAAGCTCTAAATCCGTACGGGTTATTCAACTCTGGTGTACTAAGAGTGAGAATTGTGGTGTACAGGTGTGGCACACAACGCAGTAGAGAACATCAGTGTGGAAGGAGAAGATGTTCTGGTGTTGGGCTGTGGACCTGTAGGACTCCTCGTCATTGGCGTCGCCAAGGCACTGGGTACTTATGAAAAATATTCATTTTCAAACTAACCTTATTGTATTAATTATTAGAATATTCCATATAATATATATTAAATAGCCACGAATGTCTAAATACTTTCATCACTTCTCATATAGTCTCGTATTTGGTAACCATTAATAATTAATGTACTTGAAGTTTTGGCTGGGAAATCTGACAATCGAATTTAGTAAACGTTCTCATGTATGAACCACCAGATACAACTTCTCAGCCGTTTAAAGATCATCTAATCAAAATCAAACGCTAAGAGATCAGCTACTGAAATTCAAATACTGCCTTGAAAATCATTCAAACTCTTATTTAAACATCCTGTTGTTGGGTGATTACAATTTAAGCACTTAATAAAGGGGAAAAATATAGCAAATGTTATAATAGCAAAGGTCTTGGAAGGCAGTTTGGATGAACAATCATCCAAAAGAATTATTAGGATATATTCAAACTCAATTTCAAGAACAAACTGTGATAAAACAAAGCATGACTTTTCTGCAATAACCGGAAAGACAGTACAAGTAAGACGGATTTGAACCAATCTCGAGATGATGTCAGTAAACCCATACGGGTTTATTTTTTCCATTAATAAAAATAAAAACCTATAATTGGTCTGTTTCTTAGCTTAAATTGATTACCTCAGAATCCTGATCTTTAACCATTCTTCTTTTTATTAGACTGATGAAGCCACTGTGTGACGAAACAATTCCACAATATACACAAGTGTTGCACATGTGTGTAATTTATTAACTTCTCGGTTCTCTAATCCATTTAACTGCATTATTATAAATGGTTGCAGGTGCTCGAGCAGTGTACGGGGTGGACGTGGATGTCGCAAGACTGGACCGGGCATTGAAGATGGGCGCCACAAGGGTTATCAATGGATCCAAGGTCAGACATCGTAAGGTCACAAATACCTGTTTGTGACTGATTTGAATTATACAACTATTAATTGAAGTCGTACAGTTATATGCATATATCCCATACCTGGATTTGTTTGTGGAAGATATTGAAAAAAAAAATATCTTTTGAACAGCTTAAAACGTTCAACTCTGGTGCGCTTATTCTACGTGAAAGAGGATTGTGATTGCCGTGGAGTGTGTAGTGTCAATTTGCCAGTTTAATATTTAAAGTATTGTGGTATTATTTCCTGCGAAATATCTTGACTATGCTTTCTTTGAACGACTAAAATTGTTGTGCAATAATTTTGCAAAAGTTGTGTATGCAGTAATTTCGCAAAAATCATTGTGAACCTAACTTTAAATATATATATTTCATTGTTTTGTTTATTATCAAATTACTGTAGACTTATCTCCAATATATTTAGTTGGATTGTCCTAAATTAAATTGCGCTTGTTATAATAAAGATAGGTAAGTTTTCTAAGGTTCTTTTGGTACAAAATAATTCATTTCTACATGAACAAATATAAAAAAAAATTCTTTAAACATATAAGAGAATATTTTAGAAAGGACTTAATTTTAAAAGCGTTCTTGCTAATTGACCAATTTTACCTATTCGGCACGACATATATATATACACATAGATAAACATATGTACGGGTATACATGTATGCATCGGTCTACATCCGTACGTGTATAAATAAATACACTCTGGTGTTCATACATGCGTTCAACGCAGGTACATATACCTACATATGCCTGTTTTATGTTTTTAATTAATATTTATTGACTTCCATATAATATTCTTTTTTTTTTTTTTTTGCATTCATTAAGGTGGAGGGGGCTGGGCTTATGAGAAGCGGGGATACCTTTCTCAGGTCACATAGCAACCTAAATCCACTTGCTGTATTGTCGTTGAATATATGAAACAGATTATTAAAAAAAAGCGTCTTTTTCTTCCATATAGGAAGACATATCCAGAGTTGTGATGCAGTTGAGTGACAATAATGGTGTTGGCCGCATTGTGGAGGCTAGTGGCGCCGCCTCCCTCCTCAACCAGTCCTTCTCTTATCTACGTAAAGTGAGTTACTTTCCTTTTTTTTATCTTATTTAAACGCCAGAATCAGTTGGGACTTCGTCACCTGTGGAAGACTGTATGCCACTGCAGGAGGTGAACCTCCCGTCCCTAATTATTCTGCATGTAAGCTCTGTTAAAAAAAAAACAAAGACGAGACACATGACCTTTACCATTATATAACTGACGTTCAGTTGTTGCTGACTTTAGGCCTGGTGGAATGGGTACTTGGAACGTGTAAATATCTAGTTTTAGTTTGCTTGAGGATATCCTCAGTATCCACCCTAAATTTGGCAACACTCATTAGCATCCTAGTGATGCTCCAGTTATATGCAAATGCATACTGTATGTTATATGAGTGTGTATTCACCTATGTATGGTTGCAGTGTAGTAATAGTTACTAGTTGTCAAAGGTACGTGTGTGTGGGCGCGTCCTTTAAATCCTAAGCATAATTGATCTTGCCCGCGCCTTGGGATGATAGAGAGAGCTTCATAAAAAGTTTATTTTTCCGGTATATGGGATAGGCTATCCTGAGAGATGACAATTCCCGTGATTAGTAACTCTATTCATGCTTGAAACTTCTGTAGCTTAAGAATAACATCATTGGCCCTTCTAACTCAGGTAAATATATTTCAACACCTTGTATAAACTTTTATCCTTTTGTGAAGAAATATGACACGAAACATAACTAATTTTTGTTCTCACTTTGTAACTATTATTTTAATTAAAACATCGGCCGTTTCCCACCAAGGCAGGGTGGCCCGAAAGAGAAAAAAAAATCACCATCATTTACTCCATCACTGTCTTGCCAAAGGCGTGCTTACACTACAGTTATAAAACTGCAACATTAGCACCCTCCTTCCGAGTGCTGACACTACTTCCCATCTCCAGGACTCAAGTCCGACCTGCCGGTTTCCCTGAATCCCTTCATTCCTCACATTCCAACAGCACGTCAAGCCCTAAAAAACCATATGTCTCAATTCACTCCTATCCAACATGCTCACGCATGCTTGCTGGAAGTCCAAACCCCTCGCACACAAAACCTCCTTTACCCCCTCCTATAAAAGGATTATTTAGTGTTCTGGTAGCGGGGAGTAAATGATACGTCTTCGGAGGCTTCTTACTTTATTGTTAAGTCGTGGTGGGTACACAGGCTTGTGTGTTGTGCCCATGGCCCAGGAGGGCCATGCCCACGAGAGAGAGCTAGGAGTAGGCCTTGTGTCTTCCTGCTAGGCCGCTGTGTGAGTGAGAGCATGGCAAAGGCAGGCAGGCTGAAGTGGCAACGCCTATAGGTGGCAGCACCAGCATGGCGCGAAATATGAACTAAGCTGGCAGACAGCATGGGCTGCCTGTGCAGACAGTACAGGCTGTCTACATACGCTCGGCCACCTACCGCGCATCGTCCCGACGCGACAATACTGGTGGTAAAAGAAACTCGGTCTCTCTCTCGTAGGAACAGGGCACAAAACACAAAATAAAAACATATATATACATACGAATATGGAAAAAAAACTTCCTACAGGGAGGGAAGAAAAAACATGTGGGGTGTGCTACACATCGTGGTCAAAGGCAGTGAGAGTTGATGGGCATCACTGCATGCCTTCCTGCGTCTGGACAGATACTGCAACACGGGAGACATCGCTGCGGCTGAGCTGTGACGTAACAGGGTATGGTCTCCTCTGGAACGGTGAAGCAGTCATCGTAGGAGTCGCTGCAGGTTTTCACTCAACCTGGGGCACGACATGCTGGTGCCCTCGAGTGAGGCGTCGACAAAACTCGGCAACTGGGCAGGACTTCTGGCAGCGACTCAGGAGGACACTTCTCAACTGGTACTGTCGCTGGGCTGTCACTACCGGCGAGCGTGGAGCGAGTTGTGGAGCGAGTCGTGGCAGAGACGACTGGGCGAAACATCTGGGAGTCGTAACATCATACACCAGACTGCAGTGAGAGAGCTAGCAGTTAAAGTGACATCTTTGTGCAGGCTGCACACTGAAGCTTGTGACACAAGGCTGACACAGTGTGTCATTCTCTCGACAGTTGGAGTTATAGCAGAGGTTAGTCTAAGCGTCCCCAGACTTGTTTCTCTACATATAACTGCATTCTGAAGGTCTGGAGGTGAAGTGAAACAAATCTCGATGGGAATCATAGTAGGTACGATTCTGCAGAACATCACGAGCGACGAGCATAAAAGCTTTCTGTACAAGAGGGCTCGGTCGCTCGGGGCTGAGTAATCAGCTGTCAAACACACTGGTCACACGGGTGACTTAGCACAGTGGCGCTAGTCAGGTATGGCTCAGACCTCACTGGACACACGGAAACTTTAAACACACCCGCGGTATATGCGGTACAATTTGGCTTAACTAGCAAATGATACTTTTCTGTGCACAAGACTGACACTAAGACACATACTAAAATGTGAGAACACTGACTGAGAGGAATTAATTAACACACGACAAATATTTTCTATCAATCTTCTCGACAATTCTGAAATAATTACTGAACACTCGATGGTGACATCATGTGATGTCAGACGTGATGACGTCAGCAGCGCTGTGACGTCAGCAGACATCTCTAGGTGGCGTCAGGCAGACATCGCGAGGTGACGTCAGCAGACATCGTGACGTCATGAAGTCGAGCAGCAGCATCGGTGATGTCAATATGATGTGGGCAGCAGACCACAGCATGTGGCCTGGGACATCTGGCTCGGTAACTCACGTGGTTTGTAGATCCACGTGACATCGCCCACACCCACGTGGCATCGTGATCCACGTGGCGTCGTGATCTACGTGGTATGCTGATCCACGTAGCTTCGAGTGGCCTCGGACACTCAGATACACAGCTCTGGCAATGAATTCACACGAAAAACAACAGAAAACACAGCAGAGGAGTGGGCAGTGGTGAGTGGTGTATGGTAGGCTGGTGAGGTGTGAGAGTACAGCAGGGCGAGGCAAGGAGCGGCCACTTCCTCCTCCCACAAACACGTGGAGAACTCACACTGAACGCAAAAATCGCCACAAAACTCACCTCTGGCTTGCTTAAACAGCTGTGCTGAGCTGAACAACAACAGCAACATACAAGTAACGCTGAACACGTGACTTGAGAAACAGCGTGGGACACTGCAGTGTGGGGTCACTGGGACACCACTTACAATTCTCGAAGAAATTCGGCAAATTTCGGCTGGATCCTGCTTGTACCTGTGTCAGGATGCTCATACGTGCAGACACGACGTCAGAATAACTCGTTGAGAGATGGATGCTTGTTGTGTAGGGGGATGAAGTGAACAACTTCATTCCTTCCTTCCTTCCTCTCTCAGGGCAAACACACTGCTGCGACCACCGCTTTCCACCATTTATAAAAGGATTATTTAGTGTTCTGGTAGTGGGGAGTAAATGATACGTCTTCGGAGGCTTCTTACTTTATTGTTTAAGTCGTGGTGGGTACACAGGCTTGTGTGTTGTGCCCATGGCCTGGGAGGGCCATGCCCACGAGAGAGAGCTAGGAGTAGGCCTTGTGTCTTTCTGCTAGGCCGCTGTGTGAGTGAGAGCGTGGCAAGGGCAGGCAGGCTGAAGTGGCAACGCCTATAGGTGGCAGCACCAGCATGGCGCAAAATATGAACTAAGCTGGCAGACAGCATGGGCTGTCTGTGCAGAGAGTACAGGCTGTCTAGAACATAAGAACATAAGAACGAAGGAACACTGCAGAAGGCCTACTGGCCCATGCGAGGCAGGTCCAAGTCTCCTACCGGCTTAAGCCAATGCACCCAACCTAGTCAGGTCAGGTCACATTGACTTAAGGGAGGAACACGGCAACCGACCTGGTAGCACAAGCTATCAGGTCTAATGTTATTGCTGTTCTTGCTGCTGAACAGCGGTTTAGTGCCGATGAAGGTAGCGTAGGTAGCAATGATACGGCCGTGGAATAGATTGGCTTTAATCGGGTAGGAGTGAGTACACAACGGGCAGTGTGAGGGAGTGACCGCAAGCCAGTCCGTGGAGGGGGAGTACTTTTGTACGTCAAGTCGGCGAGGCGGGAGTGGGAGGGTGGCTGTGCGTCCCACCGACTGGTGGCTCAGAGGGG
>NC_069400.1:57658185-57697599 GCF_026875155.1 Cherax quadricarinatus
GGGGGCCATCTAGGGGGGTATCTTGGCCCGGGTGGAGTCTGGGGTATTTTGATTTTCCCGGGGTAAAATTCTTTTTAAATAAAAAATAAATGGGAAAAAAGCAAATTGAATGAATTATAATTTTAAAATTAGATGTATTATAGAGTATATACTTATAGAGTATATACGTTATAGAGTATATACTTTTATGAGTATATACGCTATAGAGTATATCCCTTTATAGGTATATACCTTATAGAGTATATCCTTATAGAGTAATTGTTATAGAGTATATACGTTATAGATTATATACGTTATAGAAGTATAGCGTTATAGAGTATATATGTTATGTGTATATACGTTGTGGGAGTATATACGTTTTAGAGTATATACGTTATAGAGTACATACGTTATAGAGTATATACGTTATAGATTATATACGTTATACAGTATTTACATTATAGAGTATATACGTTATAGAGTATTTACGTTATTTCTCCAATATAAGTCTATAAGAACAACTCAGAACAATAACAGCGAGAAGTGGAGGTGAAAATTTTGATTTAGTAAACACTTTTGAAAAGTTGAAACTAACATTTAGGGTAACTTTCGCCAGGTACCGGAGTTCTTATCAAGCAAATAACTGGGACACTTCCACTGACATTCAGTTTTAACTAAATGATAGTTAAAGTTCAGTTGTTGCTCCAAGGAGTTAGAGCTAGTCTTCCCATTCTCGTATCATACCAGATTGTGTTTCATTCCCGGTCCTGAATGATCGTAACCAGTTCAGTATTTCTCCAGTCATACAGTAGTAATAATATTGGAATCAAATTTATATTTCTGTTACTACTTGAACACTGGTATTGTTAAGAGAGATACCAAAGGAGGGGACCCTTGTAGGTTAAAACGTCTCCGAGAAATTTATAATAAAAATGTTTTGCAGGATGGTCGTGGTGATATATGTAAAGAGGTGAGGCAGTTATGGTCACGGGCGAGGCGTGACCAGGGTGGCTGCCTGCCAGTACTCGTGTGTTCCAGCTCGTTACTGTTCATACTCACCAAGAACCTCACACTGATCAAGCTGTTCTCCTAGAACCCATGGGATGGCATTTATTATAGTCATGAGACTGATAGAGGGGGAAAAATTATAGTCACAGGTGGAGAAAGAAAGAGATGGAAGAAAAAGATGGTACAGGAAACCGGACGTGGGGAAAGGAGATGATAGGACACAGATATAAGAGAAAGAAATGTAAAGGACACAGATGGAGAAAGATATGGAAAAAAGGGCACATGTGAAAGGAGAAAGTTGGTAAAAACACAGGTGAAGGAGAAAGTTGGTAGAACACAGGTGGAGGAGAAAGAGCTGGTAGGGCAGGTTGGAAGAGAAAAAATATGGTAAAAGGGCACAGGGAAAAGAAACAAACAGTAGAAGGAAGGTGTTTAAGACCAAGTAGGCATATGGATTATTAATAAGGTAGTACTAAACCCGTAAGGGTCATACCGTGCCTGTGACATGGGAGGGAGGGGGGGCTAATCATTTTTTGATGTGAAGAAGGAAAAAGTAGATAAAACATCTATTTCAATCCATTACCTGAAGCGTGTACCGGGGTCAGCGCCCCCGCTGCCGGGTCCTGACAGGCTCGCAGTGGATCAGGATCTCATCAACCAGGCTCATAACCTTGTTATTAGCTATAATTTTCAGTCTCAACAACCCCAAATTGCAATGTTTTAATTGTTTTCAAGTTTTTTACAGTAAGGAGCAAAATATAACACATGGATTACTTTGTTTTATACAACACAAACCGTGAGTAATTACGAGAAAATTTAAGACACGTACAACACATGGGTTGCACAAAAACATGACTGGACTAGCTAGGAATAGAATTTCGCAAAATATTAATCAGAACATTGAGTAAGGTTTTGGAGTGAGGAACCTGCCTGTGGGGTTCCTTATCAAAGAAGTCAAGGAAGATAGCGGTGTGGAACTATCAGTATGCAAGGTGAGAAAATGTAATTATAAATGTTGCACATTCCTTCCTTACATGAAACCATGCAACCGAGAAGACAGGAATTGTTTGATTCCATGCATGAGACGATTTGGGAAATGATCTCTCATATGCTTTACATTATCAGCTAGTATGAGAATTGGGCGAAATACATTTAAATGAACCCAGCCCAACAATCATGCAGTACATATATAATATTTTATTATGGTACAGAAAGGGACTAATCATGGGGTTTTTTCTTAAAGTGCTGAAAGTTAAAATTAAAAAAATCGCCCCTTCGGGGAGAGCTCCCCCTTCTTTTCCCGGGAATAAACGAGATTTGCAATCTCTCCATTCCCCTTACGGGTTTTGTGTTTTCTATGAATATAATGATCACAGAAAGCTCTAAATCGTCGGGTTTTTCAACTCTGGTGTACTAAGAGTGAGAATTGTGGTGTACAGGTGTGGCACACAACGCAGTAGAGAACATCAGTGTGGAAAGGAGAAGATGTTCTGGTGTTTGGGCTGTGGGCCTGTAGGATCCTCGTCATTGGCGTCGCCAAGGCACTGGGTACTTATGAAAAATATTCATTTTCAAACTAACCTTATTGTATTAAAATTTTTAGATTTCCATATAATATATATTAAATAGCCACGAATGTCTAAATACTTTTATCACTTTTTATATAGTCTCGTATTTGGTAACCATTAATAATTAATGTTTCTTGAAGTTTTGGCTGGGAAATCTGACAATCGAATTTAGTAAAAGTTCTCATGTATGAACCACAGATACAACTTCTCAAGCCGTTTAAGATCATCTAATCAAAATCAAACGCTAAGAGATCAGCTACTGAAATTCAAATACTGCCTTGAAAATCATTCAAACTCTTATTTAAACATCCTGTTGTTGGGTGATTACAATTTAAGCACTTAAAAAAGGGGAAAAATATAGCAAATGTTATAATAGCAAAGGTCTTGGAAGGCAGTTTGGGTGAACAATCATCCCAAAAGAATTATTTTGATATATTCAAACTCAATTTCAAGAACAAACTGTGATAAAACAAGCATGACTTTTCTGGAATAAACCGGGAAGGACAGTACAAGTAAGACGGATTTGAAAACCCAAACTCCAGATGATGTCAGTAAACCCCTACGGGTTTGTTTTTTCCATTAATAAAAATAAAAACCTATAAATTTGGGGCTGTTTCTTAGCTTAAATTGATTACTCAGAATCCTGATCTTTAACCATTCTTTTTTTATTAGACTGATGAAGCCACTGTGTGACGAAAAACATTCCACAATATACACAAGTGTTGCACATGTGTGTAATTTATTAACTTCTCGGTTCTCTAATCCATTTAACTGCATTATTATAAATGGTTTTCAGGTGCTCGAGCAGTGTACGGGGTGGGACGTGGATGTCGCAAGACTGGACCGGGCTTTTAAGATGGGCGCCACAAGGGTTTTCAATGGATCCAAGGTCAGACATCGTAAGGTCACAAATACCTGTTTGTGGGTGATTTGAATTATACAACTATTAATTGAAGTCGTACAGTTATATGCATATATCCCATACCTGGATTTGTTTTTTGGAAGATATTGAAAAAAAAATCTTTTGAACAGCTTTTAAAAAGTTCAAATCTGGTGCGCTTATTCTACGTGAAAGGAGGATTGTGATTGCCGTGGAGTGTGTAGTGTCAATTTGCCAGTTTAATATTTAAAGTATTGTGGTATTATTTCCTGCGAAATATCTTGACTATGCTTTCTTTGAACGACTAAAATTGTTGTGCAATAATTTTGCAAAAGTTGTGTATGCAGTAAAATTTTGCAAAAAAACATTGTGAACCTAACTTTAAATATATATATTTCATTGTGTTTGTTTATTATCAAATTACTGTAGACTTATCTCCAATATATTTAGTTGGATTGTGCTAAATTAAATTGCGCTTGTTATAATAAAGATAGGTAAGTTTTCTAAGGTTCTTTTGGTACAAAATAATTCATTTCTACATGAACAAATATAAAAAAAATTCTTTAAACATATAAGAGAATATTTTAGAAAGGACTTAATTTTAAAAGCGTTCTTGCTAATTGACCAATTTTACCTATTCGGCACGACATATATATATACACATAGATAAACATATGTACGGGTATACATGTATGCATCGGTCTACATCCGTACGTGTATAAATAAATACACTCTGGTGTTCATACATGCGTTCAACGCAGGTACATATACCTACATATGCCTGTTTTATGTTTTTAATTAATATTTATTGACTTCCATATAATATTCTTTTTTTTTTTTTTTTGCATTCATTAAGGTGGAGGGGGCTGGGCTTATGAGAAGCGGGGATACCTTTCTCAGGTCACATAGCAACCTAAATCCACTTGCTGTATTGTCGTTGAATATATGAAACAGATTATTTAAAAAAAAAGCGTCTTTTTCTTCCATATAGGAAGACATATCCAGAGTTGTGATGCAGTTGAGTGACAATAATGGTGTTGGCCGCATTGTGGAGGCTAGTGGCGCCGCCTCCCTCCTCAACCAGTCCTTCTCTTATCTACGTAAAGTGAGTACTTTCCTTTTTTTTTATCTTATTTAAACGCCAGAATCAAGTTGGGACTTCGTCACCTGTGGAAGACTGTATGCCACTGCAGGAGGTGAACCTCCCGTCCCTAATTATTCTGCATGTAAGCTCTGTTAAAAAAAAAACAAAGACGAGACACATGACCTTTACCATTATATAACTGAACGTTCAGTTGTTGCTGACTTTAGGCCTGGTGGAATGGGTACTTGGAACGTGTAAATATCTAGTTTTAGTTTGCTTGAGGATATCCTCAGTATCCACCCTAAATTTGGCAACACTCATTAGCATCCTAGTGATGCTCCAGTTATATGCAAATGCATACTGTATGTTATATGAGTGTGTATTCACCTATGTATGGTTGCAGTGTAGTAATAGTTACTAGTTGTCAAAGGTACGTGTGTGTGGGCGCGTCCTTTAAATCCTAAGCATAATTGATCTTGCCCGCGCCTTGGGATGATAGAGAGAGCTTCATAAAAAGTTTATTTTTCCGGTATATGGGATAGGCTATCCTGAGAGATGACAATTCCCGTGATTAGTAACTCTATTCATGCTTGAAACTTCTGTAGCTTAAGAATAACATCATTGGCCCTTCTAACTCAGGTAAATATATTTCAACACCTTGTATAAACTTATATCCTTTTGTGAAGAAATATGACACGAAACATAACTAATTTTTGTTCTCACTTTGTAACTATTTTTTTAATTAAAACATCGGCCGTTTCCCACCAAGGCAGGGTGGCCAGAAAGAGAAAAAAAATCACCATCATTTACTCCATCACTGTCTTGCCAAAGGCGTGCTTACACTACAGTTATAAAACTGCAACATTAGCACCCCTCCTTCCGAGTGCTGACACTACTTCCCATCTCCAGGACTCAAGTCCGACCTGCCGGTTTCCCTGAATCCCTTCATTCCTCACATTCCAACAGCACGTCAAGCCCTAAAAAACCATTTGTCTCCATTCACTCCTATCCAACATGCTCACGCATGCTTGCTGGAAGTCCAAACCCCTCGCACACAAAACCTCCTTTACCCCCTCCTATAAAAGGATTATTTAGTGTTCTGGTAGCGGGGAGTAAATGATACGTCTTCGGAGGCTTCTTACTTTATTGTTAAGTCGTGGTGGGTACACAGGCTTGTGTGTTGTGCCCATGGCCCAGGAGGGCCATGCCCACGAGAGAGAGCTAGGAGTAGGCCTTGTGTCTTCCTGCTAGGCCGCTGTGTGAGTGAGAGCATGGCAAGGGCAGGCAGGCTGAAGTGGCAACGCCTATAGGTGGCAGCACCAGCATGGCGCGAAATATGAACTAAGCTGGCAGACAGCATGGGCTGCCTGTGCAGACAGTACAGGCTGTCTACATACGCTCGGCCACCTACCGCGCATCGTCCCGACGCGACAATACTGGTGGTAAAAGAAACTCGGTCTCTCTCTCGTAGGAACAGGGCACAGAACACAAAATAAAAACATATATATACATATGAATATGGAAAAAAAAACTTCCTACAGGGAGGGAAGAAAAAACATGTGGGGTGTGCTACACATCGTGGTCAAAGGCAGTGAGAGTCAATGGGCATCACTGCATGCCTTCCTGCGTCTGGACAGATACTGCAACACGGGTGACATCGCTGCGGCTGAGCTGTGACATAACAGGATACGGTCTCCTCTGGAACGGTGAAGCAGCGTCATCGTAGGAGTCGCTGCAGGTTTTCACTCAACCTGGGGCACGACATGCTGGTGCCCTCGAGTGAGGCGTCGACAAAACTCGGCAACTGGGCAGGACTTCTGGCAAGCGACTCAGGAGGACACTTCTCAACTGGTACTGTCGCTGGGCTGTCACTACCGGCGAGCGTGGAGCGAGTTGTGGAGCGAGTCGTGGGCAGAGACGACTGGCGAAACATCTGGGAGTCGTAACATCATACACCAGACTGCAGTGAGAGAGCTAGCAGTTAAAGTGACATCTTTGTGCAGGCTGCACACTGAAGCTTGTGACACGAGGCTGACACAGTGTGTCATTCTCTCGACAGTTGGAGTTATAGCAGAGGTTAGTCTAAGCGTCCCCAGACTTGTTTCTCTACAAATAAACTGCATTCTGAAGGTCTGAGGTGAAGTGAAACAAATCTCGATGGGAATCATAGTAGGTACGATTCTGCAGAACATCACGAGCGACGAGCATAAAAGCTTTCTGTACAAGAGGGCTCGGTCGCTCGGGGCTGAGTAATCAGCTGTCAAACACACTGGTCACACGGGTGACTTAGCACAGTGGCGCTAGTCAGGTGTGGCTCAGACCTCACTGGACACACGGAAACTTTAAACACACCCGCGGTATATGCGGTACAATTTGGCCTTAACTAGCAAATGATACTTTTCTGGTGCACAAGAACTGACACTAAGACACATACTAAAATGTGAGAAACAACTACTGAGAGGGAATTAAATTAAACACACGACAATATTTCTTTCAATTCTTCTCGACAATCTGAAATAATTACTGACACTCGATGTGAACATCCATGTGATGTCAGACGTGATGGACGTCAGCAGCGCTGTGACGTCAGCAGACATCTCTAGGTGGCGTCAGGCAAGACATCGCGAGGAGGTGACGTCGCAGACATCGTGTACGTCATGTAGTCGAGCAGCAGCATCGGTGATGTCAATATGATGTGGGCGCGCAGGACAGCAGACCAAGCATGTGGCCTGTAGGACATCTGGCTCGGTAAACTCACGTGGTTTGTTAGGGTAGATCCACGTTGACATCGCCCACACCCACGTGGTGCCACGTGATCCACGTGGCGTCGTGATCTACGTGGTATGCTGATCCAGTAGCTTCGAGTGGCCTCGGACACTCTGACAACACAGCTCTGGCAATGAATTCACAGAAAAACCAACAGAAACACAGCAGAGGTGATTGGCAGAGCGGAGTGTGTATGGTAGGCTGGTGGAGGTGTGGAGTACAGCAGGGCGAGGCAGGGAAAGCGGCCACTTCCTCTCCACAAACACGTGGAGAACTCACACGGAAACGCAAAAATCGCACAAAAACCACCTCTGGCTTTGTTAAACAAGCTGTTATGCTGAGGCTGAAAAACAACAGCAACATTACAAGTAACGCTGAAACACGTGACTTGAGAAACAGCGTGGGACACTGCAGCGTGGGGTCACTGGGACACCACTTACAATTCTCGAAGAAATTTCGGCAATTTTCGGGCTGGATCCTGCTTGTTACCTGTGTCAGGATGCTCATTACGTGCAGAAGACACGACGTCAGAATAACTCGTTGAGAGATGGAATGGCTTGTTGTGTAGGGGGATGAATGTGAACAACTGCATTCCTTCCTTCCTTCCTCTCTCAGGGCAAAAAACACACTGCTGCGACCACGCTTTCCACCATTTATAAAGGATTAATTTAGTGTTCTGGTAGTGGGAGAGTAAATGATCGTCTTCGGAAGGCTTCTTACTTTATTGTTAAAGTCGTGGTGGGTACACAGCTTGTGTGTTGTGCCCATGGCCTGGGAGGGCCATGCCCACGAGTGAGAGCTAGGAGTAGGCCTTGTGTTCTTTCTGCTAGGCCGCTGTGTGAGTGAGCGCGTGGCAAGGCAGGCAGGCTGAGTGGACAAGCTACCCCCCTAGGTGGCAGCACAGCTGGCGCAAAATATGAACTAAGTGGCAGACAGCATGGGCTGTCGTGCAGAGAGTACAGGCTGTCTGAACATAAGAACATAAGAACGAAGGAACACGACAGAAGCCTATGGGCCCATGCGAGGCAGGGTCCAAAGTCTCCTACCGGCTTAAGACAATGCACCCAACCTAGTCAGGTTCAGGTCACATTGACTTAAGGTGTGGAAAACACGGCAACCGACCTGGTAGCACCAGCTATCAGTTCTAATGTTCTGTGTTCTGCTGCAGAACCAGCGGTTTAGTGCCCGGATGAGGTAGCGTAGGGTAGCAATGATACGGCCGTGGATTTGATTGCTTTAAGTCTGGTAGGAGTGAGTACACAACGGGCAGTGTGAGGGAGTGACGCAAGCCAGTCCGTGGGGGGGAGTATTGTGTTACGTCAAGTCGGTCGAGGCGGGAGTGAGAGAGGTGGTGGACTGTGCGTCCCAGCCGACCTAGGTAGGACCTACAGAGGGCAGCACTGAGAATGCCGCGAATAGAATAGTCAGAGCAGACGGCTAGGCTGTGTGCTCTGACAGTACAGGCGTCTACATTTGCTCGGCCACGCACTCGCGTCGTCCCAACGCGACAATACTGGTGGCCCATAGGTATAAGGAATTACACTAGCTACCCCAGAGAGGGGACGGGCTTTCGTCACTAGTAAATCCAAAAAATGGACAAAAAAATGAAACAGGCAAAAAAAAAAACTCTCCCATCCAGGGGGAGGAAAATGGGTTTGCCGCGCTGTTTTCATCGAGTAGAGGAGCCCGGAGACGTCAGCACTGGAACGAAAATCTTCTATATACAGGTTGTCCGCAGGGGTCTGAAATCAGTTGACCACTGTCTACTATCGTTATTGCACGCTCACATCTGCAAACATATGGCTGACAGTAGCATTTCATAGGTGTGACATGTAACTCAGAGGCAGCACTTGTCCTGACCGTAATCGGCCTCTTTTTTTTTACTTAGTTTATAAAACACTGATGCACATACGTACAATAATATATATCCATGATTCATTACCACTCTGGGTACCCTTCTAAAAGGTATTTACATAATTTACATATGTTGTCCACCCTGACTCTAATTATCGACTAGCTAATACAATGTGTGTGCTTTTATACCCATTTCTGCAAAGCAAAAACAATTTGCATAACTAGCGTAGGAGTCGGAAAGTCCGTTGGTACGTCAATGTCACAGAAATATACTGTTGTCCTGGGTCGCAGGCCATAAGTATGGAGCCTTACTGGGCCGTCTTCCGTACCAGAGTAGTGGGTAGAGGGTAGACGGTTTGTCCCTAACATTAGTCTGATCGTGGCGTTTGCAACGCACGCGCCTCCAGTTACTTCGGCCTGCATATGGTCCACATACTTCATGTGTTCAAGGTGGGCTTCATGATAGTTCCGTAGCAAATCTTCCTCACACTCGACTTATTGCCACGGAGCTGTCGATAGGACACGGTAAGGACCCACAAACTTTTGGGACAACTTTGTGCATACATGGGGGGCTGCACGGGGTGGCAAACATAACTTTGCAACCAGGGTTCTTCACTTTGCTTCCTTGGCGCGGGCATTGCGATCAGACGTTGAACCTTCAGTGGCTTTCTTAAGGTTATCGCGTAACGTGGAGACAAGCTGCGGTGGTCCTGCATCTGTACTTACACTTGGTGTATTTCAGTATCGTATGTAGGTCTAGTGGAGTAGTATAACAGAATTTCATTTATGGTAAGCCGCTTGTCAGTTGCAATACAAAGCAGAATGAGGTGTCTCATCGTATCGAGCTGTTGAGGGAGGACCAGGAATTTTAAGGTAAATGTATATCTGGGGATAGCCTCGTCCATGTGAGTACAACCTTGGGGGTGTATAACGGGTACTCTGAGCACCTCCAGGGACTTTGTGATATGTACGTTCAGCAGACCATTACTCGCAGGGTGGGCGTGGAGTATGGCGCTTGTGCAATGTGAATTGGCGAGCAAAGATTCCTGCATTAGGCCATGTTATAAACTCAGACCATTGTCTGACAGAAGGGACACGGGGGCTACGGTTTGACGATGACTACAACCATGCTCAACGGGAAAGACGACTAGCGACCGTTTCCCCGCCGGTTTTATCAGGGATGGGTACTACTTCACTGTACCGGGTCAAGTTTCAAAAATGTGAGAGACAACTTTACATGCAGGTTGCCTGGATTTTCCCTTCTCCGAGGTCAGAGAACGTTCGTCAAGGTCGACAGAAGTTCTCTCAAGGGCTCCTTTGTTAATGGGTACTTTAGAA
Source organism: Cherax quadricarinatus (assembly GCF_026875155.1). Lineage (NCBI taxonomy): Eukaryota > Metazoa > Arthropoda > Malacostraca > Decapoda > Parastacidae > Cherax > Cherax quadricarinatus. The sequence goes on from NC_069400.1 coordinate 57,668,663, forward strand.
TGGGGTTTGGAACCTGTAATGGTAACCATTGTGCTGTAGGCAGACAACACCACTGGTGTACATGCTCGGCAATGTCCGATGCCTTCTTAGGCCAGAAACTATTTCTTCTCGGGCTGTCTTGATACTGCGAGTCCGTCACCGGGGGAAATGCGCTACACTGGGACATTGTGGATACCTAAGAGTATGACTCGGTATCAGGGACGCTGGTATCACCACGTTGGTTACGGTTTGCTGCCGGGGGCCACCAGCTGTGCGACACAGCACAGTACTACTGGGTTGTCACTAAATCCTCAGTGGTACAGGAGCGTTGCCTGGAAGTTACGGTCCTACTTGGTCAGGAACGAAGGACTGGAGCGACCACACCGGGTCTGTCGTGGGGCTTGCTCGAGATCTCAACAGAGAACGATTTGCCGACTACTCACGAGATGATATATGGTCTCGACAGGGCATCAGCTACAACATTTTGCTTACCTGGGTCATAGCAAATTTCAGGCGGTTGTAGTCATTGAACGGGAGCGACCACCGAGCATGCTTCCCGAGGCTGGTGCGTATTCGCAAAAAGGGCCACGAAGGTGGTAAATGTGCTGTATAGCGTGATAGGTTAATGGATAGATGATATCCCGAAAATGACCTCAGGGCCATACATTGGCTAAGCTTCTAGCTCTGTCACTGAATTAATGGACTTCCGCTTTAGGAGAACACGGTTAGCATAGGCACAATAGGCTGTTGCTTCCCCTTTAGAGGCTATGTGACAAGAACTGCAACGATGACCAACTTTGCTGGCATCAGTCGCGCCAAGGTAAATGCGCTTGGAGTAAATCAGGGAATCTTAAGCGGTTGGGGCTGGATGTTAACTAGTTCTTAAGAATGACAAAAAGCTAGGTCCTGATCGCACGCATCCAATCAAAAGGGGCATTCCTTCTGAGAGTAAGCAGTGTCAGGGGTGCAGCAATGGTGGAGAACCCTGCGAGTTAATGGTGCGGTAAAGAACCCGCCAAGGCTATGAAGGACCGGACTGCATCGCCGTCATGGGTCTGGGAAATTTCTGCACGGCCGAGATTTTAGGGAACGCGTCCGTATGTTATGCCTATTCTGGTTCTACGTGACCTGAAATTTTATTCCTTCCGGAGGAATTGACATTTGGAGAGCTTTACCTGAAGATTTGCCTGAGCTAGCCTGTCCAATACCCTGTCAAGTTTCTCAAGATGTGACGGGACATCTTGCGACATGACTATGAGATCATCCAGGTAGACCATGAGCGTGCCACCTAGGAGGGTACGGAAAAATTGTCGTCATCAAACGACTAAACGTGATTGGGCTTCCCGCGCAACCCGAAGGGCATCCTCCTGAACTGGTAATGACCAGTTGGAGTAGAGAAAGCTGTCAACTCTCTACTCTCATCATCGAGGGGGATCTGCCAGAACCCTTGGAGAAGATCAAGAGTTGAAAAGACCTTATTATCGCCGATGTTCTGCAACAGGTCGTTCAGAACTGGCAATGGAAAAACGGTCGGGGGAATGGTACATGCATTCAGTTTTCCTGTAATCGATAACAGGGGCGCCAGGTTCCGTCTTTCTTGGGAACCAGAATAAGGGGAGCATTCCACGGGGAAGTGGACTCCTCAATAACTCCATCACGGAGCATCCGTGTAATGAGTTCTTCGGCGAAGACTCTTTGCGCATGTGGCAGGCGATACGCAGGTACATAAATGGGTTTAGTACCTTTGCCCAAGCGGAATACGGTGAGAGATCAGTGGGGTCAAACCCATTGACTAAACCATCTAGTGCAACTGCAGAACGTGCACGATTGAGAACCGGGGAGAGTTTTGGGACCTCTTCAGGATAGTCTGTCAAAGCTAGATCATCTTCCTGCACTGGCCGGGTGTTGGAAGAGTCAGCAGCAGACTCGCCTGGGAGAACTGCACTCACAAGGGGAAGTCAGCTGGGGCTTCACCCTCCACTCTCACCGGGAAGAGGAATCTGACAAGGTCGACAAGTGAGGTATTCTTCCGCAGGGGGAAATTCTCGACTATGCATGTTGACAACAAGGACTTGCAACTTACCACGTTGCACTGTGTGCAAGGATGGTTCAAGGGAGAGGCCCTTGAACTCGGCATGTGTCGTTGTCAACCAGCACATGGTTCTCTTCAAAAGCTCTGTCACGTACACCGTAACAGGATGGTGAGCGAGTTAGCTGACAAGTAAAGTCATACTTTGTACAAGCAGTAACTCTGCTCGTGATGCCATGACACGAGTCAGACGTCGCCTGCAAAGGGGGATACTGCGGCCTTTGGACAACTGCTGGTCTCTACAACAGCGTCAGAGTTAGAGTGAAGGTTAGACGGGCGTCCCCAGACTGGGTTTCACTGGGTAACAAAGCGCTGATGGCCAGGAGGTGAGGGGGCAACGAGCTCTACAGAGGGCGATCAGGACAAGAGACCGACCCCGGGGAGAATGTGTATGGAACCACCGGTTTCCAACGATTCTAGGCACTGTGCTACTCTGAGACGGAGTAGCACGTAGTGGATTCCTAAGCGCACGCCCCAGAAGGGCACATCCACTCCGTTGAATTCCCCCTTTCCACTCGCTGGATCTAAACGGATCCTAAGATCTGCCATGGTTTTGAACCCTATGAGCAGGGTCACCATGGAAAAACAATTTACCATCTACGACTAAAAATTTTTGCGGACAGCTTGTGACCCTGGACAAAAATTCTAGCGTTGTGCGCCCGCGAACCGTCAGCGGTTTACCTGAGACTCCTCTCAAGGTCTGAATGGCAGACGGCTCTGTCAACATGGCCGCGTGAAGGCCCAAAGTCTCGGAAAAAAAATGGGAGCGGGGCAATGTTAACCACGACCCGTTCTAGGAAAAGCTGAACAGGCTTATTGTGGACAGTGGGGCTCGATTTCGGTCCATGGGTTGTCATACCGAACATGAAAGGGTGACAGGGACGAGATCCCCCGGAGTCACAGCTGCTCGTGGCTCGGGCACTGGTTGACGAGGCTCGACCTGGAAGGTACGGTACGAGTCTCGGACAACAACGTCAAGGCACACTCGGTTTCCTCACTGTCGGCAAGCGTATCACTGCCCAGGGCGGCGAATGCATTGCGGACAGGGACGGAATACCAGCGACTCCGACAGGGTTACTATGTCTTCTCGTGGTTTTTGAGGACGGGGCCTCTTCCGAACTAGTGGAAGGGCTTCTTAGTAGCACGTGCATTGCGCGACGACTGACTTGCTCCACTCAGCTGACAGCAATACTCGCGCTTGTTACACTCATGGGAGGTATGACTGGAAGTATTGTGTAAACACGACTCCTGCGAAGCTGAGCATGGGACGGTGTCGGTTTCCTTGAACTGAGCATGTGGGGAGATTATGGTAACTGGACAGATACTGAGATGGGAACTGTTATGGTTACCTGGGATATGAGCATGGGGACTGTGACGGTTACTTTGCGGGAACTTAGTTTTGTTTAAACTCCGCTCGGTAGTGCCCTCGTTTGCCACATTGAAAAAGTCACTACACGCTTAGCGGGTGAGGGTTGGGGGTGGTGGTGTCTGCATGGCGACGTTTTCTCCCTGGCCAGGAAGTCGATATGATGCCTTTTTGTATGAGACGACTTGTTGTTTACTGTGGTCAAAATTTTACTTAGGCGCATGTTAGTGGGAACTGGGGTTAGAAACTTTGTGGGCTGGCTGTCTGCAGCAGCAGCCAAAAAGTGACTTCGGCTCTGTGCGACCGGGTGGTCACTGTGGACGGCGCCGGAAGCATGGGTAGGGGATCATCCGCAAAGCGGCAATCCTTGCACCTTGGATCGGAGGGGGTAGAGGGGTGAGGAGGGGTTGTACACTGTGCTCATAAAACACCGATGGGGATTGAGGAAATGGAAGGTTGGCATTATGGAGAACGAGATACATTGTAGGTACAAATTCAGTCCGGAGAACATAAGTCGTCATTGGATTGATGTATAACCACACATAATGCGGAGGCCAAGAGAGGGTGATGGTGGACACACTGGCTGAGGTGGCAAGAACAAGAGCTCACACTTAGAGCAGAGCCAAAGATTACTGGTAATAGAGAGGCGATTCAACACAGGAGATCGATGGGAAAAACCTGGAGCACATGGGGGTCCGAAACACGGAGAAAGAGCCAAGATGATGGAGTGTACTTGAAACCCATGATCAAACATGTCAGGGACACAACAGAGTAGAGGGGAGGATTGAGCAGCATGACTGTGATCTTGTTGTTCACCCTGAAGGTTCAGACATTGAGGACATCACTTATCGAGAGGCCCTGGAGCTAGCGTCATGTAGGTGCTGAGTTTTGATTATATATTAGAGTTACTAAGTGGAGAAGGTTAACAGGAACTGAAGGGGTCAGGCCAAACTATAATAGGGAGGGACTAACAGGATGAGATGGACTTCCTGCAGGAGGTTAGTAGGGTCAGAGAAAAGGTAGGAAAATCAGTAAACGAGATGGTGGAATATGTGGCAACAAAGTGCAAGGAGGCAGAGGAAAGTTTTGTTCCCAAGGGAAAAAACAGATAGATAATAGGAAAGACCAAAACGAGATCCTTGGTTTACAGAAGGTGTAGGGAGGCAAAAAAACTAAGTGCAACAGAGAATGGAAAAAGGGTACAGGAGGCATAGGAGGGACCCAGGAGGAAAACAAGAGATTAGTAGAAGGAGCCAGAAAACAAGTATGCACAGGATAAGGAGGGAAGGCCCAGCGACAGTATGAAAATCGACCTTAGCATCGAAAGTCAAAAGATCTGACCCGCGAAGAAATGCTGTTATAGCACATTAGGAGGAGAAACAGACAAAGGCCAGGGTGCTGATGAATAAGGCTGAGGAAAGAAGGTGGTGAAAACTCACAAGAAACGATCATGAGGTTGTGAGGAGCTGAATCACGAGATTTGAAGGAAGTATTTACAGTAGGAGTCAGGAAGGACCTCTGGGGGGACAGACCAGATGGGGGAAAAATGTAAAATTTGGGACACAACAAGGATTTACACCAACAAGTGTTGACACGGAATAATACAGATGAGGGGAGGTGATGAAACTGCTAAGGACATCGATGTACTCAAAGGCAATGGGAAATCCGGCAACCTCTTTCCCATGGGTCCTTAGAGAGGGGAGCAGCTATGTTGTGCATGCACTTACCACAATCTTCAACACGTCTGGAATACTTGGGCCAACTACTGATGTATGGACGATCGGCAAATGTATTTCTCATTTTTAATAAAGGGAGACAGAACAGAGGCACGCTCTAAACTATAGACCTGTTGTATGGGCGGGTTTATAAGTATGCAAAATTAATGGAGAAGTTATCAGGAGGAGAGTGGTGGAGCACCTGGAATCGGAACCAGAGTAGTAATGCCAACCAGCACGGGATTGTGCATGGAAAAGCAAATCTGTGTCACAAACTTCTGGAGTTTTATGATTAAAATAACAGAAGTAAGACACGAGAGAGAGGGGGGGTTTTGATTGCATCTTCTTTGACTGCAAGAAAGGCCTTTGTCACAGTTCCTCACAAGAGATTAGTGAGAAGCTGAGCATCAGGCGCATATATCAGGAAGGGCACTGCAATGGATCAGGGAATACTGACAGGGAGACAACATGGTCATGGTATGTAAATGATGTCACAGTGTGCACCTGTGACGAGCGGGGTCCACAGTGGTCGGTTTCTAGGCAGTGCTATTTGTGGGTATATGTGAACGACATGATGGAGGTTGTTAGGACTCAGAAGTGTCCCTGTTTTGCAGATGAGTGAAGTTAAATGAGGGAATTAAATCTGTGAGGACCAGGAGGACTTCTAAATAGCCTGAAGATGGACACCTGGTCAGCAAATGGACTTATCGATTGAATCCTGCCAAATGCAAAGTCATGAAGATAGGGGGAAGGGCACAGGTAGACCACAGACGAGATAGGCTAGGAGGGCCAAAGGACTGCAACCTCACTCAAGGAGAAAGATCTTGGGGTGAGTTAACCACGACGCATGTCTCCGGAAGACACATAAACCAGATAACTGCTGCAGATATGGGCGCCTGGCAAACCTGAGAACAGCATTCTATCTGTAGATTCTGAATGTCAATGACACTGTACACCGTGATATGTCAGTCCTATACTGAGAGTGATGCAGCCACATGTTTGGAACCCGCATTGATAAAGCACGTCAAGAAAACTTGAGAAAGTACAAAGGTTTGCGAAAAACAAGGTTAGATCAGAGCTAGAAGGGGGGGAATGTCTATGAGAAAGATTAAGGGAAATCGGGCCCTGGAGAAACTGGAGGACTGGGGAGGGTCAGGGGAGGGAAATGATAAACGACGTATAAATACTGCGTGAATAGACAAGGTGGACAAAGACAGGAGTTCCAGGGAGGGGACACAGAAACAAGAGGCCACATGGAAGTTGAAGACAACAAAAGTCAGAGAGTATTAGGAAAGTATTTTTCAGGTCATAGATGTTGTAAAGCAGTGGAATATAGACTAGAAAAATGAGTAGTGGAGGCAGGAACCATACACAGTTTTAAGACGAGGTTTGATAAAGTCTGGAGAGTGGAGAGAGACAGGGCCCAGTAGCAACGGGAAGAGGCGGGGCCAGGAGCTAGACTCGACCCCTGCACCAAAATAGGTGGTACAAATAGGTGAGTGCACACACACACACACACAACACGGGTAGTGTTATAATCACCGACAGGAACTGCAGGAGGCAAGGAGGAATATGGATGGAGAAACAACAGATCGATAGTGGACACACTGGCTGACGGTGGCACGACGAGCTCAAACTTGCGTAGCAAAGTTACTAGGTTATGGGTGATTTCTACCACGAGGAGATCGATTGGGAAATGGAGCTCGTGGGGCCCAAAACAGGGAGAGCTAGATGATGGATGTCGGTATGGAAAAACTCATGCTTCAGCATGATAAGGTAATACAGAAGAGAGAGGGGGAAGGATGAACAGTAAGACTGGACGCCTTGAGTTCCCCTGAGCAATTCAGACATTGTGGACATCACATATGAGAGGCCCCTAGGAGCTAGTGACAAGTGGTTCGGTGCTTTGAATACATAGTAGAGATACAAGTCGGAGGAGAGGAGTAACAGGTGTTGAATGGGGGTAAACAAGCCTAAATATGAAAGGAGGGGGACTCCACAGGTATGAGGAAAAACTTCCTGGGGAGGTTTGCAGTGGTGGACTGAGAACTGGTAGAGAAAGACAGTAAATGAAATGATGGAATATGTAACAACAAAATGAAGGAGGCGGAAGGAAAGGTTTGGTTCCCAGAGAACAGAACAATGGGAGAGTGCAAAGCGAGTCCTGGTTTCACCCAAGGTGCAGGGAGGCAAAATAAGTGTTATTAGAGATGGAGAGTAAGTGGTATAAAAGGCAAAGGACCCAGGAAAACAAAGAGATCAGTCCGAAGAGCCAGAAACGAATATGCAGATCGAAGATAAGGGTAGGGTGTAGTCAGCGACAGTACGAAAATGAATTAGAGCATCGAAAGCCAAGTCTGACCCAAAATGCTGTTTAGCACATGTAGGGTAAGACGACAGTCAAAGGCCCTCGTGATTCAGGCTGAGGCTAGAAGGCGGGGAAATCACAAGAAACGAATGTCAAGAGGTATGCGAGGGAGCTAACATGAGATTTACGGAAGTATAGTACACAGTTGAGATAGGAAGGGACTCTGGAGACAGGGACTAGAGGGAACTTCAACAGAGATTAGAAACAAGTGCTGGACGATATGCACACACTGAGGAGGAGGTGAAGAAGCTGCATAAGTGACCTTTATACTCAAAGGCAAATGGGACCGGACAACATTCCCGTGGGTCCTCAGGGAGGGAGCAGATATTACTGTTGTGCCAGTAACCACAATCTTCAAACAAATCCCTTGAAAATGGGAATACTGAGAGGTTATGGAAAGACCGAAATGTAGTTTCCATTCTTAAAAAAGGAGACAGAATCAGAGGACTATGATTAAGACAGTTATCACTGGACGTGTATTAGTATGCCAAAAGGGGGTTTTTTTCCCCCCCCCTGGAGATGATCAGGAGAGTGGAGGAGCACCTGGAATGGAATAAGATTGTAATAAACAACAACAGCACGGATTCAAGGAAGGCAAATCCTGTGTCACAAGCCTTCTGGAGTTTATATGACAAGTAAAGAGTGCGACACGAGAGCAGGAGAGGGGTTGGTGATTGATTTTCTTGGGACTGCAAGAAGGCCTTCGGACACATTACCTCAAAGCGACCTAGTGCAGATACTAGAGGATCAAGCGCGTATAACAGGAAAGGCGCTGCAGGGGATCAAGAGAATTCCTGACATGGACGCAACAGCGAATGTAAAGGTACGGGATGAGCTTTCGCATTGGGCACTATGACGAGCGGAGTCTAAAAGGGTTGGGTCCTAGGACCGTGCTATTTCTGGTATGTGTGAGATGACTGATGGAAGGGATAGACTCAGCGATGTTCTAGTTCGCAGATGATGATGAAGTTAATAAGGAGAATTAAAATTAGATAGAATCAGGGCAGGGCACTTCATAGAGACCTGGACAGGCTGGACACGTGGTCCAGACAATTGGCTTCTTGAATTCAACCCTGCCAAATGCAAAGTCATGAAGAAGTCGGAGAGTGAGAGCAAAGAGACCGGCAGAGGACAGAGTATCAAGCTAGGTGGCAAGGACTGCAAACCTCTGCTCAAGGAGAAAGATCTTGGTGGTGACCATAACAACGCGCAGGTTCCGGAGGAGCACATCAACCAGTAGCGCTGCAGCTACGGGCGCCTGGCACACTGAAAATAAGCGTTCCGATACTTAGTAAGGAACGTCAAGACTGTACACTGTGTACAGTTTCAGGTAATACTGGAGGTATTGCAGCACCAGTTTGGAATCCACACCTGGTCAAGCCCACGTCAAGAAAATCTAGAGAAAGTGCATAATGTTTGGACAAGGGTAGTTACGGAAGCTCTGGTGTATGTCTACCAAAGAAGAGGTTGATGGAAATCGTTCTGACGACTTTGAGGATAGTGAGGGTCAGGGGAGACATGATAACGACATACAAAATACTGCATGGAATAGATAAGTTGACAGAGTAAGGGATTCTTGCGAGAGGGGGACAAGAAAACGCAAGGGGGAGGTCACACATTGAAGCTTTAAGTCTCAGAACGAGTCAGAGGATGTTCAGGAAGTATATTTCAGTTCATAGAGTCGACAGGAGCGGAAAGGGCCTTAGAAGTGATGTAGTGGAGGCAGGAACCAGACATACTGGAGTTTAATGGAGAGAGTTCCGGGTGGTCAACGCCCCCGCGGCCCGGTCTGAGACCAGGCCTCCTGGTGGATCAGAGCACTGTATCAACCAGGCTGTTTGCTGATGGCTGCACGCAAACCACATACGAGCCACAGCCCGGTGATCCGGACAACTGGATTTAGGTGCTTGTCCAGTGCAGCTTGAAGATGCCAGGGTCTGTTGGTAATACCTTATGTGTGCTGGGAGTGCAGTTGAAACAGTCTCGGGCCCTGACACTTATTGTATGGTCTCTAACGTGCTAGTGACACCCCTGCTTTTCATTGGGGGGAAATGGTGATCGTTGCCAGTCTTTTGCTTTTCTTAGTGGGTGAATTTTCGTGTGCAAGTTCGGTACTTAGTCCCTCTAGGATATTCAGTGTATATTAATCATGTATTCTCCGCCTCCTGCGTTCCAGGAATACAAGTTTAGGAACCTCAAGCGCTCCAATAATGAGGATGTTTTTTATCTAGTTATGCGCGCGTGGGAAAGTTCTCTGTAACATTTTCTAGGTCGGCAATTTCACTGCCTTGAAAGGTGCTGTTTAGTGTGCAAGCTATTATTCCTGCCTAGATAGAACAAGTGACATGAAGAGTGTCATCATGGGCTTGGCTCCTAGTTTTGAAGGTTCTCAATATCAATCCTGTCATTTTTCTAGCAGATGCTATTGATACATTTTATGGTACCTTGAAGGTGAGATCTGCGACATGATCACTCCCAGGTCTTTGTCGTTGGTGTTGCGCTCATAATTTTGTGGCCAGAAATTGTTTTTTTTTACTTGATGAAGATTTTAATTTTCATGTTTACATATTCTGAGTAATTGAAATTTAACGTTGAACTTCATATTGTTTTTGCAGCGCACTGTAAAGATTGGTGATGTTGCTGGAGCTTGATGCAGAGTCTGCAATGGAAACAATGTCATGCAGCATTCGGGATGTCATTGCAAAGGAAAAAGAACTAGTTGCTGTGGCTGATCATCTTGTCTATGTCGGATATAAGGATGAGGAACAAGTTGGGAGCGAGTACTGTGCCTTGTGGAAACAGAGTCTTTTCACCGTAGCTAGCCTCGGACGTTTACTCTGTGGACGAACTACATCTCGTGTTCTGTTAGGTGAGGAAAATTAAGATCGCCTCGTACCGACTCTTTTCCTGTTATTCTTTAGCAAGCATTTTGTGCGAGTATTTACGCCTTGATGGTCACTCTGTGTCGAAGCTTTGCAAAGTCTGCTATATAATTACTAATATCTGCAGTTCTTTTTTCTTTAGTGCTTTTAGGACCTTGCGTAGTGGTCCAATAGTTGGAGACAGACAGGGAGTCCGACCTGTTCTAAAACCTAGTTGCCCTGGGTTGTTTAATGATGGGTTTACTAAGGTGCGTGGAGTGGTGCTTTTGGACCCTTTCAAAGATTTTTATGATCTGGATGTTAGGCATTGGTTGTAGTTCTTTGATGTTGCTTTACTGCCCCTTTGTGGAGTGGGGCTATGTCTTGTTGTTTTTAGTTAACTGTCGGACGACCCCCGTGTCCATGCTCCTCTCCCATATGATGGAAAAGGCTCGTGATAGGGGCTTTGCCAGTTCTTGATGAACACAGAATTCATGAGTATGGGCCCTGGGCAGACCGTGCATGGGCATGTATTTTATCGCCTGTTCGAAGTCATTTTGGCGTAGGATTACAATCGGATAGGCTTGTGTTAATCAAATTTTGTGGCTCTCTCATAATAAAAAATTTTGAACTTCGGGTACTCACCGTCGGGTGTTAGCGGCTTGGCGCTAGAAAACTGATATATATTGGGATTGAGTTAGCTCACTCATTTCCTTGTTGTCATCTGTGTGACGACCCATCTTGTTTATGTAGGGGGCCCAATACTGGACGTGTTTCGATTTTGATTTAGATAGGAGAAGAAATATTTGGGTTTCTTTCGATTTTCAATTATGGCTTTAGTTCTTCGGATTCCTGTCCTAAGGATTCTTTTAGCTTAAGTTCGTGCTTGCTATTTATTCTGACAGTGTTTTCCTACGCATTTCAGATATATAGACCTTTTAAGCCGCTCTGTTATTTTTTCGTCGCCTGTTAATGGGAAGGCGCTGTCTCTTTCTGTTTTTACATTATCCTCCTTTTTCTTAGAGGAATAAGCCTTGTGCATACACGAGTGCTCCGAGCTTATATGAGATCTGGCATTAAGTTGGGGTCTGTGTAGCTTTGTTTATCTTTCCAGCTTATATTCGGTAGGAATGGTTTACTTGGTCCCCTTTATGTTTGTGTTATTGAGTTCGATTTGGTGAATGCTCACGTGACTAATCTCATTATGGACGGGTTTTGGCTCGGCGCATACAAGATGAAACTCAATTATGTTGTGATGTGAGTATATGTTTTTGATATGGTGATATTTTCTTATCAGAACATATTGTTAGTGAAGATGAGGTTAGTGTATTCTCCGTTAGTAGGCTCTATTATTTGCTGGTTTAAATTTGGAATTTTGTTGCAGAGATTTAAAAGCTGTGTTAGGGTGGATGTTTTCATCAGAGCTGCCCTTGCGGAGTTATTTACTGCAACAATATTATTTGCTATATTCTCCATTTTAGGTGCTATTAAGTTGAAATCCCCAGGAGCAAGATGTTGGGTGAAGGAGCTGGAAGGTCTTTCCAGAACAGTGCGACAATTTTTACAGCTGTTCCTGGAATTGCCTGGGATGTGCTCCGGAGGCTTGTAGATATCACAATGACTAGTTTTGGTTCTCGACCTTTACTGCTAAAACTTCACTACATTCATTTTGAGGCATTTTTTAGCAGTGTGTGCAACAAGTCGACTACTGCTTTGATACAGGCCAACCCCCCCCTATTTGCCTGTTCACGCTGTAACAATCTGTATAGTCTGTAACCTGGGATCCATTTCGTTGTCCAAGTGATCCTTAATCTGTGGGGTCTCAGTGAAAGCCGCGCGTACATTGCCTTTGCTCTGCAAGCAGTCCATGGATAATATGAAAGGTATTTGTTGTTTTTTGTTCGCTTGTTGACCACTGAATATTTGCAAAGTAAGAACTGTTATCGGACTGGTGCGTTTTGTTTGGTAATTGGGGGGGATTTTGTTTTTCCGGCATTGTATATGTATCGTTTGTTTTGGAGTGGAGGGCATCGACTGTGGTCTTCCACTCCAGGAATGACTGGATTTAGGTGTACTAAAGATTTCTTGCCATTTCCGGCAGTTGTTTTTTCCTTCCTGGAACTAAAAAACTCTCCTTCTAGAGTGGCTGTGGCTACCAGGTTTTCCATGGCCTGATGTTTTGTATCTTTTGTCCCCTTTAGTTGGTATGCTGGCCAATTTTAGTTATAGTCACAGTTCTTTCTGTATGAAGAGGGTACCCGTTCGGGTGAAAAAGCTTACAGGGAGGGAGTTAGCTTTTTCTGTTGTATTATGGGCATGGCATTCCTAAGGGTGGTCATAGTAGCACGTCCCATCTGTTGTTTCCAGATTCACCATGCCAGCCAGATACGAGTGCATAGTATGTGCACAGGCTTGGTTTCCGTTTGCCTTGGAGTGTTCTGTGATGTAGTCCAGTTGGTGCATGATTCTGTCTTACTTCATCTCTGAGCACCAACAATGGAGACTGTCCCACCATTGTGTTTTGGTAATATATCCTCATATAGTGTATTGGAGTCCTTGTTTGCTTATTTCTGCGGTATTTTAGTTTGCGCAATATTGGTTTTATCTAACTTTGACTACACTGTTTCCCTATATGGCTCTGTCCCTATTGAGGTCCACTTTCATATGTATTCCTGTCCTGGTATAATTCCCGATCTACCGGACAAAATCTCAGCTTCACCATTACGTCTCCCAGGACAGCATGTGCTCAGCTTTCCCATTATGTCTTCCAGGGGGCAGCATCTCCAGCTTCAACAGTTACTGTCTCCAGGACAGCACCTCCAGCTTCACCATTACTGTCTCCAGGACAGCACCTCCCGTCTTCCCTTAATGTCTCCCAGGGATGCCCAATCAGCCCCCCATTTACCTGACTACCAGGGTAATCCTTCCAGCCTTCAGTTTTGAATGTATCATGGCCTAGTATCAAGGGCAGTACATTCAGGCCTTTATAAGTTCCCATCTGTTGTAGAGCTTCCAGGTTTTCTCTGAAAGCAGCTTTGATGTTGACACTCTTTTAATACCATGTGATTTAAGTCCAAGATTTTATCTCAATTGGGGCTACGCCACAAACATCTTTCCCTGTTTTAATATGGCTTGTAGCTGTTCTTGGATAGCTGCACAGGGGCGTGCACGCAATTTCCACAGAAATGGAACCATTTATGCATGGGAAGCCGTTTGTGTGAGTCTGACACAGGATACACACTGTTCATAATGATGTGAATGTTGATGTACGCAATTTACTAGCTGCTAAACCTCTGTGAATATTCTATTAATAACCTGCTAGGTGGTGCATCAACGAAAACGTTTGAAACCAGTCCAGGGTCGGACCAGATCAAAGGGTTCGGGACAGTCAAGGGTTGGACAGTCAGGTTCGGACAGTCTGTATCTGATCCTGATCGTGGGTCACTTATTTAAAGCCATACTGGTCGGTGATTTGAGCTAACACTATGAGAAGGATCTACTGGAGATTATCTACGCCCGAGAATATGTGATTTGAATGATTAAAAGTATTAAACTTGCGTGTTGAAGGAGTCGGTTGACCTGCTGGGCACTCTATCAATGCACGATACGGTTTTCGAGCCTCACCTTTGTTTATCAATCGCTGTAATCTAGAGCTTGCTCTATTTTATTTTTCCTACTCCACGCAAATAATGCTATATTTTCACTATAGTTGACTGAGTGCAAATTTGGAGGAAGGGCGCCTTTTTCTGGAGTAATAATTGTTCTCGTTGTGTAATATTGCGACGTGGTAAATATAAGGTTATATGAAATTCACAGTAACGATGGTATTTCACGAAAAAGAAATACTATGAAAGTCACTCCATCCACTACGTTCCCTTATAATATGGTTAGTTGTATACAACACTGTCTTTGCTATTCACTGGTATCATTGAATATATGGAGTAAATAGAGGCAGGAAATTTATTAAAAAACAGCTGACTGTGGTAAGTTTCTGGCACGCACTCTCTGGCACCCTGCCTTTTTGGGCTTTTCATTCATTTACAAATTCACTGTTTTAAATGACCACTTTCGCTTTATCTCATTATATACTAGGAGCCACTGTTATTATTACACTATACACTATGTTTCTTCAAGCTTTCAGGGAGACTTTCTTTTCCTCTGTACACAAAGTTCAATATTATTATTTTTCCACACGGGACAGGCCTATGATTCCCCTCTGGCAGTAAACTCTGCTAGGTAGTGCACACAATTCTCCTTTTTTTTACTCAGTATATAATGTTTTCCGCCCAAGATTGGTTCCAGGCGCTAGAGGGATGTATCGTATAGGACTGATGACACAAATTAAAGTTCTAGCACGTAAGAGCGACCGTGAAAACACCAGAAAACCGGGAGCACAACGAGGCACGCTGACACGTTATGTGACAAGGCTCTGGAAGCAGAGAGAGAGAGGACCTAGTAGCGATCAGTGAAGAGGCGGGGCCAGGAGCTGAGTTTCGACCCATGCAACCACAATTAGGTGAGTACAATTAGTAGACACCACACACACACACACACACACACACACACACACCACACACACACACACACACACACACTCACACACACACATCACACACACACACACACACACACAAACCACACACACACACACACACACACGCACACACACACACACACACACATACCCACACACACACACACACACACACACACACACACACACACACACACACTCACAAACACACACACACACACACACACAAACACACAGACACACACATACATAAAATTATGGGGTATGTCCCATGAAAAGAGATTAAGGGAACTCAGCCTGATGACACTGGAGGACAGAAGGACTAGAGTTGATGTGATAATGCACAAAATATTGAGAGGAGTTAACCGGTTGAATAAGAAACAGAAACAGGTGGGCATGACTGGTCAGGTGGGCATGGCTGGTCAGGTGGGCATGGCTGGAAATTGAAAACTCATATGATTCATAGAGACGCTAGGAAGTATTTCGTCAGCCTTAGATTAGTCAGAAGTGGTAAGACTTGAGGAGTAAAGCGGTAGGGGCAGGATCCATACATAGTTTTAAGAAGAGGGTATGATAAGGCTCTAGAAGCCAGGAGATAGTGAACTTAGTAGCGACCAGCGAAGAAGCAGGGCCAGGAGCTGTCATTCTGTTTTCTTCAATCACATATCGGTGCGTACATACACAAACACACATCTGTAACCACAAATATGTGAGTATACACACAGAATTACCACGCATAATTTACAAACAAGCAGCTCGTGTGCTATCACCCACCATGGGAACATTGTTCAACAAATTATTAGAAGCCAAAACCTTTCAAACAATGCCAGGAGCTATGAATCGACCCTTGCAACCACGTATAGGCGAATACAGTACCGATAAGAACACACGTCCGTTACGTTATCCTGGGCAAAGATGACTGCCTGTTTGCAGTGTAACGAGCTGTGATTCATGTAAGTGGTGTCCCCCCAAAAATAAATGGAAATTATTAATATGGGACATTTTCAGGGGTAAGAAGAACGTATTTAATATATTAATGAGAAACAGAGAAGCACAACAGCACAGTGGTGCTTTTGTTGGCAACATGGTGGAGGGTAGACGGTGTAAACACAGCTGTGCTTATGCACCTGCACACATGGAAACCGGTGGATGAATGGACAGATTGACTTAAAATTGATCATAAACATGTAACTCAAGAACGATTAATAAAAAAAATATATAAGGAAAATGCCTGGAGTATAACTGGAGAGGGTTTCGGGGGTCAACGCCCCCGCCGCCCGGTCTGAGACCAGGCGTCATGGTGGATCAGGGTCTGATCAACCAGGCTGAAATAAAAGTTTTAAAGGCCACGTTACGATAAGCCAACTGAGATAATGAATAAAGAGGTATGATAAACAAGAAATTCTCTTAAAATAAGGACAATACTGAGAAGGAAATTAAAGGTTTAATAGAATACAAAACCACATTAGAATATAAAAATAATCCGCGCATAGGAGAGTAAAGCTTCTGACGACGTTTCGGTCCGATTTGGATCATTAACCATTCACACAGAAGGGGGAAGGGAAGGGAGCCAGTATATATATATATGAAAAGGGGATGGGCTGGGAGTAGCACGCGAGGAGGTAGTAGTATAATGGTAGGAGTAACAGAGGTAGTGGTAGTGTAAAAGTGACAAAGGTGACAAGAAAGGAATAGTGGTAGTGTCACAAGAGATAGTTATGCAAGAATAACTAAGAATAAGGCAGAAGTAGAACAAGAGGTGCATCTAGTAAAATAAATTTCTGAAAATGTCAGTGAAAACTTAGAGAAGGGGAGGGAAAAGTCGGGAAGAATATAGATCTAAAATTGAAGATTGTTTTACAAAATTCACTATAGAAAAGACTGAACAATAGGTGGTATTAGGTAAGAATTCACTAATAGAGTCAATATTAGCCGAGAAATTAAAAGAGAGATTGCAAATAACTCTAAGTTAGTAAAGGACTGTTGATAGAGATTAAACAGTTGTTGGTTTAGGCTGTGTTGATGAAGAAATAAACTCACGAATAGAAAGAATAAAAGAAGGAAGAACACATAAATGAGATGACAAGATGCATTGTGGATATTAGCTTTCAAGAACATATTGTGGAATATAGTATATTGGAAAACATGAGAAAGACAAGAATAGGCCACTGAAAATAACATTTACACAGATTAAGCCAAGCCAGCAAGATCTCAAGTTCCAATTGGAAATTTCTCAAACTCTGTATCTATCTTCAACTAATCCTACTGAGGTCACTTTGATAATAAATTCACTGAAAACTAATGTACAACAAAGCAGCTCATGTGCTGTTACCCACCATTGCAACATTCAGTAAATCATTAGAAGCCAAAACTTTCCAGAGAATGCTTAAGACAGCAACGGTTACTCTAGTACACAAAAGAGGACAATGTAAATAACTATAGGCCTCTATCCAATTTGTCATCTCTTTTTCTAGTGTCCTACAATATACTCAACGCCTGCCAGTTTGGTTTCAGGCCAAAAAAAGTACAATTGGTGTAATTATAAAAATGCATCTTCATTGACCTTAAGAAAGCTTTCGATACAGTAGACCACAACATCCTGCATCTTAAACTAGAACATTATGGTATCAGAAGTCACACTGTTGCATATGTTAAGTCCTATCTTAACAGCAGACACCAGTGTATCCATCAAGGACATAACCTCGTCAACTCAACCTATCAACCTCCGGTTAGTTTTCTCGGCCCTTTGTTCTTCTTCATGTATATCAATGACCTCAGTGCATCTCAGTTACTTAACCTGTACTGTTTGCAGATGACACAACTTTTGTCGTCTCACTTTCAAATCTGAATTTTCCCAGTAACACTGTTAATTAATGAGGAGCTCATTAAGATATCTCCTTGGATGATTACTAATAAACTTACTCTTAATATTAAGTAACAAGACCTTCTACATGATGTTTGGAGAAGAGGTTCAAATATCCATCTAAATAGTATAATGATTAACCGTTCTTCCAATGCAAGATAAAAAAAAAAATTCTTAGGTTTATTCCTGGACAGCAACATGAAATTCAACACCCACATCTAGCACATAATAAAGGTCTCCAAATTAGTACTCACCCTCTTTGTTATGTTACTGTGTACTCAAATAGCATATAGCATGTAATTGTGCCTGGAGATCTATTACAGCAAATCATCTTAAGCCAATAAAAACTCAAGAAAAAAGCGAATGATTATCCAGTCTCACGGCAAACAATGCACTCCTCCAATCAACATAACTTTAACTTTCTCAGTATACATAATATTCACTCGTGCTACTCTGTACACTATATATACAGGATAATTCAAATATAAAACCTGCTCTGAAACTCTTCTTTGATATCTACATCAGAACTCACAGACATAATAGAAGGCACAAAAATATCTTCGATATTCCCGTGTCGAACTCAGTTATGTAAAAACTCATGTGCACATAACAGGGCCTAAAATCTTGACCTATCTGTTTGAAGATTCCAAAGAGTCCCTATCTGCTAACCGATTCAAAACTACTCTTGAAAAGCACCTCCTTCTTGGCAGCAATATATAACAATAATCAAATCCTGAAACCTGGGGTCCTAATTAGTGCTTTCCCTGTTCGTGATTTAGCTCTCTTTCACCTCCCATATTCTGCTAGCTAGGCTTGTATTATCTCGTTATATTTTGCATTGTAACTTAAATAACTAGTACCACTCACCCTAGTAAACTAGATAATTATATTTTCTTATTACGATTTTTTTATGAAATAATCTACAGTGGTACCTCTGGTCATGAACGCTTCCAAACACAAAAAAAATCGGTTCACGGCCAAAAAATTCGCCAAATTTTTGCATCTGGTCACGAACACATAATCGGGTACCGAACAAACACCACCGCGCCAATTTTCACATTTCGTGCCATTTTTGTTGCATGTGCCAATCTTCTCCACCTCCTGTTGTTTCTGTACACTTAACAAAGACCTCGCCTTGTAGTCGGTCTCGGTCAAATGTGCATTCATTCCCTGTGAACTCGAGGATAAGGGATAAAGTACTATCCTCTTATCCCCTCCTAGGTACTTACATAAGAGAAAATATAGTGTAGTACAATGCTAACTCTGATATACACTCGTAATGCACCATAAAACTAAGTAAGTTCATTCAGGCATACACAAATACAGTTACATAGATTATCATACATAGCAGCATATGTGTAGAGACCCTAGGATAATCCAAAAAAGTCAGTCAGAGTGACTTATTTTCTCAATTTTTTTTCAGTGTGCTCTCGTTTTCGTTGATTATCTCGGAAGTGGGTTGTTCATAAGTTACGGAAATATGACCGTGATAAATTCGGATTAGCAATGTTTTATCAGCAGGTAGTGCATATTACAACCCAGGAGTCCCAAAGGCCTGTTATCCTGGGTGCAAAGGGAGCAAAATAAACATAGCAGAAAACTTTTGACTCTTATTATCCTTCACCAATTTAGAACAGAAGTATGTACACTATATACACTATGTACAACAATAGGTATTAGTGCACTCCACGGTAAGCAAGGCAGAATAAAAGCCACTAGAGAGCAGACCGTGCTTCAACCAGCTCTAGAATGGGAATGACAAGGGCAGACAGGAGAGTGTTACCCACATAACCTCTGCGATTGCCAAAACCATCTTCTCATTGGCTGGAACCTGGGTACTGGTTGAACAACGGGGCCCCATCGCCAACTCTTTGTCCCCTAGTTCGCTGGTTGGGGGAGATAGCCTGTAAATGAGGGTGTGTACATGCGCCGAATGAAGGTTTCGTACTCTTTGCATGCCACACCCCCACCCCGAGAGGGCTCAGGATTAGGCTCCCACCTCCCAGTGGTAACCGTGCTGCCATGGCACAAAATAATGGGACCTCCTTTCCTCTCAACCATCCAACTCTTAGATAGAGCTCAACTTTTCTCGTGGCGAAAAGCCAAACCCTAAACTCAGAGCGAGACAGCAGACAGTCGGGCTTAACATAGGTCCAAGACACGGGTGAACGGTAACTCGCATCCCCTCACTAAAAAAAAAAACCCACATCAGGGGATAAAAAAAAAAAAGAGCTTGGAAGGGGTTACCACAAGTAACCTAACACATCCTAACCTAATAAATAATTATAATTAAATTATAAAAATTTTGTTAGACCTAGATAAAGAGTCTCAAACATATTTTCTTTGCCGCAATAGTAAGATTTTAGCGAAAGGTTGCATCCGTAGACTCCATCTCATGACCCTTTTGTTTGGGTTTTCAGGTTTGGGAAATATACTAGAGGGTTGTGGTCCTAAGACAGGACCACCCGAAGTCTGCCCCTAAAAAATGTGCTCCAAACCAGTACCAGGTGAGGGCTTCTTTTTCAGTGGGAGAGTAACCCTGTGATGTGGCTGAACTTGGGGAGAAAAGAAGGCTACAGGCTGCAACCCCGTCACCGTTTTGCAACGTACTGCCCCAACCCCAGACTCACAAGCATCAACCGTAAGAGAAAGGTTTGGAAAAGTCTGGAGCAAAAAAAAGGGTGCATACACAATAATTTTTTGCTTTGTCAAGAGCACCTTTACATTCTGGGGTCCAATTAAAGGGAAAATTTGTGGCGGGAAGAGAGGGAAAGGGGCTACAATTCGAAAAATTCTTACAGATCTTTTGTAAAATCCTATCATGCTTTTGGAAATGCGAAGAGATTTCCTGTCATGTGAACTAAAAATCTTTTTAAAAGCAAAACTTTACAAATTTAGGGGCAACTTTACCACTACCTACTTCATGGGCCCAGAAAAATAACATGGGGCCCGGCCAAAGGAAGACTTAGATAAAATTTAACATTAAATGGGAACTTGAAAGGTCTCAAAAAGAGCCTTAAGTCTCAATAGTGTTGATCCCAAGTATCAGACACCATGTGAAGCTTACTCAGCCTATAACAATTTTTCAGCATTTATTACCAAGGCTGGCTCCTCCTCGGAAAATAATGAATAAAAAAGACAAAAACTGACAAAACATAACACTTTTTTTAGAAAATATAAAATATAAGATTTAAAAATATGAAATATTATCAACCTTAAAGAAAAGAAAAATGGAAATTTAAAAAGATATCGAATTGAACGTCTAATATATAATATAAAATTTGGGGTTCTGGTGTTGGGACACTGAGTGTTGTTTGAAATTGTAGCCGTTGCCGGGTGGGGGGGAGGGGGGGGGGGTGTTGATGAAAAACCACGGCTGTTCTTCACAGATTTTCTAGCCGCCCCAATAATCCATTCAAGACGAAAGCGGTTTTTTTTCCACTGCATGATGAGGGTTATATCCTGCACTTGCATACACAAACAGGTAAGTGGATCAGAAATTGGGACGCCTCAGAACGTTAGCCGTCCCTTCAATTTTTACTCGTTGATTAGCAGGTGACCCCTCGCCCTTTCAAGCTGTAAAAAAAGAACAGATTACCCACTTGTTTAAAAAAATCACTCCCCTTTGATAGTACAATATCTAAAAGATTGGTGATTTTTAACTTTTTAAAACCTATGAGACTGAAAGGACTAATTAATTATTGGTAAAAAGTGAAGCTTTCAACAATAAGTCCATAAAATAGATCAGGCTTGTACTTACGTATTTGGGAGCTTGAGTCGAGTGATTTACTTTTGACCAAGGCCCCCACCGTACCTTTCGGGGGGGGGGGGGAAGAGGGGGGGGGAAGGGATAGCGGGAGCTAGACGGGACCCTACCTTAAAAAGCAGCGGGCATCAAATATCACTTTCGGGGGGGGGAAAAAGGGGGAATGGGGGAGTGGACTTACCCACTTAACAAGTAGTGGCAATGAAACTATTGTTACTATATACTCCCTGTACTCTATTATATGGAACTTTCCCTCACATCCCCCTTTACGACTTTATAGTCAAGGAGTTAGAAGAATAGGCGGGGAAAAAAAAGTTCTAACATGTGAATTTGCGTAGGCAACAAATCTTCTACGGGACTGTCACGACTTAACCAGTCAAAGAAATATGATTAAACATTGATATCACAATATGGAATTTAAAAAGCCTGGAGTGCCATGTCCCCCTCAAGAGCGAACTGTTGGTTTCCCCAAAAAGTTTCTAGGTATATCAAAAGGTTTGTGGTCCGTTTTTAAAATGAATTCTTTTCCCAGCAAATAAAATTTAAGTTGGAGATACCCCACAAAAGGGCCAAACATTCCTTTTCTATGGTGGAGTATCTCGTTTCTGCGGAAGGAGTTTCTGGCTTGGGAAAGCATACAGGGAAGGGAGTACCATCATGGTATTGTAGTAACACCGCACAAAGCCGTATTGGAGGCATCATTTCTTAAACAAAATGTTTTTTTTATATCTGGAATCTTAAGTATAGGTTTTTCGAAAAGATACTTTTAATCCCCATTAAGCTTTTCCCGACTACGTCGGAAAGTTCAAGAGGTTCCTTCACGACTTTTTAATGAAGTCAGATAAGTTGCCGTAAGATCAGTAAGGTTCGGATGAACCTTTGCCTAAAATTTACAGAACCAAGAAAGCTACGATAAGCTTCTTGGTTTTGGGAATTTAAATTCCCTAATGAAGCTTTGTCTTACTGGGGAGAGGCTGCCAGTGAGTTATTAGAAAGTATCAGCCAAGATATTTTAATCTTTTATACCCAAGGAAGCTTTTTCGGCTTGGCAGTGAGGCCATGTGAGCGTAACCTACGCAAAAACTGATGTTTTATGTATGGATATGTCGCCCCACGGGGTGTCAATACGTAAATGTTATCAAAATAAATGAAAATTTTTGGAATACCAAGACCTTTTCATCAGTCTACGTGGGAGACAGGCAGTTACCAAACTGAGGGATTTTCTATATTGCATCAGTCCTTGGTGTGTAGGAAAAGCGGTGTACTGTTAAAATAAAGGGAAATTAAACATTACTGATGATATGTTTAACAATATCAATCTCTGAAAAGAAGGAAGAGTCATAAAATTTGTGTAGATCGCTATCTATTAAGGGCATAGGCTCAGCATCCCACAGAGTGATACATTAAGGCCTCTGAAGTCAATAGCAAGTCTATATGAATTATCCTCCTTCTTAACCATGACTACTGGTGAGTAATATGCAGATACTGAGGTTCAATGATCTTTATTTTTAATAATTTGTCTACCTCTCGGTAAAAATGCATCCCTAAGGTGAACAGGAACTTGGTATAATTTTCGGTTTGATGGGATTGTCCGTCACTAAGTCAATCTTATGGACTACCGTGGAGGTAACACTGGAATATCAGTAAAACGTCTGAAAAGTTTACTCACACATTGAAGTAGCTCATGTCTCTTATGGTCATCCAAAGTTTCCCGTTAATTTTAATATTGGTTGCGCCGAGGGGTTTCAAGAGTCACCAAGTCATGTAGTTCTTCATCATAGTCTAAGTTAGAGGTGTCAATTACACACACCTTACATTCTTCATTTATCTTATCAAGTTCGTGTGGAAAAACTAAGTCAAAGTTATTAAGGCAGTTAACCGAATTTTTTTCGGTAATATTTCTTAAGGATGTTGATAGGGATAAAAGCTTAGGTTCCCCTTGACTTCTATGGGGGTTTAGTCAACTTTCCCCACAAATTTTTAATACTTTATATGGACCTTTCCATGCTACTAATAATTTATTTGACTTGATAGACAAAAGTACAAGAACTTCATCCCTACTTTAAAACTTCTCCTCTGACTTTTGGAATCAAAAAGGTTTTGTACTGGTCCATTGAAAAGCTTAAGTTTTTCGAACTATGTCAGAGGTCTCCTCAAGTTTGGATCTAAGGTCAAGGAGAAACTGATAAGAAGACTGAACCTCAGCCTTTACGTCCTCATTAGCCCATAAGTCATGAAGGATGGAAAAATGGGCCTCTGGCCTGTTACTATAGAGAAGTTCAAAAAGGTGAAAACCCCAAAGAGTCACTGGGAACTTCCCTCATGGCAAACAAAGCACAGGGTGGAAAACGATGCCACTCCTTGGGTTTTAAAGGGGAAGCAAAGTTTCCTTAAAATGGACTTGAGAATCAAATGCTGGCGCTCAATCCTCCCATTACAGCTGGGATGATAGGGTGTGGTGAAGAGAGGCTTCACTCCCAGAAGTTGGTATAGATGTTGCATTAAGTGAGATGTGAATTGTGTCCCATGGTCAGACAAAATTTCTCTAGGGATGCCCACTCTGGAGAAGATGGACAAAAGGGCTTCAGCCACCTCTGAAAGCAGTTATGGTCTTTAAGGGAACGGCTTCAGGGAAACTCGAAGCATAATCAACTAATGTTAATATATATCTATGTCCCCCAGATGAAAGTGGAAATAAAGGACCAACGATGCCAATAATTACTCTTTCAAAGGGTACCATAAAGACTGGCATTTTGACCATAGGTACTCGCCTGGTACCTCGGGGGGATGACAGTTGGCAAAACTTTACACGGTCTACAATAGGTAGTGACATCTGAGGACTTTTTTGGGCCCAAAAAATGGGTTTTCCCCTAATTTTATTAAAGGTTTACGATGCGAGAAATGTCCGGCCATGGCAGGTCATGAGAAATTTTTTAAGAACAGTCTCTCTGCATTGACTTGGAACAACTAAGATGGAATAGTCTATCTCATCTGAATTTAATTTGAATACTGACTTGTACAAGATACCTTTTATATATTAAAATATTTATATGAAAAGTTTTTCCTTTGGATAACTTGGTTTTGTTTAGCGGCATTATGGCAATTCTGAAGAGAAGGGCAATTACTTTGTAACTTGACAAAGGAGTTCTTCGATATATCTAAAGGCTTAAAGTCAGGGAAAATCAAAGGATGGATAGTAAGAGAAGCCTGGGCTTTGATCTGAGCCCTAGTCAAGACATTTATGGTATCGGAGGTGATATATTCACTTTCATCTAACAAGTGAACCGGTGATCCTACTACCTCGCTTTCGAGAGTAGCATCACTGGTTTTTAATCCCACATGAATCTCGCGAGACATTGTCTCATTTGAACTTTCGAGGGGCTTCTCTGACTCTACAGGAAGAGGATCTGAAAAGCTTATGTCCACCTATGGTGATGAAAGGTCAACCTCAGAAGGAAGAATGGCACCTTTTACATTACCTATTAATACGGAGCAAGAAGTGATGGGAGCTAGTACGGCTTCAGACCAACCTGTGAACCATTTAGACCTAATGTAACAACGGATGGTAGGAAAAGTGTCCGTACGGCCCAAGTAGTCTGAAAGTATAGCAGAGGAATGAGTTTCTTTTAAAATTAGGGAACAGCTTATTTAAAATGACTATACATGTGCATCAGTGTCTCGTAAAATGGTAGAACATTAAGTTCATTAACTGTTCCTGAACAGAAGGGGGCTTGGTCATTACAGTCTTTAAAACATCTTCCAACTTTTTTGGGCCCTTTTTAGAAGGACAATCTGGACGTTTATGTCCCTTAACACCACACAAATGACAAACAGGAATAAAAGACGTCATTTTACTTTCCACTAGAGGCTTTGATATCTTAAGGTCTGATGAACCCTTGCCCTTAGGGTTCGATCCCTTTAGGTCTTTATAGGAATTGTGAGCCTCAGCATACAGGTCAGCAGTCTCAGCAACTTCCTCAGCATTAATCAGGTTACGTTCTCTAATGAATGTTCGTATCTGGTGAGGAAGAGCTGTCAGAAAGTGGTCAGCAACCATGAAGTCTCTAAGAGATTCATAACTGTGATCAACTCTTGAACTCTCTATCCAAAAGTCGAACAAACGAAAGAGTGTTACTTGTAACTGCTGAAAGTTTTGGCCAGGCTGTAAGGTGGCATAGCTGAATTCTTTCCTGTAAGAATTTGTGTTTTTTTGATGTGCTTTAAGGATTGCCTTCTTCAGTAGGTTATAATTATATATGATATCCTGCGACAAAGTTGCATTTGATATTCAAAGCGGGGGACCAGAAAATAACATTCCTAACCTGGTAAACCCAGGTGTCAGCAGGCCATTTCACAGAGGGTAGCGGTTTTTCAAACCTGATAATGTATGAAGTAATGTCTTTACCCTCTGTGAAGGGAGGTAAATTAGGTGTTGGAATATGTGCACTAGCTGCATGATATTCAATTACTCCTTCCTCTAATTGTTGTTGTGTAAGAGTTAACTTTTTATTCTCTAATTCAAGGCGAGCTTTTTCGAGCTCGCGATCCTTTTCTCCTCTATTAACTCGAGTTCTCTAGCTTTTTCCTCACGTTCTCTAGCTTTTTCCTCACGTTCTCTAGCTTTTTCCTCATGTTCTCTAGCTTTTTCCTCAACTTCTCTATCCTTTGCTCTTTCCTCAAGTTCTCTTAATTTAACTTGTTCTTCATGTACTCTAGCTCTCTCCTCACGATCAAGTCTATCACGCTCCTTTTTGTCTTCTCTCTCTCTTTCTAACTGTTTTTCTTGGATTTCTCTCTCAATTCTCTCTCTCTCCTTTTTCTCTTCTCTTTTGATTCTCTCTCTCTCATTTTTTTCTTCTCTTTCAATTCCTCTCTTTCCTTTTCTTTTCTCTTTCCCTTTCTAACTGTCTTTCTTCTCTCTCAATTCTCTCTCTTTCAAGTCTTTCCTGGGTCTTAGCACTAATGTAAGATTCTAAATTTTTCCTGTTATTCCTAACTTACTTCCAGCATTCATCCAAAATGGTATTCCTCCATGCTTGCAAGAATAACTTAAAAATATCAGGGGGAAATTTAAATGGGTATTAAAGAAAACGGAGGGGTTCAATTCCGCTCCGCTAAAACTGTAAATAAACCAGGGCTCGATCCCTGGCCCAATTAAAACAATATGTATTAATTAAAACGAAGGGTTTTATGCTTGGGTCTGAGCAAACAGTAAGTAGAATGGGGTCCCTTGACCATCCAATTTCCCCACCAACAAAAACAAGAGTGTCCTACAACAGTTCCCTTGATATAATAAAGAGCTCAATGAAACAAATTGTCACTGGAAAAAACTCGGGTCCCTAGAGGGCTAATCCTCCAAGTGTTTTTCAAGCTCGAACAAAAAGGTGGGAGAATTAAATATTATATTTCCCGCCTGACTGATTGACTTACAATAAATTGAGACTATAACAATCACCAAATCTTTAAATACCTGTTTCTGTAGTCCTACCATAGAGAATGATTACTCATGGCTGGTGGTAACCGTCTGTGGTATGCGGCGTTGAAGTTCCAGTGGTAGATTCGAGATGGAGTTGAATCTTGATTCAGTCGAGTTGATCCTGGCAAGGTAGCCACTTGTGAAGACTTACTCAGCCCTGTAACAACTTCAGACAGTATTACCAAGGCTGGCTCCTCCTCAGGAAAATTAATGAATAGAAAAAGAACAAAAACTGACAAGCATAAACACTTTATTATTTAGAAAATGTAAAATATAAAACACTTAAAGATGAAATATTAATCCTACCTTAAAGAAAATGAAAAATGAAAAATATGAATGATATCTGAATTCAACGCTAATATATATATATAAAACTTGGGTGTCTGGTGTTGGTGACACTGTGTGTTGTTGAAATCGTAGCCGTTGCCGATGTGGGGGGGGGGGGGTCGCAGGTGTTGATGACAACCCACCGGCTCGTTCTTCACAGATTTTCTAGCCGTCAATAATCCGTTCAGATGACAGGAAAGCAGGTTTTTTTCACTGCAATGATGAGGGGTTATATCCTGCTACTTGCATACACAAACAGGTAAGTGGATCAGAAATTGGGACGCCTCAGAACGTTAGTCTGTCTCCTTCAATTTTTACTCGTTGATTAGCAGGTGACCCTCTCTGTCCTTTCAAGCTGTAAAGAGAAACAGATTACCCACTGCTTAAGAAATCACTCTCCATGATAAGTACAATATCTAAAAGATGTGCTGATTATTAAAACATATTAACCTATCAAGACTGAAAGGACTAAGTTAATTATTGGTAAAAAGTGAAGCTTTCAACCAATAAGTCCACTAAAATATGATCAGGCATGTACTTACAGTAGTGTTGGGAGCTGTGAGTCGAGTGATTTACTGTTAGACCAGAGCCCCACACGTCACCTTTGGGGGGGGGAAGAGGGAGGGGAAGGAATAGCAGGAGCTAGACTGACCCTACCTTAACAAGCAGCGGGCAATCAAACTATCACTTTCGGGGAGGGGGAAAAAAGGGGGGAATAGCGGGAGGTGGACTTACCCTACCTTAACCCTTTGAGGGTTTTGGATGTACTAGTACGGCTTACGACCCAGGGTTTTTGACATACTAGTACGCCTAAATTCTAGCGCCCTCAAATCTAGTGGGAGAAGGCTGGTAGGGCTCCATATGAAAGAATGGGTCTATGTGGTCAGTGTGCATGGTATAAAAAATCCTGCAGCACACAGTGCATAATGAGAAAAAAAAAACTTTGACTGTTTTTTTGAAATAAAACAGCGACTTTGCACTGTATTTTCGTATGGTATTTATTGTTGTATTCTAGTTTTCCTGGTCTCATTTTATAGAATGGAAGGGATATCATAGAAATTGAGATGATTTTGACTGGTTTACAATGAAAAGTTTTGAAATTGAGCCAAAGTAGCAGAAATGTTCGATTTTTACCAAAAGTTCAAAAGTAAACAAATCATGCCAAGCGTCCAATACACGTCAACTGGTGAGTCTAATATTCCATTGCAAGTGCGCCAATATGATTCATTTCCATTTTTTGCACTAATGCAGTAGTCTGCATA
Organism: Cherax quadricarinatus; assembly: GCF_026875155.1. Lineage (NCBI taxonomy): Eukaryota > Metazoa > Arthropoda > Malacostraca > Decapoda > Parastacidae > Cherax > Cherax quadricarinatus. The sequence goes on from NC_069400.1 coordinate 57,697,269, forward strand.
ACAGTAAATCTTCTATTTTTTTGTGAGAATAAAAATTCAAAGTGGAAAGCAAAAGAATGTAAGTTTGGGGCCTTGAGACGTGACTAATGAACAGAGGAAATGTCATTTAGTGCCAGGAATGTAAATTTTTTGTTTGTTCTGGGCCCTATTCGGAAATTGGGATCTTTTGAAAATTTGTGTGAAATTGGCAAAAAATTTCTAAATTCTGACCACTGTAAATGGATGTGTTGAAATTTGTAAATGGGGTGGTTTCTTGCACCCAACAATAGAAAAATGCGTTTTAGCGAAATATTTAAGTTTTTTGTCGACTATAAGTGGAATTGCGAGAATT
>NC_069400.1:57698099-57794832 GCF_026875155.1 Cherax quadricarinatus
CTCATACGGTCACAAAGAGGGCACGTCCCCTTTGTTTTGCGTAATGCACGTAGACTTGGGTCCTGTATCCGTCAATAGAACATGTGACAGTATAGGCCTCATCAGCATCATCTTGAGGGTGTAGGAACTTTCCGGAAGCCCTGCATATGGGCCGTCCCTCCACCCCCCCCCCTCTAGCTTCTTGAACAACACTATAGTTTCTGAAGACCTCCTCAAGTCCAAACTGCGTCGCCTCAAACGATACGTTCCGCACCTTAACCCATGTGAAGTATATGGACACATCATGCATACACACCTCCACCGTCGAGTTAAGGCACATCCTTCGTTCCTGGTATTCAGTCACAATACTGCTGTAGAAACTGGCCCTCGTAAACTTCACGAAAAACCTCCTCAAACCGTTAAGGGCGACACCATACAGTTCCTCGTTAGGAATACCGTAGAGATCTCCAATAATGCCTGGAAGCAGCACAATGAACGTAGCACCGCTCAACAATCCACGTATCAGCTCTATGCACACAGTGTTGACGTGCCTGCCGGCACGATCCGCCATCTTGGAACCGAAGTGCAGAAGTACTCACCAGGTGGCAGGTAGTCAGAGCTCACACACACACACCCCACACACACACACACAAAAACACACCACACACACACACACAACACACACACACACAACACTACATATTAATTTTATATATATATATATATATAATATATATATATATATATATATATATATGTGTGTGTGTGTGTGTGTACTAAACTATTTGTGGTCGCAGGGGTCGATTCATAGCTCCTGGCCCCGCCTCTTCACTGATTGCTACTAGGTCTCTCTCTCCCTGCTCCATGAGCTTTATCATACCTCGCCTTAAAACTATGTATGGTTCCCGCCTCCACTACTTCACTTTTAGGCTTTTCCCACGGCTTGACTACTCTATGACTGAAGAAATACTTCCTAACATCCCTTTGATTCATCTGAGTCTTCAACTTCCAATTGTGACCTCTTGTGTCTGTCTCATCTCTGGAACATCCTGTCTTTGTCCACCTTGTCTATTCAGCGCAGTATTTTGTATGTCGTTATCATGTCTCCCCTGACCCTCCTGGCCTCCAGTGTCGCCAGGCCAATTTCCCTCAACCTTTCTTCGTAGGACAATCCCCGTAGCTCTGGGACTAGTCTTGTTGCAAACCTTTGCACTTTCTCTAATTTCTTGATGTGCTTGACTAGGTGTGGATTCCAAACTGGTGCTGCATACTCCAGTATGGGCCTGACGTAAATGGTATACAGAGTCTTGAACGACTCCTTACTGAGGTATCGGAACGCTATCCGTAGGTTTGCCAGGCGCCCGTATGCTGCAGCAGTTATCTGATTGATGTGCGCCTCAGGAGATATGCTCGGTGTTATACTCACCCCAGATCTTTTTCCTTGAGTGAGGTTTGCAGACTTTGGCCATCTAAACTATACTGTGTCTGCGGTCTTCTTTGTCCTTCCCCAATCTTCATGACTTTGCATTTGGCAGGGTTAAACTCAAGGAGCCAGTTGCTGGGCCAGGCTTGTAGCCTGTCCAGGTCTCTTTGTAGTCTGCCTGATCCTCATCCCAAATTGATTCTTCTCATTAACTTCACATCGTCCGCAAAAAAGGACACTTCTGAGTTTACCCCCTTCCCTTTATGTCATTCACATATCCCAAAGGGAACAGCACGGGTTCCGGACTAAACCCCTGTGGAAACCCCGCTTGTCACAGACGCCCATTTGACACCTCGTCCGTACCTTGACTCGTTGTTGCCTCCCTGAAAGGGGTATTCTCTTATCCATTCAGTGCCTTTTCCTGTTATGGGGTGCCTGATCCCCTAGTTTTTTGCAGAAACCCTTTTTTGGAGGAACTGGTCGAAGGCCTTCTTGCAGCCCAAAAAAATGCGTGGGATCCACCCTTTTCTTTGATTTAAACTTCTGCACCTTGTCAAAAAAACTCAAAATAGGGTTTTGCACAGGATTTTCCCCCCCCCTAAACCATGCTGGTTGTAAATTTAATACATTTTTTTTCCTTTCCAGGTTTTCCCCCACTCTCCTCCTATGATCTTCTCCATGCCTTGCATACTATACACTTAGTGATACAGGCGGGTTAGTTTATGCCTTTTGTCTGTCCCCCTTTTTAAAAATTGGGATACATTTGCCATCTTCCATCCCTCCGGGAGTTCCCCCATTTTCAAATAAAGGGTTTTAAAGATCTTTGTCAATGGTACACAAAATTGGGTCTCTGCTCCCTGGCAGTTGTTGAAAACCCTTCATTTTCAGGTCGGGTCTGGGGGGCGGGGAGTACGCATACCCTCCCGTTTGGGGCCCTCCCGGCTTTCCTTCCTTTTCCACAGCATCAAAGGTTAATAAGATAAATTCTTCCGTTAGCCTCAGTGACTCAGCGGGAAATACAGGCCCCAACTATGCCGTCCCTTCCACTGAAGGGGGGAAAATCTTGCGTCCACCCCAAAAACCCCAGTGCAGCACGGGTTTTTAAAAACAGCCAAGCTGGGAGGGCCCCCCATCGCCGAAAAAGATGCTTAAAAACATGCCAGGGCTGCAACTCTGACAGGAAGTTTTGCCCGTCTCCAAAGCTAAAGAGCACATTCACCGGGGGGCCCCTTCCCCCAAAAAAAATTTTCCCAAATCCCGGCAACTGGAACACTTTTCGACCCTACGACCCTCCGTTTGCAGTGGCTCTGCACCTTGCTCCCCCCAAATTCACACGGAAAAAAGTGATTCCCCCCCCCCCCCCGGTGATGCGTCAGCCGCCCAAAGTATTTCTACTTTGGTCTTAACTTTTTCCAAAACCCAAAGGGCCCGGGGGCACGCAAAAACACAATGGGGCCAACGAAATTTCATCATCATTTTCTTTTTGGGATTAAAAAAAGTTATCTTCATTGTAAAATAATAAAATTTTTTTAAAACCCTTTATACTTTTATAATAAGGTAAAAGGCCCCCAAGGAAAAAAGTCACCCCCTGTCTGATTTTTTTGGGGTTATCCTGGGTTTTCTTTTCACATAGGCGCTATGTATGATAATTCTTGAAAACTGTTTTTGTGTATACCTGAATAAACTTAAATTACTTACTTATTTAAAGAAAAAACCCTTCCCTAAAAACTGGATCCCACCAAGGGGGAGCCCCAAAAAACCAGCAGCCAACAAAAACCCCCCAACCCGGGAAAACCACCGTGATGGAATCCCCATCCCCGGGAAGAAGGGGCAAGCTCTTAGCAGGGGACAAATCCCTGTGGGTCCACACTGGCTGAAAACCTGTACCCCATAAACATGTCGGGGGACAGGGGGGAAAGTTTCCCGGAACTAAAGGGAAAAGTACAGATCGGCCCAATTTCAGGGACATAAGCCAAAAGTATAAATTTGTCCTATGGGATTTAGAGATCTTGGGATCATTGGGAAAAAAAGCCCCACGTTACTTAAAAAAACTGGGTTCCAGACCATCCCACACCCCCCAGGGACTCTAAAGGGGAGCCCCTTTTTATGTTCAAGCGCGGGGGGTGTGGAGTCCCGAGAGGAAATGCTTCTGGGATACTTTGGGGTCGGTGCGGCTTCGGAAGAGCGGGAGGAGATTTTTAACCCTTTTTTTTGGGTTTTACCCAAAGTATTCGTGTTTGGTTTTCTATCAACAGGGATCTATAAAGTGATGAATCAAGGGATTCAAACAGGATGGGCGAAATTAATCCTTGAGATACCATGCCACGGTGTCCTCGGACCAGACAGGAAAAAAAAAAATAGCTACGTTTCTGTGTGTTTTTGGGTTTTTTAAGGGTCGATAGCTCAAGTTGGGGTCCCGGGGAAAGGGAAAAAGGGGTTTGTAGGGGCGATCCTGGCCCGCCACATTTTGGGAAAGATAATAAATTATATATTTATATAAAATTTTATAAAATTTATATATATTAAATAAAATATATATATATATATATATATATATAAATATAAAAATTAGCAAGTTGGCCATCTCCCCGAGCAGGGAACCCCAAAAAAAAGAAAATCCCCAAAAAGAAAATACTTTTATCATATTCCAAAACTTTCAAACCCATCATACAAAATTTTTGAAGCATATTTCTATTTAAAAAATCAACATATCCCCAAACTGCCAAATCCCAAAACCCCCCCCTTTTTAAGTGCAGGCATTGTTCTTTCCAATTTTCCCCGGACTCAAAGTCTGGCTAATTAAAAATTTAAAAATTTTCCCCCGAATCCCTTCACAAATATTACCTGCTCATACTCCCCAAAAGCTCCTAAAGCCCCAAAAAACCTTCGTCCCATTAAATCCCCATCTAAAAAATTCATTGGGAAAACTTGCGGGAATACAAGCCCCTCGCCCAAAAAAACCTCATTTACCCCCCCCTCCAAAACTTTTCGTGGGCGACCCTACCCTGCCTTCCTTTTTCCCCATAGATTTTTACGCTCTCCATATTTTTTACTTTGATCCCCTTCTCATAATTTACTAAACTACCCCAAAATCCCCTCTTCAGCCCTCTGACTAATATTTTTTTAACTCCACACCTTCTCCTAATTTCCCCCCACTCAAAATTTTTTGAAAAAAACAAAAAGGGACAATACCGTTTACTGGAACAATACACCCAAAAAACCCCACATAAAAGAGAGAAGCTTTCGACGAGTTTTTTGGTCCGCTTGGACCATTGACCCAAAATCACTTTTTCAAGGTCCAAAATGGGCCGAACGTCGTCGTAAGCTTCTTCCCTTTTTTGTGCGGGTTTTTTGTGTATTTTTTTGCAAAAATAAATTTTACCACACATTGCCTTAGACCCGAACATTCCCCTTCCTCCCACCACTCCTCTTTTTTCACAATTTTCAACCCCGCTTCACCCCTTATAAAAGTGTTTGGGTACCCTTTTACTTTCATACATTTTCCCCCTTTTAATTTTTCCCTTTTTCCCTACATTCATATAAAATTTCAATTTCATACATTCCTTTTTCCCTTTCTCCCTTCCCCCCAAAATTTTAAAATCCACTTTTTTTCTATTTAAAATCATTTTAAAACCCTATACCCCTTTCTCTTTTTTATGTTCACTTTCAACTTTCTCCTTTTAAAAAAAATCTCCCAAAATCGGGCCACTAAAACCCTTTTCAATTTTTTTTAGAATCCCCATAAACACAGTATCCCTCAGCAAAAAGCAACTGTGTCAATTCCCCTTTTTTTATTTTATTCCTCATAATTTTTTTTCCCCCCCCTCTCCCGAAAAACCCTAGCAATTTTTTCTTTTACAACCCCATCTATAAAAAATATTAAAAAACCCCTGGGGCCCTTACACATCCTTGTCTAAGACCAGTTTTTTCCCGGGGAATAGTCTCCCTTCTTTTTAACCCCTTAAAACCCGAGCCTCACTATTTCCCCATGAAAACTCTTTACAGCATTTTGTAATTACTTTCATATTCCATATACTTGGGAACAAAATGCCACATGCTCCTCCCATCCCTCTTATATATGCCTTTTCTTAAAAACCATAAATGCAAATAAAAACTTCCCTCCCTTTTTTCCCAAATACTGTTTACATAAAGCTTCAATGTAAAAAATTGAAACTACCCCATCCCCCACCCACTCTGAAAAACCTTTTTTGCTCTTCCCCAAACCTAAATTCTGTCTTAAACCCCTAAATTTTTTCCTTTTAAAAAACCCCCCCCGTACGCTTTTCCTGGCTTTCTCAGAAACTTATTCCCAAATTTTTTTTTAAACTCTTTTGTCCCCTTTTCCCCTTTAAAAAAGGGGCTATACATGCTCTCCGCCAATCCCTAGGTACCTTCCCCTCTTTCATACATTTATTAAACAAAAATACCAATCACTCCAACACTATATCCCCCCCTGCTTTTAACATTTCTGTCATGATCCCATCAGTTCCAGCTGCTTTACCCCTTTTCTTTCTATGTAATGACTCACGTACCTCCCCCACACTTACATTCTGCTCTTCTTCACTCCTAAAAGATGGTATACCTCCCTGGCCAGTGTATGAAATTACCGCCTCCCTTTCTTCCTCAACATTTAAAAGTTCCTCAAAATATTCTCGCCATCTACCTAATACCTCCCTCTCCCCATCTACTAAGTCCCCTACTCTGTTTTTAACTGACAAATCCATACTTTCCCTAGGCTTTCTTAACATGTTTAACTCACTCCAAAATTTTTTCTAATTTTCATTAAAATTTCTTGACAGTGCCTCTCCCACTCTATCATCTGGGACAACTTCTATGGCCGAAATGACATGTATGCCAGGGATGGGGTTCACTTATCCAGGGCAGGTGTGGGTTTTCTTGCTAACTCAGTTGAGGGGGTTGTTAGGACTTTAAACTAGGATTAGTTAGAGGTATGGGTTTAGAAATGATTAATAATGAGTATGGATATATTGACTTATGCCAAATTATTAAGAATCTTAATAGTAAATGTCTGGAGCAACTCTGGTAAATAAATAATTTCAGAAATTGTGAAAAAACAAAGATGAATAGGAAAAATGTGCAGAAGAAAAAACATAGATGGTATTTTATGCTAACAGTCGAAGTGCAAGAAAAAAAAATTAATGAACTACGTTTGGTAGCATGTGCTGGGAACTTTGATATCATTGCATTAACTGAAACTGGTATGATTTAAAGAGTCGGGATATGACTGCTGAGTGTAATATTCAGGGATTTTAAGTATTCAATGTGGATAGATGTAATGGAAGGGGGAGGAGTTGCATTGTAGTTCGAGAAATATTAATTGTTGCACAAAAAACAGGTATAAAAATAGATGGAGCAGTAACAAGTCTGTTGGGGGTAAGTTCGTGGAGGGGTCAAGAAAAACTAATTCTAGGTGTAATATACCGACCTCCAGGCTTGGATCACGATAGAGGGAGACTTTTTTGGGGACGAAATTGTTAGGGCTTCTGGCCACAGTAAACGTAGCCCATAGTAGGGGACTTTAACTTTAGCCAAATTGACTGGAATTCTTTGACGGGTAATCTAGAGTCCAGTGACTTCATGGAAACAGTTCAGGACTGTTTCTGAAACAGAGTGTAACTGAACCTACCAGGGGTAATAATTTGCTAGACCTAGTTTTGTAAAATAATGGAAACACTAGTGAATAATCTGGAGATCACTGAAGAGCTTGGCGCCAAGTAAACACAAATCCATCACCTTTAGCATAATTGGGAATGCAAGAATAATGATAATACAGAAAAAAATCCCCGATTTTCGTTCTGCCGATTATAATGGACTGGGGGAACATTTGTCTAATCTTGTTTGGGGGTTTTATCTAGCTAATGATTTTATTGACGATAATCATACTTATAATTGAAGGGATCTGCTTTATGATTGTTTTCTTAATAATGTACACAGTGCCCAGAGTATATACATTCCCCAGAGAGAAATTAGGTCTAATAATAACGATCCCAAAGGGGTTTTAACAGGAGGTTAAAGCATCTATTAGGGGAGAAAAGGGGAATTTATAGGCGCATCAGAAGAGGAGAGGTTAACCTTTACTGACCAATATGTTCAGCTAAAAGAGAAGTAAAAAAGGCGATTAGAAAGGCAAAACGTGACTATGAAATTAGAGTCGCTAATGAATCAAAGACTAATCCAAAGGGGTTCTTCAAGTGTATAGGACGAAGGTGAAGGAAAAAGTAGGACCTCTGAAATCTGGGAATGGCAGCTGACGGAAAATGAACTAAAATGTGTTCCTTATTTAATGACTATTTTTTGTCAGTTTTTACACAGGAAGATGTAAATGAGATTCCAATAATTAACAATTATTTAGTTCCTGATGAATTTAAGTTAACTAATATTACTGTCACAGGGACATGGTTTATTAAACAGATAGACAAACTGAAACAAAATAAGTCCCGGGACCCGATGAGTTGTTTTCAAGGGTACTTTTAAAGGAATGCAAGATGGAGCTTAGTTTAGCCATTAACGAGTGTATTCAATGCGTCCATCCTTACCAGTGTTGTGCCAGAGATGTGGAAGATGGCTAATGTGGTTCCTATATTCAAATCAGGGGATAAGTCCACTCCTTCAAATTACCGTCCAATAAGCCTGACATCTATAGTGGGCAAGTTATTAGAATCAATTATAGCTGACATTATCAGAAGTCACCTTGAAGAGCATAACTTGATAAACGAATCTCAGCATGGATTCACGAGAGGTCGTTCCTGCCTGACAAACTTACTGACGTTCTTCAATAGAACATTTGAAAGGGAGTTGACAGTGATAAGGGAAAATGATTTGTTTATTTGGATTTTAGTAAAGCCCTTCTTCAGAGTACCTCACAAGAGACTCTTTAAAAAAAAGTGGCAGCTCATGGTATAGAGGTAAAGTTCTAGCATGGATTGAGGCATGGCTTACCAATAGAAAGCAGAGAGTTACCATTAATGGAATGAAAATCTGAATGGGGATTAGTCACTAGTGGCGTTCCACAAGGATCAGTTTTAGGCCCTCTCTTGTTCATAATTTACATTTAATGACCTTGATGAAGGGATTACTAGTGACATGAGTAAATTTGCTGATGATACAAAGATAGGCCGTATAATTCACTCTGAGGAGGATATCAATGAACTCCAGGACGATTTGAACAAATAATGTCTTGGTCTGACAAATGGCAGATGAAGTTTAATGTGGATAAGTGTAAGGTACTTGCTCTTGGTAAAAGAAAAAACCCTCGAAGCTATAATCTAGTGAAGTAGAGCTTGGTCATACAGAATGTGAAAAAGACTTGGAGTCCCTGGTAAGCAAAAAATCTAAAGCCAAGACAGCAGTGCCTCATGTGCGCAACAAGGCCAACAGATTACTTGGATTATCTTAAGAAGTATAAGTAACAGAAGTCCAAAAGTTATTTTTACAGCTCTAAAACATCACTAGTGAGGCCTCATTTAGATTATGCTGCTCAGTTTTGGTCCCCTTACTACAGGATGGACATAGACTCACTAGAGAACATACGAGAAGAATGACTAAAATGATTTACTGTGTAAGGAACCTCCCGTATGAAGATAGACTTTAAAACCTTAAATCTCCACTCTCTGGAGAGGCGTAGAATGAGGGGAGATATCATTGAAGTGTATAAGTGGAATGACGGGCATAAACAAGGGAGACATTAATAAAAATACTGAGGGTGTCGAACCAGGTAAGAACCAGGAATAATGGATTTAAGTTGGATAAATTAGATTTAGAAAGGACATAGGTAAGTACTGGTTTTCTAACAAGTTGTAGATGCGTGGAACAGTCTTCCCAGTGGGGTATAGAGGCTAGGACCTTGGGTAGCTTTAAGAAGAGACTGGACAAATATATGAGTGGGAGGGGCTGGGTTTGATTGGTGTTGGGGGGTGCGGGAGTTGTTTCTTGAGTAGCTTTAGGTAGATGTCGTTTTGATAAGGACCTGCCTCGTATGGGCCAGTAGGCCTTCTGCAGTGTTCCTACGTTCTTATGTTCTTATGTTCTTATGTTCCTTTTGCACTCTCTCACCACTCTCACCTTTCTTTTACTCCCCATATACTCTGCTCTTCTTATAACACTTCTGCTTTGTAAAAACCTCTCATAAGCTACCTTTTTCTCTTTTATCCCACCCTTTACTTCATCATTCCACCAATCATTCCTCTTTCCTCCTGCCCCCACCTTCCTATAACCACAAACTTCTGCCCCACATTCTAATACTGCATTTTTAAGCTATTCCAACCCTCTTCAACCTCCCCACTACTCATCTTTGCACTAGCCCACCTTTCTGCCAATAGTCGCTTATATCTCACCCGAACTTCCTCCTCCCTTAGTTAATACACTTTCACCTCCCTCTTAGTTGTTGTTGCCACCTTCCTATTTTCCCATCTACCTCTTAATCTAACTGTAGCTACAACTAAATAATGATCCGATATATCAGTTGCCCCTCTATAAACATGTACATCCTGGAGCCTACCCATCAACCTTTTATCCACCAATACATAATCTAACAAACTACTTTCATTACGTGCTACATCATACCTTGTATATTTATTTATCCTCTTTTTCATAAAATATGTATTACTTATTACCAAATTTCTTTCTACACATAGCTCAATTAAAGGCTCCCCATTTACATTTACCCCTGGCACCCCAAATTTACCTACTACTCCCTCCATAACATTTTTACCCACTTTAGCATTGAAATCCCCAACTACCATTACTCTCACACTTGATTCAAAACTCCCCACGCATTCACTCAACATTTCATAAAATCTCTCTCTCTCCTCTACACTTCTCTCTTCTCCAGAAGTCCAGAGGTCATACTGCAGCTTTATACATCATTAGTAAGGCCTCACCTAGATTATGCAGCTCAATTCTGGTCTCCATATTACAGAATGGACATAAATTCGTTAGAAAACATTCAGCGTAGGATGACTAAATTAATACATAGCATTAGAAATCTTCCTTATGAAGAAAGATTGAAGACTCTTAAGTTACATTCACTTGTTAGACGAAGAATGAGGGGAGACCTGATCGAAGTGTATAAGTGGAAAATAGGTATTAATAAAGGGGATATTAACAAGGTCTTGAGGATATCTCTCCAAGAGAGAACCCGCAGTAATGGATTTAAATTAGATAAGTTTAGATTTAGAAAGGACATAGGAAAGTATTGGTTTGGAAATAGGGTAGTTGATGAGTGGAACAGTCTACCTAGTTGGGTTATTGAGGCTGGGACTTTGGGTAGTTTCAAATTTAGGTTGGATAAGTACATGAGTGGGAGGGGTTGGATTTGAGTTGGACTTGCACATCAGAGCTTATTTCTTGGGTAGCATTGAAAATTGGGTTGGTCAAATGTTTGTTAGTGGGATGAATTGTAAAGGACCTGCCTAGTATGGGCCAACAGGCCTGCTGCAGTGTTCCTCCTTTCTTATGTTCTTATGTTCCAGGTGCATACACGTTTACTATATGAACATCAAAATGGTATACAATACCGACAGGTTGTTAGGTAAGACACATATGCAACAGTTAGACAACTTTATTCCGAAACGTTTCGCCTACACAGTAGGCTTCTTCAGTCGAATACAGAAAGTAGGCAGGAACAGTAGAGATGTGAAGACGATGTAATCAGTCCATCACCCTTAAAGTCGTAGAATTTGAGGTTGTCAGTCCCTCGGCCTGGAGAAGTTCAGTTCCATAGTCAGGAACTATGGAACTGAACTTCTCCAGGCCGAGGGACTGACAACCTCAAATTCTACGACTTTAAGGGTGATGGACTGATTACATCGTCTTCACATCTCTACTGTTCCTGCCTACTTTCTGTATTCGACTGAAGAAGCCTACTGTGTAGGCGAAACGTTTCGGAATAAAGTTGTCTAACTGTTGCATATGTGTCTTACCTAACAACGTTTACTATAACCCACTTTTCACATCCAATCTTTATTTTACTCCACATAATCCTTGAATTAATACATTTATAGTCCCTCTTTTCCTTCCATAGCTTATCCTTCAACATTATTGTTACTCCTTTAGCTCTAACTCTATTTGAAACTCCTGACCTAATCCCATTTATTCCTCTCCATTGAAACTCTCCCACCCCCATCAGCTTTGTTTCACTTAAAGCCAGGACATCCAGCTTCTTCTCATTCATAACATCCACAATCATCTCTTTCTTATCATTTGCACAACATCCACGCACATTCAGACTTCCCACTTTGACAGTTTTCTTCTTCTTATTTTTTTTAGTAATCTTTACAGGAAAAGGGGTTACTAGCCCATTGTTCCCGGCATTTTAGTTGACTTTTACAACACGCATGGCTTACGGAGGAAAGATTCTTATTCCACTTCCCCAAGGATATAAAAGGAAAAGTAATAAGACCAAGAACTATTAAGACAAAGTCAAAGAAAACTCAGATGAGTGTGTATAAATAAACGTGCACATGTATGTGTAGTGTGACCTAAGTGTAAGTAGAAGTAGCAAGACATACCTGTAATCTTGCATATTTATGAGACAGACAAAAGACACCAGCAATCCTACCATCATTTAAAACAATTACAGGCTTTCGTTTTGCACTCACTTGGCAGGACGGTAGTACCTCCCTTGGTGGTTGCTGTCTACCAACCTACTACCTATATATATATATATATATATATATATATATATGTCGTGCCGAATAGGCAGAATTTGCGATCTTGGCTTAAATAGCAACGCTCATCTTGCCATATAGGACAAGCGAAAATTTGTGTACGCAATAATTTCGCCAAAATCCTTCTGAACCTAACGAAAAAAATTTATTTCACTGTGTTTGTTTAGTATTAAATTACTGTCAACAAATCTAAAATATATTTAGTTAGGTTAGGCTAAAATAAATTGTTTTTGTTATAATAAGGTTAGGTAAGTTTTCTAAGATTCTTTTAGTGCAAAATTATAAATTTTTACACTAACATTAATGAAAAAAATATATCTTTAAACGTATAAGATAAAATTTCAGAAAGGACTTAATTTTAAATGAGTTCTTGCTAATTGACCAGTTTTACATATTCGGCACGACATATATATATATATATAAAATATATATATATATATATATATATATATATATATATATATAATATATATAGAGAGAGAGAGAGAGAGAGAGAGAGAAAAGAGAGAGAGAGAGAGAGAGAGGTACCACCTCTAGAACTGTCCTAGGGACCCTCATTCTCAGAGATAAGAATAAACTTGCTTCTGGGAAAACTCAAGGTTCTTCCTGAAGCTGCTTGAGAATTTTCTCCTACCACCCCCTATATTTCAAGTATGTTTTGTTTAAAGACAAAATACATTGGCCAAAAATACATTCACAAAAAATACAACAGAAAGTAAAACAACATAGGTAACTCAGACCTACATCTCGAAATCTTCGTCCAGCTCCCCTGCGGTGGGCTGCGTGCCCAGAATGCTGCAGGCATTTCCTCTCTGGATCGCAACACTGAGTCTCTGAAAGAAGAAGCTGGTGGCCCTGTGGTCCTTGGTTTCTATGATGAGCTTCTCACTCAGCTCTTTGAGGAACTTTAGAGCACACTTTCCCCATGCTCCAAGGGCCTCCGACCCTATTGGAATGAAGTTATAGCAAGGGGAAAGGTCTTCATATTTTCGGATCTTCTGGGTCTTCCTGTGGCTGGCAGCTCCACCCCCTTTCACTAGGGAGTATGGAAAGTAGGTGTCTGCCAATGTGGCGGCGCAGGTGTAGTCCTAGGCAATCTGCTTTCCATCCTTCCATGGTAGCATAGTGGCTCCATCAGGACGCTTTTGACTTCCATCAGACCTCTGCACTTGGGGTTCCCGTTGAGCTGGGCAACGGGCTGTGGCGAGACTTCTCTTTATGGTGTCATTGACCTCCTCATGTCTGGCATACTTCCCTTTTGCTGTGTGACACACGAGACCATGAAGTCTGAATTGATAAGCTGTCGCACTGCCGCAAATACACCTATGTTCGGTGAGGATGGGGGCGGCTAGGCGATGAGCAACACCAATCTGAATGGCCTGCGGGTCGAGACGGGTGCCCAGGGAGGAATTGGGAACAGCTAACAGGAAATCTCCTGAGTGTGGTGCCTTCACTGCCAGGAGACGAGCTTTGTCCTTTCCTGAAGCATTGGAGAGCATTGTGTTGGCGATTTTTTCCATGATCGGTTTGTCCCAGTGGGACTGTTTGTGCTCTTTGGGAGGAGCTGGTCTACTGGAGGAGTCTGTAAGGGTGTCCCACCGAGTCGCTGCTTCAGTAAACAATGTCTACATATATATATATATATATATATATATATTTTAATATATATATATATATATATATATATATATATATATATATATATATATATATATATATATATATGTAAAGAGAGTAGTAAGGGAGAAAAAGTTAGCACATGAGAAGTTTTTACAAAGTAGAAGTGATGCAAGGAGGGAAGAGTAATGGAGAAAAAGAGAGAGGTTAAGAGAGTGGTGAAGCAACGTAAAACGAGAGCAAATGAGAGAGTGGGTGAGATGTTTATCAACAAATTTTGTTGAAAATAAGAAAAAGTTTTGGAGTGAAATTAACAAGTTAAGGAAGCCTAGAGAACAAAAGGATTTGTCAGTTAAAAATAGGAGAGGAGAGTTATTAAATGGAGAGTTAGAGGTATTGGGAAGATGGAGGGAATATTTTGAGGAATTGTTAAATGTTGATGAAGATAGGAAAGCTGTGATTTCGTGTATAGGGCAAGGAGGAATAACATCTTGTAGGAGTGAGGAAGAGCCAGTTGTGAGTGTGGGGAAGTTCGTGAGGCAGTAGGCAAAATGAAAGGGGGTAAGGCAGCCGGGGTTGATGGGATAAAGATAGAATGTTAAAAGCAGGTGGGGATATAGTTTTGGAGTGGTTGGTGCAATTATTTAATAAATGTATGAAAGAGGGTAAGTACCTAGGGATTGGCAGAGAGCATGCATAGTTCCTTTGTATAAAGCCAAAGGGGACAAAAGAGAGTGTAAAAATTATAGGGGGATAAGTCTGTTGAGTATACCTGGTAAAGTGTATGGTAGAGTTATTATTGAAAGATTAAGAGTAAGACGGAGAATAGGATAGCAGATGAACAAGGAGGCTTTAGGAAAGGTAGGGGGGGTGTGGACCAGGTGTTTACAGTGAAACATACAAGTGAACAGTATTTAGATAAGGCTAAAGAGGTCTTTGTGGCATTTATGGATTTGGAAAAGGCGTATGACAGGGTGGATAGGGGGCAATGTGGCAGATGTTGCAGGTGTATGTGTAGGAGGTAGGTTACTGAGGCAGAAAGAGTTTTTACGAGATAGTGAGGCTCAAGTTAGAGTATGTAGGAAAGAGGGAAATTATTTCCCAGTAAAAGTAGGCCTTAGACAAGGATGTGTGATGTCACCGTGGTTGTTTAAAATATTTTATAGATGGGGTTGTAAGAGAAGTAAATGCGAGGGTCTTGACAAGAGGCGTGGAGTTAAAAGATAAAGAATCAAACATAAAGTGGGAGTTGTCACAGTTGCTCTTTGCTGATGACACTGTGCTCTTGGGAGATTCTGAAGAGAAGTTGCAGAGATTGGTGGATGAATTTTGGTAGGGTGTGCAAAAGAAGAAAATTGAAAGTGAATACAGGAAAGAGTAAGGTTATGAGGATAACAAAAATATTAGGTGATGAAAGATTGGATATCAGATTGGAGGGAGAGAGTATGGAGGAGGTGAATGTATTCAGATATTTGGGAGTGGACGTGTCAGCGGATGGGTCTATGAAGGATGAGGTAAATCACAGAATTGATGAGGGGAAAAGGGTGAGTGGTGCACTTAGGAGTCTGTGGAGACAAAGAACTTTGTCCTTGGAGGCAAAGAGGGGAATGTATGAGAGTATAGTTTTACCAACTCTCTTATATGGATGTGAAGCATGGGTGATGAATGTTGCAGCGAGGAGAAGGCTGGAGGCAGTGGAGATGTCATGTCTGAGGGCAATGTGTAATGTGAATATAATGCAGAGAATTCGTAGTTTGGAAGTTAGGAGGAGGAGCGGGATTACCAAAACTGTTGTCCAGAGGGCTGAGGAAGGGTTCTTGAGGTGGTTCGGACATGTAGAGAGAATGGAGCGAAGCAGAATGACTTCAAGAGTGTATCAGTCTGTAGTGGAAGGAAGGCGGGGTAGGGGTCGGCCTAGGAAAGGTTGGAGGGAGGGGGTAAAGGAGGTTTTGTGTGCGAGGGGCTTGGATTTCCCAGCAGGTGTTGCGTGAGCGTGTTTGATAGGAGTGAATGGAGACGATGGTTTTTAGTACTTGACGTGCTGTTGGGTGTGAGCAAAGTAACATTTATGAAGGGGTTCAGGGAAACCGGCGGGCCCGGACTTGAGTCCTGGAGAGGGGAAAGTACAGTGCCTGCACTCGAAGGAGGGGGGTTAATTTTGCAGTTTAAAAACTGTAGTGTAAAGCACCCTTCTGGCAAGACAGTGATGGAGTGAATGATGGTGAAAGTTTTTCTTTTCGGGCCACCCTGCCTTGGTGGGGAAACGGCCAGTGTGATAATAATAAAATATATATGTATATTTATATATATTATATATATATAATATATATATATATATATATATATAAATAAAATATATATATATATAATATATATTTTATAATAATAAAAATAATATATTTCGCCCCGGAATAGCAAAAACTTGCGTCTGGGCTTAAATAGAAAACCACCATCTTGCCATATAGGGAACAAATGAAAATTTTTTGTAGCAATAATTTCCCCAAATAAATTCGAACCTAACGAAAAAAATATATATAAACGGTTTTTTTTTAAAGTCTTAAATTTTTGTAAACAATCAAAAATAATTTGGGTTTGGGTTGGGCCCTTAAAAAAATTTTTTCTTGTTATAATAAGGTTATAATTTTTCTAAGTTCCTTCGGTGCAAAAAAAAAAATTTTACTTAACATTGATAAAAAAATATATCTTTAAACGTATAAAAAAAATTTTAAAAAGGACTTAATTTTAAATGAGTTCTTCTAATTGCCAGTATTTACATATTGGGGCAGAAAAAATATAATATATATATATATATTTATATATATAATATATAAAATATAATATATATATATTAATAATATATATAAATATATATATCCCTAAAATATACATATATAAAAATATATATAAATATAAAATATATATAAATATATTTTATATATATATTTTAATATATAAATATATAAAAATATTTTATATTTGTGAAAACACATACTAGCTAACCTAGTTGATTCTTTAAAAACAAGCGGGACTTCTTATAAAGGTTTTTTTTTAACAAAAGCCCAAATTTTTTAATTTACGTTAAAACCCTTATCTCGTTTCCCTCTGCCCCTCTCTTCCTCGATCCTTAAACCCTTTAACCATAGATTCCTTCGGAAAACCTTCCCCGCTGGCTCAGGGTGTTTGCTATCCAAGGGAAAAGAAGTTCTTAGGTGAAACAGAATGAGGAGGGGGGATTTTTACCTGGTTTACCCCGTCCCCGTGCCTACCCCCGGGGGCCAACGAGGGGCATCATCCCAAAATTGAAAGGGGAAGGGTTTAACACCATATGTAAATTTTAGTCCCTAAAAAAAAGCGCGTAAAATTAGGGCAGAGGGGGAAATAAAAACTTGGTTTAAATTTGGATCCTGCCCCAAGATTTTTAATTTTTTTTAATTTGTTCAAAACATTTTTTTTTTTTTTTTTTCTTTTTTTTTTTCCTCCCTCTTTGTGATAATTTTTCCCCATTACCGAGAGGGGCCAATCCTAATTGACTTCCCAAATTTTTAAAAAAATATTACGGTAACCCAGAAAACACAAATCCTTTTCGAAAATTTTGGGAAAGGGCCCAAATTTTTTTAATTTATTCCTACAATCTTGGAATGGGTTTAAACCCTTTCCCAAAAACGTCGTGTCACAGTTCCAAAAGTTTCCCGGGGGCAACTTTTCCCCCAAAATTTGACCCACAGTGAAGAGGAAAAATTTAAAAGTGTAGATCCCAAAATTTTAATCTAAAAAATATTGAAGTTTAGGCGTCAGCGCTAATATATAAAGGGGTTTTTTTTTTTTTGCGCCAAATTTTTTTTGAGTATTTTGTATTAGTGTTAAAATATTAAACCCCTACCACGGGGGGGGTTTTAAACCCCCGATCAAGTTTTTTTGGGTTTTCCCTGAAGTATCTGTTTTGGATGACTTTGTTTTTAATGCGACCCGTAGCTTTATTTTAAATTAATTAGTTTTTAAAATTATAAATTGGACCAAACTATCTCATTTTTAAAACAAGGTTTTGGAATTTATCTAGCCCTAAGTTAATTAAGATGTTATTTTTTCCCTTGTCCTTTATTTGATTCATCTAGAGTCCTCGATTTTAGTGAGTTGGGATTTAGCTATGTCTGAGTTTAGTGAAGAGTTGGGATTTATTGCCAGTGTCCTCGAGTTTAAGTGAAAGTTGGTTCTGTTATAATTTCGCCACTTCAGGAGAAGCTTTCTTTTTTGATTGGTAAAGTTTATTGTATTATGTACCAAAATCTTTCATGTTTGTGAATGCCGTGTTGTTTCGTATATGTTTCAATTAGGAAAAAATATTGTAATTATGGAAACTAATTACTCAATTTAAAACAATAATAAGAGATTCAACCTTGGTGCAGGTATATTTTACAATTAAAAACCTCTTTGGGAATTTCCTCGTCCCGAACACCTTAAAATCTCAGGGTTAATAAAGGTTAAAAGAACGACCAAATTAATTTGGCACGTGCAATTAAATTTTAATTAATTTGGAAACTTTAAAAACCAATGGTTCCTCATCCAAATAACAAAAAGGAATGGTTGAAGACAGGAGTCATGTGATCATAAATTTTCAGGACAAAGTAAGCCCAACAATTTGAATTGTGTGATTTCCAAAGGGTTCCCTATTGAATTTTCAAGCAATGTTGAAATCAACTTTTCCTTAATGTGATTAGACCAGCTATTCGGTTAAATTATTTAAAACCTATTCTGAGTTTTGATTTTAATCATCCCCTTTACTTGCTTTATTATTTTTTTGAGTGGTTTATAAAGCACAAAGGTTTTAACTTTATTTAGACAAATGTGGTCCGATGTTTAAATTAATTTTTGCATTCCCTTGCAGTTTAAAATTAATCTTTTCTATTTAGTAAATTTTTTACTTTTTGTTTATAAAAAAATTGTTATGCTTTAAGCTAATTTTGTGAAAAGTTGGTGATTAGCTTTTGCTTCTAAATTTTTTAAGAGTGATTAGATAATTTAAATAAATTTTTATGCCTAAAATTTTTTTTTATCTAGGTTCTCGGTTTAAAAGGGGATTCTGAAACACCCACTTTGCAAATAAATCATTTTGTTTTGGTAAGGTTTGAATATTAACCAAACTTAAATTTTTGGGATACCCTGGGGTTTTTCGGAAAAAAATTGAAACCGTGAAATTTTGGATAATCAATCCTCTGTAAGACTTTTTAAAAGTCCGTGTGACGTTTGTAAAAAACTTTATATCCCTGTTTAAACCTGTATTGGTTAATTGGTCAAATAACTCAGAATATATGTTGCATGGCCCAACATTTGGTTTTTTGGGAAAATTTTAGCAAAAGGGGTTTTTTGGATGGTGGGGTCGTGTGGTACCCTTTTTAAGCGAAAACAATTGTGAACGTTAAAATTAAAGTTCCCTAACCCCAAATTTTCCAATAAAAATGCACATTTTTCCCTTTGTGAATTTTAATTATTCTTTATTTTAAAAATTTTTTCCCTGGTTTCTTTTATTCACCTGTTACTTTTCGTCCATTATTTTTTTCCTATAATCCAAAAACATTTTTAAACCTCATTTAACAAACGGCCCAAAAGGGGGAATGTCAATAATTGAGTGAAATTAAGGGGCTATCTTGTAAAAACCAACTTTAAAATTAAATTTTTAAGTTAAAAAATTTTGTGTCACACTTTTGCCAAAAGGTGTTGGCACCCAGATTTGTTTGAAATAGTTTGTAATAGGAATGTTGGATGAATTTCTGGAGCCATTATTTTTTTTGGAATCCAGGTGGGTTTTTGGCACCCAATTTTTGCCATCAGGGGGGTTCTTTAGGGGTTGTCTGAACCCATTGTGTCCGGGCATCCAGGTAGGTGCGGGCATCCCAAATGGAATGACCGGGTCCAGGAGTTCTTCATCCCAGTGGGTTTTGGGGAACCGGGGTTTTCAAGATCCACTGATTTTTCGGGCATCCCCTTTTACTTGGGGGAATATAGGGTGCTGGGCATCAAGCAATCCTGGCCGTGGGTGTTGCCCCCATTGGTGTCAAAGGTTTTTTTGTTTTGGGGGGCCGGGTTGTTGGTATGGAGGGTGTCTGGCATCCATTGTCTGCATCCAATGGGTGTCTGGGATCCAGGTGGAATCGGGGCACCCAAAGGTGTGTCTGGATCCAAGGGGTGTTTTGGCATCCAGGGGTGCTGGGATCAAATTTCCCTGGGAAAATTCCCAAAAAAGGTCTTTGGCATGGTAATTTTTTTCAATTTAAGGTTTCTCATCAGGGATGTTGCCCCAGTAGTTTATGTCTGCATCCCAGTTTTCTTAAACATTCCCAAGGGTAAAGGGCGGAAACAGGCCAGGGTGGGGGTCCTGTGAAGGTGCGGGGGACCGGGCGGGTGTTGGGAACCATTTCTTGGCATCCCATGTGGGTTGGGAAAGTGTCCCGGTATAAAATCATGTCGGGGCATCCAGGGGTGCCCTTTGACATCCAGGTGGGGGGCGGGGCATCCAGGAAGTGTCTGGATCAATGGTGTCTGGGCATCCAGGTGTGTCGGGGCATCCAGGTGGGTGTCTGGGCATCCAGGTGGTGTCTGGCACCCAGGTGGGTCTGGCATCCAGTGGGTGCCTGAAATCCAAGTGTGCCCGGGGACATCCAGGTGGGTCTGGCATCCGGGTGTTGTCTGGGACCCAAGGGGGTGTTGGGCATCCAGGTGGGTACTTGGCATCCAGGTGGTGTCGGGGCATCCGGGTTAGTGTCTGGCTTTCAGGTCATGTTTTGGGCATCCAGTCGGTTCTTGGCACCCAGGGGGAGCTGGCACCCCTGTGTGTCGGGCCCATTGGGTGTCTGGGAATCCAGTTGGTGTCTGATAAGGTGGGTGTCTGGCTTTCCGGGGTTGTCTGGGATCAGTGGGTTTCGGGCATCCCATTTCCCCTGCACCCAAAGTGGGTGTCTGGGATCCAGGGGGTTTCGGGGCATCCAGGTGTTGTCTGGATCCAGGGGTGTCTTGCATCCGGGGCGCAAGTGTGTCTGGGCATCCAGTCTTTCTGGATCCAGGGGTCTGGGCATCCAGTGGGTTTTTTGGCATCCAGGTGGATGTCGGGGGCTTTCAGGGGGTGTCTGGGCTTTCCGGGTGGGGGTTTTGGGGCACCCAAAGGTGGTGTCTGAATCCGTTGGTGTTTTGGCATCCAGGTGGGTGTCTGGGATCCAGGTGGGTGCCCTGGGCATCAGGTGGGTGTCTTGGCATCCAGGTTGTCGGGAATCCAGAAGTGTCTGGGCTTTCCAGTTGTCTGGGCTCCAGGTGGGTGTCTTGGCATCCAGGTGGGTGTCTGCATCCAGGTGGGTGTCTGGCATCCAGGTGGGTGTCTGGCATCAGGTGGGTGTACTGGCTCCCAGGTGTTCTGGGCATCAGTGGTGTCAGGCATCCGAGGTGTGTCGCATCCAAGTGGGTGTCTGGGATCCAGAGGTGGGTGGTTTTTGGGACCCAAAGGGGTGTCTGGCATCCAGGTGGTGTCGGGGCATCGGTGGTGTCGGGCATCCAGGTGGTGTCTGGGATCCATGGGTGTCTGGGCATCCAAAGTGGGTGTCCTGGGCATCCAGGTGGGGTGCCTGGCGCATCCAAGGGTGTCTGGGAATCAGGGGGTGTCTGGGCATCCAGGTGGGTGTCTGGGCATCCAGGTGGGGGGTGTTCCTGGCATCCAGGGGGTATATGCGCATTCCAGTGGGTGTCTGGGAATCCAGTGGGTGTCTGGAACCCAAGTTTGCCCTGGACCCAGGGGGTGTCTGGGCATCCAGTGGGTGTCTGGGCATCCAGGTGGTGTCCGCACCAGTTGGTGTTTTGGCATCCATTTGGTTCGGCATCCAGGTGGTTCTGGGATCCAAGGGGTGTCTGGAATCCAGGTGGGGTGTTGTTCTGGGAATAGGTGGGTGTCCTGGGATCCGGGTGGTGTCGGGGCCAATCCGGAACTTGCCTCGGGAATCCAGAGGGTGTCTGGGCATCCAGGTGGGTTCTGGCTCCAGTGGGTGTTTTGGCATCCAGGGTTGTCTGGCATCCAGGTGGGTTCTGGCATCCAGGTGGTGTCTGCACCCCAAAGGTGGGTGCTGGGCATCCAAGGTGGGTCTGGCATCCAGGTGGGTGTCTGGGCATCCAGGGTTGCCCTGGGCATCTAGTGGTTCTGGGCATCCAGGTGGTGTCGGGGCACCCAAAGTGGGTTCTGGCATCCAGGTGGTGTCTGGGCATCCAGGTGGGCCCGGGGGGAAGGGTGTCTTGGGCATCAGGTGGTGTCGTGCATCCAGTGGTGTCGGGGTCATCCAGTGGGTGTCTGGGCATCCGGGTGGTGTCTGGGCACCCTAGGTGGGTGTCTGGGCATCCAGTATTGTCGGGGTTTTCCAGGAGGTGTCTGAGCATCCAGTGGTGTTTTGCATCCGGGTGGGTGTCTGGGCTCCGGGTGGTGCCTGGGCATCCAGGTGTTGTCGGGGCATCCGGGGTGGGTCTGCACCCAAAGTGGGTGTCTGGAATCAAAGTGGTTCTGGCATCCAGGTCTTGTCTGGGAATCCAGGAGGGTCCTGGGCACCCAAAGGTGTCTGGCTCCGGGTGGTGCCTTGGCATCCAGGGGTTGTCTTGGCTTCCCAAAGTGGGTTCTGGGCATCCAGGTGGGTGTCTGGGCACCCAGGGGTTTGGGTACCTATGGCATCCAAGGGGGTGTCCGGGGATCCAGGGGGCTCCTGGAATAGGAGGTGTCTGGCACCAGGTGGGGGTCTGGGCATCCAGGTGGTGTCTGGGCATCAGGTGGGTGTCTTGGGCATCCAGGGGGGTGTCTGGGCATCCAGGTGGGGTCTGGGCATCAAGGTGGTGTCTGGCATCCAGGGGTGTCTGGGCATCCAGGTGGGTGTCGGGGCATCCAGTGGGTGTCTGGCATCCGGGTGGGGTGTCGGGGCATCCAGGTGGTGTCTGGGCATCAGGTGGGTGTCTGGGCATCCGGGAAAACTTGTCTGGAATCCAGGAGGTGTCGGGCATCCAGGTGGGTGCCCTTGGCTCCAGGTGGGTGTTTTGGATCCAGGTGGGGTGTCTGGGCATCCAGTGGGTGTCGGGCATCCAGGTGGGTGTCTGGGCATCCAGGGGGGTGCTGGGCATCAAAGTGGTGTCTGGGCATCCAGGTGCTTGCCCTGGGAACCCAGGGGGTGTTTTGGGCATCCAGTGGGTGTCGGGGCTCCAGGTGGGATGTCGGGGCATCCAGGGGGGGTGCCCTGGGCATCCAGGGGGTGTTCGGCATCCGGGTGGGGGTTGGCATCCAGGTGGGTGTCTGGCATCCAGGGGGGTGTTTTGGCATTCCAGGGGGTCTGGGCATAAAAGGTGGGTGTCTGGGCATAAAAGGTGGTCTGGGAATCCAGGATGGTCGGGATCCAGGGGGTGTCGGCTCCAGGTGGGTGTTTTGGCTCCAGGTGGGTTCTTGGCATCCAGGTGGGTGTCTTGGCATCCAGTGGGTGTCTGGGCATCCAGGGGGGTTTGTCTGGGGATCCGGGTGGGTGCTGGGCATCCAGTGGGTGTCTGGGCATCCAGGAGGGTGTTGGAAACCCAGGGGGTGCCCGGGGCATCCAGTGGGTGTCGGGGCATCCAGGGGGGTGTCTGGCATCCAAAGGGGGGGTGGTCTGGGCATCAGGGGGGTGTCTGGGCATCCAGGGGGTGTCTGGCATCCAGGGGTGTCGGGGCATCCAGGGGGTGTCTGGGAAATCCAGGGGGTTTGTCTGGGCATCCAGGTGGGTGTCTGGGCATCCAGGTGGGTGTCTGGGCATCCAGGTGGGTTGTCTGGGCATCTAGGTGGGTATTTTGGCACCCAGGGGGATTCTGGGAGTGATTTTGGGTTTTCCGGGTGTAACTTCAAAATAATAAAAAAATAATGTGGAAGAAGAAAATTTAAATGAAATAATATAATTTTTAAAAATTTAAAGAATGTATTATAGATATTTTACATTATAGAGTATATACGTTATAGAGTATATACTTTATAATAAGTATATATATACCTTTAGAGTATATACCTTATAGAGTATATACCTTATAGAGTAAATATGTTATAGAGTATATACTTTAAGATTATATACGTAAAGAGTATATGCGTTATAGAGTATATATGTTTAGAGTATATACGTTGTAGAGTATATACGTTATAGAGTATAACGTTATAGAGTAATACGTTTTTAGATATATACGTTATAGATTATATACGTTTAAACAGTATTTACATTATAGATATATAGGTTTTAGGGTATTTACGTTATTTCTCCAATATAAGTCTCCAATATAAGAACAACTCAGAACAATAACAGCGAGAAGTGGAGGTGAAAATTTTGATTTAGTAAACACTTTTGAAAAGTTGAAACTAACATTTAGGGTAACTTTCGCCGGGTACCGAGTTTTTATCAAGCAAATAACTGGACACTTCCACTGACATTCATTTTTAACTAAATGAAAGTTAAAGTTCATTGTTGCTCCCAAGGAGTTAGAGCTAGTCTTTTTCCCCTTCTCGTATCATACCAGATTGTGTTTCATTCCCCGGTCCCTGAATGATCGTAACCCAGTTCAGTATTTCTCCAGTCATACAGTAGTAATAATATTGGAATCAATATTATATTTCTGTTTTCTACTTGAACACTGGTATTGTTAAGAGAGATACCGAGGAGTGACCCTTGTAGGTTAAACGCTCTCCAGGAAAATTTATAATAATAATGTGTTGCAGGATGGCGTGGTGATATATGTCAGAAGGGTGAGGCAGTATGGTCACGGGCGAGGCTGTGACCAGGGTGGCTGCCTGCCAGTACTCGTGTGTTCCAGCTCGTTTCTGCTTCAAACTCACCAAAACCTCACACCCGATCAAGCTGTTCTCCTAGAACCCATGGGTATGGCAAATTTTTTATAGCAATGAGACTGATAGAGGGGGAAAAATTATAAGTCACAGTGGAGAAGAAAGAGATGGAAGAAAAAGATGGTACAGGAACACCGACGTGGGAAAGGGGATGATAGGGCACAGATATAAGAGAAAGAAAATTAAAGGACACAGATGGAGAAAGGGTATGGAAGAAGGGCACATGTGAAGAGAAAGTTTGGTAGAAAAACAGGTGAAGGAGAAAGTTGGTAGAACACAGGTGGAGGGGAAAGAGCTGGTAGGGCAGGTTGGAGAGAAAAAATTTGGTAAAAGGGCACATGAGGAGGAAAAAACAAACAGTAGAAGGAAGGTGTTGTAAGACCAAGTAGGCATAGGATTATTTAAAAAGGTAATACAAACCGTAAGGTCATACCGTGCCTGTGACATGGGAGGGAGGGGGGGGTAATCATGTTTGATGTAAGAAAGGAAAAGTAGATAAACATCTAGTCAATCCATTACTGAAGCGTGTACCGGGTCAGCGCCCGCTGCCTGGTCCATGACCCCGGCCTCGCAATGGATCAGGACCCCACCCAACCAGGCTCATAAAACCTGTTATTAACTATAATTTTCATCTCAACAAACTCAAATTGCAATGTTTTAATTGTTTTAAATTTTTAAGTAAAGGGGGAAAATATAAACACATGGATTACTTTGTTTTATACCCAAAACAAACCTGAAATGAGTAATTACGAGTAAATAAGACACGTAAAAACACATGGGTTGCACAACAAACAACTGGACTAGCAGGAAAAGAATTTCGCAAAATATTAATCAAAAATTGATAAGGTTGGAGTTTAGGAACCTGCCTGTGGGGTTCCTTATCAAAGAAGTCAAGGAAGATAGCGTGGAACTAAACATATGCAAGGTGAAAATGTAATTATGCAATGTTGCACATTCCTTCCATCATGAAACCATGCAACCGAGAAGACAGGAATTGTTTGATTCCATGCAAAGAGACGATTAGAATGATCTCTCATAGCTTTACATTATCACTAGTATGAGATATTGGGCGAAATACATTTAAATGAACCCCCTCAACAATCATGCAGATACATATATAATATTTTTATTATGGTACAGTAAGACTAATCATGGAGTTTTTTTTTTAAGTGCTGAAAGTTAAAATTAAAAAAAATCGCCCCTTCGGGAGAGCTCCCATTCTTCCTGGGATAAAACGAGATTTGCCAATCTCTCCCATTCCCCTTACGGTTTTTTGTTTTCTATGACTATAATGGAAACACAGAAACTCTAAATCCGTACGGGGTTTTTCACTCTGGTGTACTAAAGTGAGAATTGTGGTGTACAGTGTGGCACACAACGCAGTAGAGAACATCATGTGGAAGGAGAAGATGTTCTGGTGTTTGGCTGTGGACCTGTAGACTCCTCGTCATTGGCGTCGCCAAGGCATGGGTACTTATGAAAAATATTCGTTTTTCAAACTAACCTTATTTTTATTAATTATTAGAATATTCCATATAATAATATTAAATAGCCACGAATGTCTAAATACTTTCATCACTTCTCATATAGTCTCGTATTTGGTAACCATTAATAATTAATGTACTTGAAGTTTTGGCTGGGAAATCTGACAATCAAATTTAGTAAACGTTCTCATGTATGAACCACCAATACAACTTCCCAGCCGTTTAAAGATCATCTAATCAAAATCAAACGCTAAGAGATCAGCTACTGAAATTCAAATACTGCCCCCCCTTGAAAACATTCAAACTCTTATTTATAAACATCCTGTTGTGGGTGATTACAATTTAACACTTTAAAAGGGAAAAAATATAGAAATGTTATAATAGCAAAGGTCTTGGAAGGCAGTTTTGGATGAACAATCATCCAAAAGAATTATTAGGATATATCAAACTCAATTTCAAGAACAAACTTGATAAAACAAAGCATGACTTTTCTTGCAATAACCGAAAGACAGTACAAGTAAGACGGATTTAAACCAAAATCCCCAGTGAGTCGTAACCCATAGGGGTTTTTTTTTTTTCCTTTAATAAAATAAAAACCTAAAATTGGTCTGTTTCTTATTTAAAATTTGATTACCTCAGAATCCTGATTTTTAAAACCTTTCTTTTTTTTAAAGACTGAAAACCCACTGTGTGACGAAAAATTTCCCAACAATATACAAAGTGTTGCACATGTGTGTAATTTATTAATTTCTGGGTTCTCTAATCAATTTTTAACTGCATTATTATAAATGGTTGCAGGTGCCGGCAGTGTACGGGGTGGAGGGGGATGTCGAAAGAGGGCCGGGCTTGAAGATGGGCCAAAAGGGGTTTTATCAATGGATCCAAAGGGTCAGACATCGAAAGGGTCAAAAAACTGTTTGTGTTGATTTGAATTAACAACTTTTTTTTTGAAGTCGACAGTTATATGCATAATCCCATCCCTGGATTTGTTTGGGGAAAGTTTTAAAAAAAAATATCTTTTGAACAGCAAAAAAGTTCAACTCTGGTGCGTTTATTCACGTAAAAGAGGATGTGATTCCCGTGGAGTGTTAGGTCAATTTGCATTTTAAAATTTTTTAAAAGTATTGGGGTATTTTTTCCTGCGAAAATTTTGATTGTTTCTTTGAACGACAAAAATTGTTGGCAATAATTTTGCAAAATTGTGATGCAGTAATTTCAAAAAAATCTTTGGGAAACCTAACTTTAAATAATATATTTCTTTGTTTGTTTTTAAAAAATTCTGAGACTTATCTCCAAATATTTTTTTAGTTATTTCCCAAATTTTAAAATTCCAAAAAAAAAAAAAAAACAACCCCCCCCCCCCGGAAAAAAATTCTTTCTACATAAACAAATTAAAAAAAAAAAATCTTAAACTAAAAGAAATATTTTAGAAAGGATTTAATTTAAAAAAAAGGCTTTTTCTTGCAATTTGCCCAAATTTTTTCCTATTCGGCACGACATATATATATACACATAGATAAACTATGTACGGGTATACATGTATGCATCGGTCTACATCCGACGTGTAAAATAAATACACTCGGTGTTCATACAGCGTTCAACGCGGTTACATATACCTACATATGCCGTTTTTTTTTTTAATTAATTTTTATTACTTCCATATAATTTTTTTTTTTTTTTTTTTTTTGCATTCATTAAAGGGGGGAGGGGGCGGGTTTATAAAGCGGGGGATCCCTTTTTCTCGGGTCACATAGCAACCTAAATCCACTTGTGTATTGTCGTTGAATATATAAAACAGATTTTTAAAAAAAAAGCGTCTTTTTCTTCATATAGGAAGACATATCCAGAGTTGTGATGCATTTTGGTGACAATAGGGTGTTGGCCCATTGTGGAGGCTAGGGGCGCCGCCCCCCTAAACCCAGTCCTTTTTTTCACGTAAAGTGAGTCTTCCTTTTTTTTTTATTTTATTTAAACGCCAAATCAATTTGGGATTTGTACCTGTGGAAGACTGATGCCACTGCGGGGGTGAAACCCCCGTCCCCAATTATTCTGCAGTAAGCCTGTTAAAAAAAAAACAAAAACGAGACCATGACCTTTACCATTTTAAAAAACTAACGTTCAGTGTTGCGTTTAGGCCGGTGGAATGGGGGACTTGGGAACGTGTAAATATCTATTTTAGTTTGCTTGAGATATCCTCGTATCCACCCTAAATTTTGGGAAAACCTTAGCACCAGTGATTTCCCAGTTATATGCAAAAAGCATACTGTTGTTTTTTTGAGTGGTATTCACCTATTATGGTGCAGGTAGTAAAAGTTACTAGTTTTCAAAGGTACGTGTGTGTGGGCGCGCCCTTTTAAAACCCCAAGCATAAATTTATCTTGCCCGCGCCTTGGATGTAGAGGACTTTATAAAAAAATTTATTTTTCCGGGATAGGATAGGGATCCCGAGAGATACAATTCCCTGATTAGAACTTATTATGCTTGAAAACTTCTGTAGTTTGAAAAACATCATTGGCCCTTCTAACTCAGGTAAATATTTTCAACACCTTGTATAAACTTTTTCCTTTTTGAAAAATTAAGAAAAATAACTAATTTTTGTTTCTCACTTTTTAACTATTATTTTAAATTTAAAAAATCGGGCCCTTTCCCCCCCCCAAGGGAGGGGGGGCCCCAAGAGAAAAAAAAAAACACCATCATTTTCTCCATCACTGTCTTTCCAAAAGGGGTGCTTACACTACAGTTATAAAAAATGCAACATTACACCCCCTTCGAGTGCTGACACTACTTCCCCTTCCAGGATCAAGTCCGACCCCCGGTTTCCCGAATCCTTCTTCCTCACATTCCAACAGCACCAGCCCTAAAAAAACCCTATGTCTAATTACTCCTATCCAAAAGCTCACCATGCTTGCTGGAAGTCCAAACCCCCCCGCACACAAAAATCCTTTACCCCTCCTAAAAAGAATTTTTGTTCTGGTAGCGGGGGGTAAATGAACTCTTCGGAGGGTTCTTATTATTTTTTAAGTGGGGGTACAAGGCTTGTGTGTTGTGCCCATGGCCCAGGAGGGCCATGCCCCGGAGAGAGCTAGGAGAGGCCCTTTTGGGCTTTCCCCTTTGCCCCCTGTGTGAGTGAGAGCAGGGAAAGGCAGGGAGGCTGAAGGGCAACGCCTATAGGGGGGCAGCACCACAGGGCGAAATATGAAAAATAAGGGCAGACGCATGGGGGCCTTGCAGACAGTACAGGGTTCTAAACGCCGGCCACCTACCCCCGCATCGTCCCGAGCGACAATATGGTGGAAAAGAAAACCGGTCTCTCTCTCGTGGAACAGGGCACAAAACCCAAAAATAAAAAACTAAAATTTACATATGAAAAGGAAAAAAAAAAAATTCCACGGAGGGGGGGAAAAAACATGTGGGTGTGCTACCATCGTGGGCAAAGGCAGTGAGAGTTGATGGCATCACGCTGCCTTTCCCGCTCTGGACGATACTGCAACACGGGGGGACATCGCTGCGGTGAGTGTGAGTAAACAGGGTATGGTCTCCCCTGGAACGGGGAAGCAGTCCGAGGGTGCGCAGGTTTTCACCAACCTGGGGCACGACAGCTGGGGCCCCGATGAGGCGTCGACAAAAATCGGCAACTGGGGAGGACTTCGGGAAACGACTCGGAGGACACTTCTCAATGGTCTGTCGCTGGGGGTCACTACCGGCAGCTGGGGCAAGTTGTGGAGCGGTCCCTGAGAGACGACTGGGCGAAAAAAATTGGAGTCGTAACATCATACACCCCGCCCCCATGAGAGAGCTAGCAGTTAAAGTGACATCTTTTTGCAGGCTGCACACTGAAGCTTGTGAAAGAGGCGACACAGTGTGTCCTTCTCTCGACAGTTGGGGTTAAGCAGAGGTTAGTCTAAGCTCCCCAGACTTTTTTTCCCTACATATAAATGCATTCTGAGGTCTGGGGGTGAAGGAAACAAAAATCGATGGGGAAACATATAGGTACATTCTGCAGAACATCACGGCGACGAGCATAAAAATTTCTGTACAAGAGGGCTCGGTCCCTCGGGGCGAGTAATCCTGGCAAAACACACTGGGCACACGGGTTAGCAAAAAGTGGCGCTAGTCAGGATGGCTCGACCTCACTGGGCACACGGAAACTTTTAAACCACCCGCGGTATACGGTCAATTTGGCTTTAAATACAAATGAACTTTTTTCGTGCACAAGCTGACACTAAGACCATACTAAAATGTGAGAAAATGACGAGAGGAATTAATTTTAACACACACAAATATTTTCATCAATTTTTTGACAATTCTGAAATAATTATGAACACTCGAGGTGACATCATGTGATGTCAGACGTGTGACTCAGCAGCGCTGGGACTCAGCAACATCTCTAGGTGGCGTCAGGCGGGACATCGCGGGGTGACGTCAGCAGACATCTGACGTAGAAGTCGAGCAGCGACGTTGATGTCAATATGATGGGGGGCAGCAGACCACAGCATGTGGCCTGGGACATCGGGCTGGGTTAAAATCACGGGGTTTTTGTAAACCAGTGACATCGCCCACACCCACGTGGCATGTGATCCACGGGCGTCGTGATCTACGTGGTATGCTGACCCCGTAGCTTCGATGGCCTCGGACACTCAGATACACCTCGGGCAATGAATTCACACGAAAAACAACAGAAAAACACAGCAGAGGAGTGGGCATGGGGTGGGTATGGTAGGCTGGTGAGGTGTGGGGGAGTACAGCAGGGGGGAGGCAGGGCGGCCACTTCCCCCCCCAAAAAACACGGGGAGAACTCACCTGAAACGCAAAAACGCCAAAAAATCACCTCTGGTTGCTTTAAAAGCTGTGCTGGCTGAAAAACAACAGCAACATAAAGTAACGCTGAAACGTGATTGAAAACCCAGGTGGACACTGCAGTGGGGGGGTACTGGACACCACTTACAATTCTCGAAGAAATTCGGCAAATTTTCGGCGGGACCTGTTGTACCTGTGTCGGTGCTCATACGTCAGACACGCGTCAGAAAACTCGTTGAGGATGGAGCTTGTTGTGTGGGGGATAAAGTAACAATTCATTCCTTTCCTTCCTTCCTCCTCAGGGCAAAACACTGCGCGACCACCGCTTTCCACCATTTATAAAAGGTTATTTAGTGTTCTGGAGGGGAGTAAATGATACTTTTCGGAGGTTTTACTTTATTGTTAAGTTGGTGGGTACCGGTTTGTGTTGTGCCCATGGCCTGGGAGGGCCATCCCACGAGAGGAGCGGGAGGGGCCCTTGTTCTTTCGCTAGGCCGCTGTGTGAGGAGAGCGTGGAAAGGGGCGGGCAGGCTGAAGTGGAAACGCCTATGGGTGGCAGCACCACCCATGGCGAAAAAATAACAAGCGGGGCAGACAGCAGGGGCTTCTGTGCAGAGAGTACGGGCGTCTGAACATAAGAAATAAAACGAAGGAACACTGCAAAAGGGCCCTACTGGCCCATGGGGCAGGTCCAAGTCTCCTCCCGGGCTTAACCCCAATGCCCCCAACCTAGTCAGGTCGGGTCACATTGACTTAAGGAGGAACACGGAACCGACCTGGTGCACAAGTATCGGTCAATGTTTTGTGTTCTTGTGCGAACAGCGTTTAGTCCCCGATGAAGGTAGCGTAGGTAGCAAGATCGGCCGTGAATAGTTTGGCTTTAATGGGGGTAGGAGTGAGTACAAACGGGCGTGTGAGGGGTGACCCCCCCCAGTCCGTGGAGGGGGAGTACTTGTGTACGTAAGTGGGTCGAGGCGGGAGTGAGAGAGGGTGGATGTGCGTCCCACCGACCTAGGTGGGCCTACAGGGGCAGCACTAAATGCCGCGAAATTGAACTAGTAGAGCGACGGCTGGGCTGTGGCTCTACGGACAGGCTGTCTAATTTTGCTCGGCCACGCACCTCGCTCGCCGACGCGACAAACGGTGGGCCCCTTTTGGTAAAAAGGAATTACACAGCTACCCCAGAGGGGGACTGGTTTTCGCTCATAGTAAATAAAAAATGGAAAAAAAAAATGCAAAAGGAAAAAAAAAAAACTCTCCCACCCGGGGGAAGAGAAAACGGTTTGGCACTGTTTCATCGAGTAGAGAGCCCGGAGATCACACGGGAACTAAAAATCTTCATATACGGTGTCCGCGGGGCCCCTGAACATCATTTTGACCACTCGTTACTAACGTTATTGCCGCTCACATCTCCCAAAAAAAATGGTGCTAGCTTTTCCCTAAGGTGTGACATGTAATCAGAGGGCAGCACTGCCTGCCCGTAATACAGGCTTTTTTTTTATTTGTTTAAAACACTGTGCACATACGTACAATAATACTTACCATGGAATTCTTTTACATTTGGGGGTTACCCTTCTAAAGTATTTACATAATTACATGATGGTTTTCCCCCCTGACTTTTTTTATCGACTAGCTAAAAATGTGTGTGCTTTTATCCCCATTTCTGCAAGCAAAAATTGCATAATAGCTGGGATGGGACAAGCATGGTACGTCAATGTAAAACGAAATGTACGTTGCCCGGGGTTTCGCAGGCCATAAGTATGGACCTTATTTGGGCCGTTTTCCCAACCCAGTGTTGGGAGAAGGGTAGGGGTTTTTGTCCCTAACTTATCTGTCGTGGCTTGCAACCCCGCGCCTCCGCTCTACTTGGGCCTGCATATGGTCCACATATTTCAGTGTCAAGGGGGGCTTCCTTGATATTTCCCGTAGCAATCTCCTCCCCTCGAACTTTTCCCACGGAGCGTTAGGACCGGTAAGGACCCAAAAAATTTTGGGACAATTTTGGTTACGGGGGGCTGCACTGGGTTGGCAACTAAATTTTGCAACCGGGTTTCCCACTTTGTTTTCCCTTGGCGCGGGCATTGCGCTCAAGGAACCTACAGAAAAGCTTTCAAAGGGTTTTCCCTCGTACCCTGGAAGACAAGCTGCTTTGTCCCATCTTACTCATGGGGTTACAGTATCAAAGTAGGTTAGGTGGAGTCCCCCCCCAAATTTTCATAGGGTAGCGCTTGTCATAGCCATCAAAGCAAAATAGGTGTCTCCCCGATCGAGTGTTGAGGGAAAATTTAATGTACACTGAAATCTGGGTAGCCTCATCCCTGTAGTACAATTGGGGTTTAAACGGTTACTCTGACACCTCCGGCTTGTGATTTGACGTCACAAGACCTTTACTCCAGGGGGGTGGAGTACTGGCGCTTGATAAAATGTTGAATTGGGCAAAGACCCTGCATTATGCCATTTATAAACTCAGCCCCATTGTCTGACAGAAGGCCCGGGGGAAAGTATGACGAAGAAAACATGCTCACGGAAACCCTAGCCGGGGTTCCGGGGTTTTTCGGGGGATGGGTACTAATTCCGTCCGTGTCAAGTTATCTCCCCATAAAAGCAGGTGCTTATTTCCCCTTTCTCCGAGGTCGAGAAGTTCGTAAACAGGTCAAGAAGTTCTCTCCCGGGGCCCTTTTGAAAGGGGATACTTTAGAATGGGGTTAGGACCTGTAATGGTCCCCTTGTGCGTGGCAGACAAACCACGTGTACTGCTTGGCAATGTCGAGCCATCTTAGGCCAGAAAATTTCATTCGTGCCTTTTTGAAACGCGGTCCCCCCGGGGGGTGCGCAAACCCCTGGGACAGTGGATCAACCTAAGAGTAGTGGTATCATGGACTCGGGTTTATCACCAGTTGGTATAGGTTTCTGCCGGGGTTACCAGCTGTCAAACGGCACAGACCCCTTTGGGTGCCCACAAAAATCCTTCAGGGGAAAAACAGGGACTTGACCTGTAAGAAACGTCCCCCTTGGAGGAAACGAAGGACGGGAGCCACAGGGCCCGCGTTGGGCTTTTCGAGATCCTCAACAGAAAACAATTGCCGACACTCACGAATGCTTATGTCTCGACAGGGCACAGCTACAACTTTTTGCTTACCTGGGACATGCAAATTTCGGGGTTTGAGTATTGACGTGAGCGACCACCGGCATGTTTTTCCCCGGGGAGGTTTCTTTTTCGAAAAAAGGGCCCTAAGGGTAATGACTGTATAAACTTGATAGGTAAGATAGAGATTCCAAAAAGACCGGGGGCCCTACTTTGGAAAAAGCTTCAGCTCTGTCACTGAATAATTGATTCCGCTTTAAAAAGAACACGGCTACATGGGCAATGGGCTGTTGTTCCCATTAGACCTGTGACAAGACTGCCCCGATCCCACTTTGTGGCATCCGTCGGGGTAAATGCCTTGGTGAAATCAGGGAATTTAAGGGGGGGGGTGATGTTAACTTGTTTTTAAAAATGACAAAAGCTCGTTTCCTATCGCAGTCCCCCCAAAGGGGCCCCTTCTTGAGAAAGCGTGTCGGGGGTGCGCAAGGGGAGAAACCCTGCATAAAGGTGCTTTTAGAAACCGCCGGGCCTATAAGGCCCGGACTGCATCCCCTCATGGGTCTGGGGAATTTCGCACGGCCGAGTTTTTAGATGCCCGTTTTATGCCTTCTGTTTTTCTACGGACCCAGAAATTTTTTTCCTTCCGGAGGAAATGCATTGGAGAGCTTTACCTTAAGATTTGCTGAGCTAGCCTGCCCAAATACCCTGTCAAGTTTCCAAGATGTGACGGGACATTTTGCGA
This sequence comes from Cherax quadricarinatus, assembly GCF_026875155.1. Classification (NCBI taxonomy): domain Eukaryota; kingdom Metazoa; phylum Arthropoda; class Malacostraca; order Decapoda; family Parastacidae; genus Cherax; species Cherax quadricarinatus. The sequence continues at coordinate 57,732,776 of NC_069400.1, forward strand.
CAGACTAGGGAATCACCAGGTAGCCATGAGGTGCCACCAGGGGGTACGGAAAATTGTCCATAAAAGAAAAAAAAAGTGTTTGGGGCTTCCGCGCAAGCCGAAGGGATCCCCGAATGGTAAATGCCCAGTTGGAGTAGGAAAGCTGTAACCTCTACCTTCATCGAGGGGTCTGCCAAAACCCCTTGAAGAAGTCAAGAGTTAAAAAAGCCCTTTATTATCGCGATGTTCTGAACAGGTCTTCAGAACTGGCAATGGAAAGCGGTCTGGGAGGTACATGCTTTCGTTCCTGTAACGATAACAGGGGCCAGGTTCCGTCTTTTTTGGGGAACCAAATAAGGGGAGCATTCCACGGGGAAGTGGACCCTCAATAACCCCATCAGGGAGCACCGTGAAATGATTCTTGGGCCCGAAGACCTTTGCGCATGTGGCAGGCGTTAGCGGTACAAAAAAGGGGTTTTAGTACCTTTTAAAGGGGAAATACGGTAGAGATCATGGGGTCAAACCCCCTTGACTCACCATCTAGTGCAACTGCAAAACTGCACGTTTGGGAAAAACCCTGGAGAAGTTTTGGGACCTTTAGGTAGTCTGCAAGCTAATATCTTCTCACGGGCCCGGGTGGGGGAAGAGTCAGCAGAGACTCCCCTGGGGGAACTGCACCACAAGGAAGTCAGGGGGGTTTCACCCTCCATCTCCCCCGGGAGAGGGAAATTGAAAAAGGTCACAAGTGGGTATTCTTCCGAAAGGGGAAATTCTCGACTTGCTGTTGACAACAAGGACTTGCAACTTACCACTTTGCACTGTGTGCAAGGATGGTTAAGGGAGGGGCCCCTTTTGACTCGGCATGTGTCGTTTTCAACCAGCACAGGTCTCCTTCAAAAAACTCTGCCCTACACCGTCAGGATGGGAGTTAGCTGACAAAGTGACTCATACTTTGTACAAGCATAACCTGCCGCTGATGCCATACACGAGTGACGTCGCCTGCCGACGGGTATGCGGCTTGCAACTGCTGGTCTCTACAACGCGTCGAGTTGGGAAGGTTAGACTGGGCGTCCCCCGACTGGGTTTACTGGTAACTATGCGCTGATGGCCCGGAGGGAGGGCAACGAGCCAAAATACGAGGTCGATCAGGACAAGAGCCGCCCCGGGGAGAAGTGCTAGGAAACCCCCGGTTTCCAAGTTCTAGGGCCCGTGATACTCTGAGACAGAAATAGCACTAGTGGATCCTAAGCGCACCCCCAGAAGGGCACACCCCCCGTTGAATTCCGCTTTTCCCCTCAGCTGGATCTAAACGGATCCTAAGATCTGCCAGGTTTTTTAACCCCCATGACAGGGCACCCTGGAAAACAATACCTCTACGACTAAGAATTTTGCGGACAGCTTGTACCCTGGACCCAAATTTAGCGTTTTGCGACCGCGAACCCTCAGCGGGTTTTCCCGAGACTCCTCTCAAGGTCTGAAGGGGAAGGGCCCGTCAACATGGCCGTGAAGGCCAATTTCGGAAAAAGGTGGAGCGGACAATGTTAACCACCCAACCTGGCAGGAAAAGCTGACACTTATTTTGGACAGGGGGCTCGATGAGCGGGGCCCCATGGGTTTTATACCGAACATGAAGGCATGACAGGGCCCACGAGGGGCCCCAGTCACAGCTGCTCGAGGTCGACCTTGTTGACGGGCCGACCTGGAAGGTACGGGGACGAGTCTCGCCCAAAAACGTCAAGACATCGGTTTCCCCACTGTCGGCAAGCGTACCTGCCCAGGGGCGGCGAATGCATTGGGCGACGGGGCGGAATACAGCGCTCCGACAGGGTTACTCGTCCTTTTGCTGGTTTTGCGGGGCGCCCCTTCCCCCCCCCCCCAACTATGGAAGGGCTTCTAGGCATGTGCATTGCGCGAGATGCTTGCTCCACCAGCGTCAGCATACTTTGCAGCTTGTTACACTCATGGGGGGGTATAGGAAGTATTGTGGGGAAACACAGACTCCCTCGCGAAATGAACATGGGGGCGGTTTTGGGTTTCTGGGAAAAACTGAGATGGGGACTGGACGGTTACTTTGCGGGGACTTGTTTGAACACTCAGATCGGTAGTGCCCTCGTTTGCCACAGTTAAACAAGTCACACAGCTTAGCGGGTGAGGTTGGGGGGGGGTGTCTGCCGGCACGTTTTGCCCCGTCCAGGAAAATCGGACTGCCTTTTTGTAGAGACCAAACGGTGTTATGTGGTCAATATTTTTTTAGGCGCGAGTTTGGGCTGGGGTTAGAACTTTTTGGGCTGGCTGTCTGACAGCAGCAGCAAAAGGCCCTTCCCGGGTGCGGGGCCGCGGGGTCACTGTGGACGGCGCGGAAGGATGGGGAGGGGTCTCCGCAAAACGGGAAACCTTGCCTTGCTCGGGAAAGGGGCTTGAGCGAGCGATGGGGTATATGCACCCAGGACGTCGTGTGTGGGCCGAGTCCTCGCATCAAAGGCAGCCCGAGGTTGGGGCGGTCCCTCCGCATGATGCCGAAGCCAGCATGGATGATGTCTTTATGCCTACGGCCCTCACCTCCACCCCCTTAGTGGAGTTGGGGGGCTCAGTAAAGTCCGTGCGGCTTGCTCGAACCGGCAAAAGCAAGCCCGGGGGCTTTCGTGCCGGGATTGACATTTTGGCCAAGACGCGGTAACAATGTCAAAGTAATGCGTTTGGGGACTACGCCGAAAATAACGCCTAAATTCCTCCCTTTAAATTTACCCCCAAGATGAATCTTACAAAACGCGCTTTACTGCACAAAGGACCTATATCACCCTGGGTGAGTCCCTGCGAAAAAAACGCACGAAGTATGTGTATCCGTTGGGGTATCAAAAAGGCCGAACAGTCGCCTCGACTGACTGCAGCCAGGCTCTAAATATTTGCACGACCGTCAAAAATAAGGGTCAGGTAGGGACGATGAGCCGGGCCCCTGGTGGTCAGGCTTGAGCCACAAGTTGACCAACTGTCGGGGGCTTCGATCCCTGCGCGTCTCCCTGGCTGAGGCACCCTTTGCGGACAGCGAATCTGGACTAAAGGCATGGGGCCCCTGCGTGTCTTGTCATGACGTCAATTGTTCAAATGCAATAGGTCACGAAGATGGTAAACAGGGGCAGAGAAAAAATGGATGCACTGCACCATTCAAAAAAGAGTCAAAGAGAATCAGACCCCAGTACTAGGAAAATGCTTAGTGATAGAAATAATTTGAGCAAAAAAAATAAAAAGGGAATAGTGGTGCATCGAACACAAAATAAGAGATGTATGCAAGTGAAAGTTTACAGGGAAAGCACAAAATGAAGCTAAGGGTAGTCAATAAATTTTACCAGGAATCTGGGAACAAAATTATTAAAAAGGGTTGAACGGGAAACCCCGGTTTGCAAAAAAATTCACAAAAAAAAATAAATCGGTACTACACAACACTAAAAATGGTGCTCAAGCACAGTTTAAAAAAAATTGCGGGGGCTAGCGTTGCAAATTTAAACGCCCAAAAAAAAAAGGGGTAATTCACTTTGCACAAGGGGGAAGTTGGCCCGAAAAAGATATCAGAGTATCGATAGTGCCAAAATCACAGGAAAAAAAAAAAAACACTGTATCCAGAATTGCTTATTTCACCAAAATAAAATAATAAAAATGCAAATTATTAAATTCAAAAATATGGCAAAGGTTAACTGGTGTTTGCAGGGTGTACACTGGGAAAAAAAAAAAAAAATGCACAAATTTAATCAAAAATAAATTTAATTCACAAGGAATTTGGTAATTAATGGTAAATAAAAGGTTCCCAAAAAACACTCATGACTTGGTTATAAAATAGCAAAAAACAATGCACATAGGTGAATATTCACTGATAAAAAATAGAATTTTGAGAGCAAATAAATGGGGGAAAAGAAAAAAAAATTTTAAAGGGCTAGGCACAGATTTTATCACTGCAGGAGAATAATAATACTTAAAATACTTGAAGTTACACTTATTAAAAGAAAAAAAAAATAACAAACAAAAAGTGCAAGGGTGTCAACAATTGTGGCTAACTTTAGGGCAACTAAAAAAAACAGCACACAGGAATTAATAAAATGTATGTGAAGGTAATTGTATAAATGGTTTTCACTGAACATTTAAATCAATAACGAGGGGCAAAAAAGCAGAATAAAAAAACGGGGGTTTAAAAAAGTAATTTCAAAAAAAAATTCCAAAAAATTTAAAATAGGAGTGGCAAAAAGTGCATGATGACACTGAAAAATTTACTGAATATGGGTCAGTAATAATGTATTTGGGGCAGGGGCAGTTAAATAAGTCCAAAATATTTAGGAAAAAGTAGGTAAGTCCTTTTACTTAAATTTTAGTGCAGATGGACGAAGGGGGGGGGGCTTGCTCCCGTAAAACTAACCCCTCGTGATTGTATACTGCTATGGGGGTTCAATGTCGTAGAAAAAAAATTTCAGAAGGACTTTGGGAAGAACAAGAAGGACCGGGGGAACTCTGTGGAGTATAAGATATTAGACGTGGATACCCCGGGGTGAACCCAATGTGTATGGTTGTTTACACGGCAAGGTGCTGGCGCGCTGACTGACTGCGGCTTAGCGCACGGAGAACAAAACATTTCTACTACTCGAACGTGCTAAAAACAAGCTTAAGTGAAACTTTTAAATGGGACGAGTAAGTTTTACTTTTTCAAAAAAAAGGGGGGGGAAAAGAAGGGGATGAACTGGGAATAAAACCCGCAAGGGAAAAAGGGGGAAAAAAAAATTTAAAGGACAAAAAAAAAAAAAACTGCACTGGCTGGAGATCGTAACGTGAGTATTGTAGACAATGATGATCCGAGTCTGTAGACCTAACTTTGCTGGCTTGGGGCTAACAACTGGTTCCCATGGTTAACCCGGTAGACTTCTTGGGGGAATGGGAAGAACACAACACACGGAGGCGAAAAGGAGTCTTTGCGTAGCGATAAGGGGGATAGAGGGGGTGGTGTGTTTACAAGTGTTAGGGGATAAACCAAAACCCCAAGCTGCCCGTGGTCCCCGGGGGAGCCACCGAACCAACCCCACTAAACGACCTCACCTCTACTTCTTGTAGTGAGAAGGGCGTAGGGGGCGCTGTAGGAGGCGGAGAATGGTGGGAAGTGTTAAGGGGTGTAGAGAGGGTGTGGGGGTGAACACGTGACTGTAAGGCTGGAGATGACCCCGTGAGCCTATGTCCAGTTTTGTGGGAAAAAACTAGGACGAAGATCATCTCGGGGCCCGTCAAAACGCTGGGGGGACAGTAAAATTTTAGGCTAGCAGGGCGTTTTGGGTGACGACGGATAGTTGATGGCGTCGACCGATCCCCTCCCCCCCTGGGAAAAGGCTCACAAAGCCGCTGACTCCGCGTCACCCGTTATTGCTGTTCTTGTGCTGAACAGCGGTTTTTGCCCCTAAGGTAGCGTAGGAGCAATGATACGGCGGGACTAATTTGGGTTTTTAAACGGGTAGGAGTGAGTACACAACGGGCAGGTGAGGGAAATGACCGCAAGCCAGTCCCTGGAGGGGGAGTACTTGTGTACGTCAAGTCGGTCGAGGGGGGTGAGAGAGGGGACGTGCGTCCCACCGACCAGGTAGGCCTACAGGGGGCAGCACTGAATGCCGCGAAATATGAATAGTCAGGCAGACGGCTAGGCTGTGTGCTCTGACAGTACAGGGTGTCTACATAACCCACCCACCCAATCTACTCAGTTTTATCCAACCTTTTTTAAAGCTACACAAGTTCTGGCCTCTATAAAGGTACTTGGGAGTTTGTTCCACCATCCCCAATCTATACAAACCCTACTTTTTATATCCTTCCTGAACTGAATTTTTTCCAACTTTAAAACCATTGCGCGAGTCCTGTCTAGGTAGATATTTTCGGCAACTATTTACATCCCCTTTTTTTTTATTCCTGTCTTCCTTTTATAACCTCAACCATCCCCCCTAATTCTCCCGTCTTTTGGGGAGGGGCCCCATTTTCAGGCCTTAGTCCTATCCTATGGGGAAAGGGTTTTCTGTACATGGGATCAACTTTGTCACCTCCTTTGTACATTTTCCAGGGGAATTTATTTTCCATTTTGTAAAATACGGTGCCCCAAAACGGCAGATAATCTAAATGGGGCCAAACCCCAAGGGAGGGAAATAGAGTTGAAGAACAACCTGGGGAAACCCATTATTTATGCTTTTTGTTTGGGAAACCCAAAGGGATTCTATTGGGCTTTTTTTGCAAAACACTTATGCACTGTTTCTGGTTTCAATTACTCCCTAACCAGAACTCCTAAACTTTTTGGGCAATCCGTAAATTTTAATATCTACATTTTTTTTGTTATATTGGCAGGGTTTTATTTTTTCTGCCCAAAATTTTTTTTAAAAACTTTTTTTTGCATTTGTCTAAAATTAAAACGCTCTGCCATTCTCCGACCACTGCATAAATCTATTCAAATTTCCGGGAGTGCTCGGATGCCCTCGTCGAATAAAATTCGCGGCCTATTTTGGTTTTCATGGGCAAACTTGCCGTTGTCACTCTTTTATCCCCCTCATCTAGTCGTTTATGAAAGATTGTGAAACATCAGGGGGCCCAACACTGCCCCCCGGGGAACCCCGCTCATGAAAACCCCCCACTCTGTTTTTCTCCCCATTTTACCCAAACTCCCCTGCTGCCTTTTTTGTCAACCAGGGCCTCACCGGAAAAAAATTTTTCCCCCTTTCCTATTCCATGTGTTTTAAATTTTTCCTCAATAGCTTGACTTTTTGGGACCCTGTAAAAAGGGCCTTACTGAAGTCCATATCCACAAAAATCATATTCTTTAAACCATGATCTCCTCCTCAAATCCCTTTTAGTGAAAAAATTTAAAAAAATTGGGTAAGGCAGGAACCCCCCTTTTGAAAAACCTTTGCTGAGATTCTTTGATTAATTTTCCTTTAAAAGGTGGCTACGAACTGCCTCGGCAATTATTGATTCCTTAAATTTTTTCCCAAAATGGGGGGTTGGGTTTTAATTGGGGTCTATAGTTCAAAGCAAAGGGGACCTGTCCCCCTTTTTTAAAAATAGGTATCACCCTTTTTTATTTTCCACTTATCTGGCCCCATGCCAGTTTGTAGTTTTATATGTTAAAAGATTAGCCAAAGGTGTGCTAAGCTCCTCTTTAAAATTCCTTTAGAACCCTTGCATACAGTTCATCAGGGCCTGGGGATTTGTTAGGTTTTAATTTATCTTTTTTACCTAAGGACCATGTCACTTGTGACCCTAATAGTGCACAGTTTATTATCGTCCTGTTCTACATAATTTATCATTACTGGAATATCGCTGGTATCCTCCTGTGTAAAAACTGGGGAGAAGTATGTGTTAAAAATTTCCTACACATTTCCTTATCACTGTCAGTGAGCTGACCCGAGGAACTTTTGAGTGGGCCTATCTTGCCCCTGATCTTACTTCTGTATACCTGAAAGAATCCTTTTGGGTTAGTCTTCGATTCTCTTGCAACTTTAACCTCATAATCTCTTTTTGCTTTTCTAATTCCCTTTTTTATTTCTCTCTTTAACTGAATTTTATCGATTTCTCAATTGCCCCTCTCCTCTTTTGATTTGCCTATATATGCCTCTCTTTTTGACCAATCAGATATTTAATCTATTGTTCATCCATTTAGGATCATTTTTGTTTGATCTGATTTCCCTATTTGGAACATAATTTGCCTGAGCAGCTAGAACTATGCCCTGGAAAGCATCATATCGGCAACCATCCCCACCTACCTGACCCTTAGTCAGGTCATTCCAGTTCAGCCCACCTAAGTAATTTTTCAGTCCTATGAAATCAGCCAAGCGAAAGTCAGGGACGGAGACTTGATTGCCATTATTAGGGGAATTTCCATGATATATTAAAACTGAGTGATTTGTGAAAAACTTTCCCAAGCTCACCCAATAACCTCAAGATTATTAATTAGTGTTTCCCTACTGGCAAGAACCAAGTCAAGGAGGTTTTTTTCCCCTAGTTGGCTCTGTCACAAACTGTTTTAAAAAACAATCCTGGATCGAAATCAAGAAAGTCACCTGACTCTAAATTTCCTGTCAAATTGCTCCAGTCAATCTGTCTATAGTTGAAATCTCCCATTAGCACAACATTTTCGTATGTAGATGCCTTACGAATTTCGTCCCATAGAAGTTTACTGCACTCCCTATCAAGATTTGGGGCCCTGTAAATCACACCCAAAATTAGTTTTTCTCGGCCCTCGAGAAGCTGTAACCAAACAGATTCAGTGGCTGACGCTTCTAATTTAATATCTTGTCTAACACAACAATTTAAATTGTCTCTGACATACATCGCTACTCCACCACCTTTCCTGTTGACCCTGTCAGTGTGACATTCAGAGGGCATCTCTCTATCTTTCAGATTGAGCCAGGTCTCTGTTATAGCAGTAATATCTATGTTTCCTGCACTTGCAATTAATCTTAGCTCATCTATCTTATTTCTTACACTCCTGCTATTAGTATAGTAAACCTTAAGGGAGCTAGTCCCTTGCTGCCCTCTGCTGTACCCCTTTGTTTGCTGACCTGATCTATTGTCTTTATTTATAACTTCATGCTGAATGCCTTTTATACATTTACTGTTTCCAACCCAAGTGTTGCAACCTGCTTGTTTCCCACACACACCCATACCTCTATCTTCTATCAGTTTAAAATCATAGGCATTTCACCAATGGCCTTCTCAATCGAGTCTGCAAGTGCTACCACCCCAGCCCCAGAGAGATGTACCCCATCCCTTGCATACATATCATGTTTGCCATAAAAGTTGTTTTCCAGTTGTCAATGAAGGGGATTGCAATTTCCCTTTGCGGGATCTGTCTAGCCAGAAATTTTTACCCCAAATTGCCCTAGCCCAACCATTCATTTCCTACCCCCCTTCTGGAAGATGATACATTTTTGGGATTGGGATCCCTCCCTTAGCCCTTAAATTTAAATCTTTAGTGACCTTTTAATTATCTAGAAACCCTTTTTTCCCCCTCCCCTTTCCCCAATATCATTTCCCCCCAACACGAGACAGATGGGGGGCTTTTTTCCCATTCCCGGGACATGATTTATCCACCCTGTTGACAATGTCCCCAACCCCCAGCTCCGGGGAAAGGGCACCTCTATCTCTCTTTTTCTTTTTCCTATTAAAAAAAAGCACGGTCCCAATATATCTTTTCCCGAGAGTCATCAACCACAAGAATGCGCTTTACCTCCATTAGGGAGGGGCGTAAGTACCCCCTTTCTTCACTGGCCACTGAAAATACATTCCTCCCGAAGAACAGAGAAGCGATTTTTACCTTCAAAATCTTCACTCTTAACTTTTCCCCTTTCTCTGGGTTTCGCCTTCCAATACTGTGAACCACTCGCCAACCCTTTTAGGTGCGGGGCTTTCCCCCTCTGCGTAGCCGTTGTACCTCCCCAACTACCCCTCCCACACGAGAGACAGAAAGGGACCTCACCCTTTTTAAACCCCATTCCCCCAACTCCAGGCCCACCCTCACAATCTTTTCCCAGCTCCCCCTTTAGGGGGGACCTTCAGCCCCCCTAATCCTCCTGGAGAAGCAAACCCCTCCTTCACTCTCCAACCTCAATTTTTAAAACACTGCAAAAAGCAAAACCCTGCTTTTTAACCGTCCACACAACCCCAAAACAGTTAGGGTCTGTGACCTCACGTGAAAGGGTGACCACTGAGGGTGCCCACTGACCCCACCCCCCCCAATGACGATGCCACTCAATACACTCCCTCCAATTTTTTCCCAGGCCAACCCCCCCCCCTCCCCTCATCTCAAATTTATTCACTCTCCCAAGTCATTCTATTTTGTTTTTTTTTCCTTCTAAAATGTCTGAACCACCCAACCAATCCCCCCTCGCCCTCTGGTTAAAAAGTTTTTTTTGGGAATCCTTTCACCTCCTCCCCCAAATTTTTAAAATAAGAGTTCCCCTATTATATTCCAAAACCATGCAATGCCCCAGACAAAAACTCCACTGGCCCCCCGCCTTCTCCTTGTTGCAAACATTCACCACTCATGGTTTTACACCCCTATATGGCATTAGTATAGAAATAGGGGACGCACATGCAGGGTGTATCCAATTTGGTTTAATATTAAAAACCTATTGACCATAAACTCAGACACCACAAAATTTTTCTGTTGTTTGGAAAAAAAATGCTTGTTTTTACAAATTACATTCTTTGGGAACACTAAACTTGCCTGTCCCAAATGATTTGGGAAAAAGGCGGCCCTTTAGGCCCTTAAAAAACCCAAAGAAAAAGGGGAAAACCCGGGCAAATTTTATGGATTAAAAGCTTTCACTGACTTCAAAGGAAAACCCTCTTGTAAGGTTTAAATTTCCCAATAAATCCAAACAAAATAAGGATGAAAACACTAAATCAAGTTTTCTGTTTCTTTTGGGCCTCATTAAAAACCAAAAGGTTTTTAAATCACACCCAACCTTGTATTGGGTTTTTTAATATCTAATTTTTAGGTTAATTTTTGAATTTTTACCAGCCAACCAAGGCTTAAGGGTATATTTTCATTTTTTTTTTCTTTACATGGGGGGCCTTTTCCTCAGGGTGGCAATGGTACTGATTGGGCTTCTCAAAGCACCACTTTACGTTGAGAATGTCCTCGCCGATGTCATCTTCAAGTCTATCACTCTCAAAACCATTCATGGGCGGAGGTATGCTTAAATCTCCACCATTTATTTATTTATTTATTTATTGCTTCTAAAACATTACACTAACATCATTATTACATTCCTGGGTAGTTCTAAGCCTGTAGGGATCATAATGCAAATGGTCATTGGCAGAAGTACATAATCGGTCCAGGAACTGGGCTGCAAAGTTTGATAGCAAATAATCACACTTTATGAGAGAGGGGTCATTCCAGTTCATGGGGGAAGTGCTGAACCCATAGGGGTCATATAGTGCCTGAGAAATGGGAGTTAGTAAGCTTTCATTCAAGGGACTGGAGATCAACTCTAATTCCTTGGATTAAAATTACAGTATATTCATTGGGGAAGATGAATAACCCTTTGGAAATCATGCAGCACCTGAGAAATGGGAGGTAATCTGATTTGATTCAAGGTAAAAGAATAACTCTAATTCTTTGCATCAATACACAAATAACCAGCACATAGGAGAAACTCAACAAAAGAGTTAAGTCAAGGGAGCCAGTATATATATTTGTTAATAGTCCAAGATGAACGAAAATGTCACAAGTTTCTCTCTTTATGTGCCGGTTATTTTTGTATTGCTGCAATCACGGTATTGTGCCTTTTTATTTTGTCTTGGATCAAGATTCCTTAACTAACATTCAGGCACCCCCTTCCATAACTGAAGATTAAAAGCTGCCTCCCATACATATTTACCAAGCACTTTTTTTTTTTTTTGTGACAACTGTTTTCTGGTCTCAGCTGTTCAAAGTTCTCGATGTTTTTACCCCTGGGGTTGAGAACCTTTTCCTTGGTAAGAGAATGAAGGGCGTAGATAAGGTAGACTAAATATTTGCAATTCATTGAATTTTGCCTGTTATTGTTATGATATACGTATATTAAAAATAAGTTTTGGTGTTGTAACGTATCTGATGATCATCTGAACTAATGTGTTTCTCTGGATGGCAGGATTTTCCACACATGGAAGGAGTGTGAAAGGCTCCTGGCTGATGGTCTGGTGGATGTCTATCCAGTCATCTCTCATCAACTTCCCATGACACAGTACCTACATGCTTTTGATTTGTTCATAACAGGTGGTGCCTGCAAGATTATCCTCGATCCCCAGAACTGACTCTATGGTTCCTACAGTGATATGTATATTCTTTACTATTATACCATCAGTATGTAAGTGATATTTTCAACCTGCAATACAGTTAATTTTATATGGTACTGTACTGTAGACCACAATAAGCTTAAAATTATATTCATGAAGCTCAAAGCCTCAAGGGGCAATGCAGCACCTACAGAATTGGAGGTAATTAATCTTATTCCACGAAAATGGTGTAGCTCCAATTCCTTGGATCAAGAGCCCTTCAGCAGGCCCTTGAAAGTCTAATTAAATGAACCATTACCATAATCAGAGTGGCCAGTGACAAAATTTCCACAAAGGAGACCTGGTTCAACTTGAAAGATAAGGAAATGCCTTTTGAATGCAACATACAGGGTTATAAACTATTCCACACTGATAGTATCAACAAGAAGGGTGGTGGAGTGGCGATGTAAGTCAGAGATAATTTAAATTATTGTGTTAGACATGATATAAGATTAGAAACATAGGACACAGAATCTGTTTGGCTACAGTTTACTGAGGGGTGTGAAAAATTAATTTTGGGTGCGATATATAGGCTGTTATGGGACGAAATTCATAAGGCATCTAGATATGAAAATGTTACGTTAATGGGAGATTTTAACTTTAGAGAAATTGATTGGAACAATTTGACAGGAAATTTTAAGTCTAGTGACTTTCTTGATACGGTTCAGGAATGCTTTTTAAATCAGTTTGTGACAGAACCAACTAGAGGACACAACCTGCTTGACTTGGTTCTTGCCAACAAAGAATCACTAATTAATAATCTTGAAGTATGATGAGCTTGGGGAGAGCGATCACAAATCACTTAGTTTCAATATATTATGGAATTACACAGCAAACTCAATCAAGTCTCTGTCCCAGACTTCTGCTTGGCCAGTTTCATGGGAATGACAAACTACCTGGTTGGGCTATATTGGGATGACCTGACTATGGTTGGCGCTCGGTGTGTGTCTTGGTTGCCAATATGACGTTTTTCAGGAGCATTAGTTCCAGCTCGCCTGACAGCTTGTGTTACGAGTAGGGAAATTAGACCTCGACTATAAAATTATCCCAAATTGATGATCACAATAGATCTTACACATATTCATTAGTCAAATGAGAGGGCATATATAGGCGTAGATCCTAAAGAGGGGCATGGGCAGTTTAAGAATTCAAATATTCAATCTAAGTGAGAATAAAAATTAGGAATAAGAAAAGCAAAAAAGGGATTTGTGTATGATCACAAGGATTACGTAATCGATAGACTAGCCCAAAAGGGGTTTCTTTCACGGTATAGAAGTAAGTTTAGGGAAAACGAAAAGATAGGGCCCACTAAACCACATAATAGGATAACTCAGGTCAGATCACGGTCAGTGATTAAGGATATATGTGAAATTTTCAAATTCATACATTCCTCTCTTTTTTCTCAGGACAGAAACTAGCCGATATATTCCAGAAAAAATAAGAATTATTTGAACAGGACGATAATCTCAAACTATGAACGCATTGGGGTAACTAGTGACATGGTCCTCACAGACATAATCAGCAATTAATAACTCCTAAACACAAATCCCAGGCCCTAATGAACTGTTGCAAAGGTGTGTTAAAGGGATTTGTTCAAAGAGGAACTTACGCAAACTTTTGGCTAATCTTTTCAACCACTATCACTACAACGTGGTATCTAGTGCCTGATGTGAAGCAATATAGCAATTGGAATACTATTTACAAGGCAGGTGGACAGGGCCGTTAGCGTCGAATGGAGGCTAGACCAATAAGCCTTAACCCCTATAGTGGGAAAATTTATGGACATGGAATAATTGCCGAGGCAATTCGTAGCTTCTTGAAAGGCATAAATTGATTAATGCAATCTCAACATGATTTTACCTATGGGGCATTCCTGGCTTACAAAATTTACTAATTTTTTTAATAAGGTGTTTGAGAATGTAGATCATGGTAATGATTAGGATATTGTGTATATGGACTTCAGTAAGGCTTTCGATAGAGTTCCACCACCAGCAGGCTATTGAAGGAAACTTAAGGCACACGCGAATAGGGAGATTTTTTTTTGCTGTGGGTAGAGGCTTGGTTGACAAATAGACAGCAGCCAGAGTTTGCATAAAGGGGAGAAATCAGATGGGGGCACGTCACAAGCGGTGTTCCTCAGGGGTCAGTGTTGGGCCTGGTTGTTGTTCACAATTTACATAAAAACAACATAGATGAGGGAATAAAATAGCGACATAAGCAAATTGCTGATTGACACCTAAACCATCAATAGGCCGTCCTATTCATTCAAATGAGGAAATTAGAGCATCCAGGATGATTTGAATAGACTGATGCAAAGGTCGGAGAAGTGGCAGAGCATTTTTAATTTTGGACAGGTAAATAACCTCCCACATATAAAAGTTTTTTTTTTAGGAAAAATTTTTTAGGAGTCGGGTTAGCAGAAAACAAAAACCTGGGAAACATTTTAAAAGTTTTCGCAATAAAGCATAAAAAATAGAAATCCCAGTTGTTTTTTCAACTCTATAATCCTTTGGTTGGGCCCCTCTTTTTGTAATGTGCACAGTTTTGTCACCGTATTGCAGAAGGATAAAATGCTTGGAAAAAACGTACAGGGGAAATGACAAAGAGACCCCATATTCGAAATTTCCCTATAGGAAAGATGGGGGGGGCCCAAATCTGCCTCTCTCAAAGGGGTTAAATTTGGGGAAAATGCTGAAAAATACCCGGGAAAAGCGGGACCGCAGCAATGGTTTTTCATTAAAAAGTTCAGATTCGGGGAGGATATAGGAAAGCAGGGGTTTGGAATAGAGTTGGGGATGAGTGGAAAAAACTCCCGAGTCCGTCATAGAAGCAAAAACGTTGTGTAATTTAAAAAAGGTTAGATAAATCATGAATGGGGTGGGGGGGTGTATTTGGGACCTGACTACTTGTGCTATGGGTCTTTGCGTGCCCCTTTCCCTTTAAATGGAAGTGACCTGACGGGGTGGGTAATTTTTTAAAAGCAGGGAATGACATGGCCCCCACGCAGGGGTCCTAGGCCTGTTGCAGTTTCCATCTTTCTTATTTCTACGTTCTTGTAATATTTCTGAATTTTACGACCACAATCCCTTGACTTTCATAAATACAATGAAATCAAACATTGCCCGGATGCTCTGGGGTGGGGACTCTCAGAATTCACCCTATGTATTAGCTATTACATCATTTAAAAGAATACTGTTCCTGTTGTTTGCTCTTTCGCGTCCATACATAAAAGTGAATAAATGACAGTTCTATTGAGACACTCTGTCTCTAAGAATTACTTAAAATAAAATTTAAACTACTATTTAAATTTCTGTTATATTTCTCATATGGTATTTTTTTTTTAATTTGATGTTACTGTATGTGAATATAGTAAGTTTTGTGTCAAGCTGGAATGTGATCGAGAGACTTGGCTGTCTAATTGCCTCCTCTCCCTCTATCCCTGACTACTCTCATTATATATTAGTGACGGAGCTGACGTGGAAGATCGAGAAAGTCGGGAAGTCTGGCCTGCGCTCTCCGGATCCAAAAAACCATTACGGTAGTGTGGCACAAATTTAAACTCTAGTCATCCATTACGTTGTGGTTTATGCGCTATACTTCACCATTACAATCAATCGTCTGTGACAACGTCCTGGGTGACTCACTGCTGTGAGGCTAGGGAGAGTGTGATGCTGAATAGTGGCTTGTAATGACATAACACTTTCTATATTTGATTCATCTATTAATTATTACATTGCAATTATCCTGTTACGCCTAGCTAAAATGGAAATTATCAGCTTTTTAAAATATTATAAATCAATAATTTTTTTATTTCTCATTATCATCTACTATGTATATATTTATATTGAAAAATTAGTTAGGAAATGGATTGTTCACTATGGGTGAGACCAGTTAATAATTGCCGTGGCTCTTGGCCTCTGCACTATTCACCTGACACAAGCTGCGATGTCAGGGGTGAATGGTGTGATTATTGGTACTGCAGTCCAAAGCCTCTCGCTGTCTCGAGAAGGTCTATTTTGGCGTTGTTCCTATATTCAAGTCAAGAAGTTATCTACCAGTAATGTATATTCTCCTGCTCTAAAAAAACTAGTTAATTGTATGACTCCTCTAAGCGTTTTATTAGACGATGCTATTAAGTTATAAAGGGACTTCTATCTATCATCGTTCAAATTACTGTCGTTATTCTTCATACAATGTCTCAGTTTGGAGAACGGTAAACTTTATCAGTTCTTCTGTGTAAGTGCCTAATCAGCTAGAATAGACATTAATGTAAACAGTGTATATAATTAAGATGTCTGTTAGGTGGTTGTATTTAATTGATAAATAAAAGACTACATTAACTACCTTTTACATGTTATTCATGACATCAATATAGCTATATTTAAGGACTTTTATTTCGAAGTTTTTTCATGTTTTCTTCACTTACATTAAACTTCTTATTACTTTTTTGTTAATGGCTATATTTTTTATGTATAATCTTATACGAATAAACCCATAGACGCAACCCACATACCCTACAACATTTCATAATAGCCTTCTTATTACGTACCAAGTAAATACATGGTGTGTCAGACCATGGTCGCTAGCAGAATAATGATGTTGACTTCAAGTATATACACTATGTACAATGTGCTAATTTAAACGAGGCGTACTTATTGATCATTTAACCCTAGCACCCAGTTAGTGGTTGGGAGGCAGTCTATATGGGGATGGGACATATGCCGAACTAAAAAAGTAACATAATCAAATAACCCGCCAGATTGAAGAGAGGAGCCTACGGACGACGTTGCGGTCCGACTTGGACCATTTTACAAAGTCACGCTAACGAGAGAAGTAAGACGGGTTCAGCCTCCCTCTCTCCCGCTCAGTGTCAGATGCCTTAGTCTTGACGTTGAGTACCCTCTTCACCAAGTCCCTCTTGATGTTGTCCTTGACATCTGGGGTCCAATGAAACTGCTTTTTCTGACTGGTAAGTTGAGGTTAGGGGGTTAAAACATCTGCAATGTTCTTACAAAACGTATGTAAAACCTGCACATCTATGAAAAACGCTAAGAGGGATTTCCTATCATCAGGTAATCCTGAGTATTACTCAGTGGCTCCAAAATTTAAGCAAATTAGGGGCTGTGTTACTTTCAAAGTCCTCTAGTAGTTGATGGTCAGGCCTCTGAATTTGGCAGGGAGGGATCAGTTCATCGACCATTCCCAAAATCTGCGTACAGAGCATTGACTGTGACCACGCCCTCCGCATACGAAGGCAGAGCTTTCATTCTTGGCTTTTATCTGTCATACGGTTACCCCTAATAGTAACCTTAGGGAAGTCTAGTTTCGTAGACGTAGGGACCTTTCCCAAGAGTCGCCACTACAACACCTAAAAGTGGCAGAGTAACGATTGACATTAATTTACCTTACGGTAGGTCTGTTACATCGCATCTTCGAAAACCTCCATCAAACTTTTTTAACAAGGGATGCACGGTGCAGTCACTCGGATGACTCCTCATCCACTAATCCGTGGTTCTAAGAGAAATGCTACCTCCTGTTGAAGTATCTTTTCGCTTTTTTTGGATTAGCTCTATATGGGGGAGAGTTTAATAGGTTTAGTGTTTCCAAACATTCTACATCATGGATATCCCACGAGGTACATCCGAACCTATGTCAGGGTAAGGTTTGTAAGAGGACAGTTAACTTATTACTTGCCGTCATTTTAGACAGCCCAACCATTAAGAAGAGTTTAGAGTCCTTAAGACTGGACAGAAAGTTTCACGCAAAGTTTCGCAACTCTGGATCTTCCTGAAATCGCGACATGCATGGATTGAAGGTCATCTACAGAAGCAGAGGAGAGGAGGCGCAGAGTCATTTTACTGGGAACTGTATGTGGGGCGATTAGACAATTAAATTTGGCTATTAATGACGCGTGTAAATTTTACCGTTTTGTGGGCTTATCACGGGGTTTACACACATACTTTACATCAGCACCTTTTTCTTATTTATCTCTGGTACGGCTCCTACAAATGTAGTTTTTAATAGGTGTGGCCAGGGATACAGGTTTTCTGTACCAGCACCTTGGTCTCCTGTTTGAAAAAAAGGGTTGTAGAGGTGTTATGCAGGTGTCTTCTCCCATCCATCCTTACTTGCAGCACTCGCAGGGGACCTCATACATTGTGCCCCGGAAGATAGTTCAAATGCGATGTACCTGATGCATCCTGCACAGTTTTCTCTCATTGCAAATAGGAACACCAGGAGTGATTCATTCCATGTCTGTAGGAATGCATGCAAAAGCGTCCTTCATCATGGTTTTTAAAGGTCTGATGAAATCTCTCCAAGACGCCTTAAGGCGGGACTGAGGATGATAGGCAGTGGATAATTTATGAATTATACCTAGCCTAGTTAAAGCTTCTCTTAAAGCTTTAGCTGTAAAGTTAGTACCATGGTCACTCTGAATAGACTTAGAAATGTAAAAGTAAGATAAATTATGGCTTTAGTGTTTATACCTGAACATTGGGACTGCTTCCGGATACCTAGTAACTTTAACCATGACAGTGAATAAGTATTGGCTCCCTGACTTGGATTTTGGTAATGGTCCCACACAACCAATGATTTAACTCATCAAAGGATTCTCCATCTTCAGGTATGGGATGAAGTAGTGCGGGTTAATGGGGTGTCCGGGTGTACCTACTGTTGGACATTCTCTACAAAAGCGGATGTGATTCTTCACATTTAGCTATATTTTTGGCCAGTAAAACTCTTGATATTCTATAAAGAGTTTTTTGTAATTCCCAATGACTTCCTAAAGAGGAATTGTGAGCCATGTTCAAAATTTGTGACTTAAATTTCTTAGGAACTACCAGTATCTAATTTTGGACTTCCTATTACCTCCTTACCAGTCTCTGTGCAGAGCAGTAGGTTGTGTTTAATTTTATGCTTAACTGGGTGATCTGAGTGGGATTCAGCCATGGCTCCCTGAAAAGTGAAGTTTAAGGAAGGATCGCTTCGCCGTTCTTCCCGAGAGGACAGTCCCTCCTGCATGGAAACTGAGATATCTGGTAAATCCTGCTAACCTGGAGTAGGAAGGCTTGATCTGGTACTTTTCATTAGCCTTAGATCTGAGTCGTATTCACGACAGACATTTCTTGGGATTTTGCCCGATTATGGCTAACATCAGAGAATTAGCCCATTAAAAGGTTCTGGACATTTTTCAAATTAAGAACGTTATTAACCCAGTAATAACACTGCATCTTTCATAGGGAATCCATCACATACACCTACAGTCAAATACCCTTAAGTAAAGAGACATAAAAACGTTCCTCCGAATGCTTCTAAGGGAACGAAGGAGAGGAGTGCAATGAAAATCTTTTCAAAAAGTGAGAGGACTTCCTCTCTTATAAGGGAACAATAAGCCCTGGTATCCTAAAAGTGGATACTTCAATTTTTTTTCATTCCCCTGAAGAGAGATGGGGCACGTACTATAATATGGTGTCATACAGTCATCTACTTTTTGTTTAAATTTTCATTTGGAATCATGTTGATTTTCTCAAAGGGGTTGGGGTTTATTTGATTTCACCACTGGGACATCTAGCTTTAATATGGATGTGTTTGTGACAAAGATATCACACTAGCTTTTAGCTCTCTGTTACCTTGTGGTTAGTGCCAGTCTGTTAGTGCCATGCTGTTACCATTCTCCAGAGGATCTGATGTCATTGCTCACCATACGTCTCATTTGGTTGGGGGTCGTTATTCACTTTCAGTATGTCCCTTCACATTCCATTCAGGGACCTGTCCACAAAACGATTTTTTAGTCTTACCAGGCTGTTGGTAAGAAATAATTAACTGTTCGGACAAGGAACAGGGGGCCTTGGTGTCAGCAAGCCTGGCTGTTTCTAAAACTCAAACCTCTGGCTCAACAGATTCCAGCAGGTTAACCACTAAAAGCAGCTGGATAAGGTCACTAAAATTAAACAACACTACTGGCCCTGTACATTTTCGTGAAATTCTTCGACTGCTGCTGCACAAAGTCTACAGGGGATTGACCCGACTGACGCTTATTTAATTTGAACTCTTTCCTATACTTGGCGGAAATACACTGATATGCCCCAAGAACCATTGATTTAACAACCTGATAATCAGCAAAGTCTCTACCAAAACAACTGTAAAACTTTTGCGCTTTGGGCACAACGCTGCACACACCAGTGTTGCTCATGTTTCCCAGCCACCCAGTGCACGAGCCTGGTTTTCAAAGCCTCAAAAACTGTTCAGGTTCACACCAACAAAGTGGGGTACTAACGACACTGCATAAGAAGTTGTCACCAATAGCCTGTTTAAATTACCTCCTCTCCTTATCTCGAGAGAATTCCTCTTTAGCAAATGCTCACTGCTCTCTGAATGTTTAAAGATTGAGTTAGCTAACTCTAGCACTAATGAATCTGACCGACTTGAGAAAAACCCCGGGTGCACCACCTGCTTCCACGAGATTGCTGGTCTGATTGCTCTGGCATTAGCTCTCCCACATTACGAAGAAACCTAAGCAGAGATCGGCAATTAATAGCCCCTGTTGCGGGAGATACCTCAACAATAGAATATAATTTTATATATGCCTTTACCAGATGACATATACGAGTATGTACAATATGTA
Organism: Cherax quadricarinatus; assembly: GCF_026875155.1. Classification (NCBI taxonomy): domain Eukaryota; kingdom Metazoa; phylum Arthropoda; class Malacostraca; order Decapoda; family Parastacidae; genus Cherax; species Cherax quadricarinatus. The sequence continues at coordinate 57,753,204 of NC_069400.1, forward strand.
CATATATTACAGTAGGTGTACACCACGGCGATAAATAGCAAAGCCAGAGAGTGTGCACCAGCTCAGCCAGCGGTTAAGGCAAGTCTGTTAATTCGCTTACCAGAAGTGAGTCACGCTGCTTCAGTTTTGGCGGGCCTGCCTGTGATTGGAAAATGAATCAATCACAGGCAGGCCCGCCAAAATTAAAGCAACGTGGTTCACTTGTGGTAAGCGTTTGACAGACTTGCCTAACCGCTGGTTGAGCATGGTGCACACTCTCTGGCTTTGCTATTTAACGACAGGTACCCTACTGATCGTTAAACTCTTCCCCACCCGGTGGCTGGTTGGGTGGCAGCATGCCAAAATCTTTCTCATATTTTCCGTTCATTCTAATCTCAACAACTCTCTCCATTTCTTAGGCATCAAACTTACTTTTCGCCTACCTCGTACCTATCTCCCTGCAATTGATGCCCCTGGTGTCTGCTTATTTCATGTTCCTTTTGTCCCCCTCTTTCTGACAGACTTAAGGGGGCAAAAAAGTGTTGGTTTGCTTAATTGGGTTCTATGCTAAAACTGTCTATCATACTTCTATCCTTCACAATTGTCGTCTTGAGAAGCATCCCTTACACACAACTTCCATGTATGAATCTTAGTCCTGGCTTTGTCTCTGTAGATGCCTTCCTTTCTTATTACATTATCAAATGCACAAACTTCAGAGCACTCGTGACTTGACATGATCCTTTCTTTTCTCCCTACTTCTTTTCTTTTACTTTTTTCATATTTCTTTCTTTGATCCTTCCTTCTGCCTTTGGTCTTTCCCTTGTGTCCATAGCTCTCCTGCAGTGCTCCTTTTTCTTGTCCTTGACTGACCCACTTCCACTACTACTACAATTCCACTTCCTTCTTATTATTATTATTATTATATTATTATTTATTATTATTATTATTATTATTATTATTATTATTTTTATACTTCTACATTCTACCTGTTTCTCCTACTATTACTACTGCTAACTATTGCCCCCCTTCTTTTCCTCTTTCCATTTTTTGTGGCAAAAACTACCCCCCCCAACTACTTCTACTACTACTTTCCACTACCAGCATTAAGGCGACCAGGATAAGTTATTTAGAGATCATAAAATTGAAGTTGAAATTTTTTTGGAAATTTTAGGTGCTCTTACCCAAAAATAGTGAAAAATTCTGGCAACATGTTGATGCAATCATCTTGTTTCTCTCATTTTTCTAAGTATTTTTTTTTAAAAAAATGTAATTTTTATGTTTTTTGCTGTCATCAAGAGGACATGTTGGCAATTAGTGTTTTTATTTTTTTTTTTTTTCACTCCAGAAATTACTATTATTTCATTCTGAACAAGTCTGTGAGGATTAAAGTGAAGAGCACAGAGTTGTTGTTGTTCAGTTCCCCTCGGGGTTATCAACAATGATGGGGGTTTTTGCTGTTCATTTGGGCTTTTGGGTTATAAAACAATGTTTGGGGGGTTGTTGCTGTTCAGTTGCCTCTGGGTTATCAACAATGATAGGGGTTTGTTGCTGTTCAGTTGGCTCTGGGTTATCAACAATGATAGGGGTTTGTTGCTGTTCAGTTGCCTCTGGGTTGTCAACAATGATAGGGGTTTGTTGCTGTTCAGTTGCCTCTGGGTTGTCAACAATGATAGGGGTTTGTTGCTGTTCAGTTGCCTCTGGGTTGTCAAACAATGATAGGGTTTTTTGCTGTTCAGTTGGCTCTGGGTTGTCAACAATGATAGGGGTTTGTTGCTGTCAGTTGCCTCTGGGTTATCAACAATGAAAGGGGTTTGCAACACGCTCAAATTTGGCGTTTTCATCTCCATAGTGTTTTATGGAAACAAAAAATTGAATAACTCAGGAATAAGTTATTGACATTTGTTTAATTTTTTGCAAAGAGTAATAACAGGAGTGTCATAATTTTTTCACACAATATTGATGAATGAGGGTTTTATATTTTTAAATTCATAGATGTTTTGCGATGTTTATCATTTTGTTTTTATTGACTCTTATCTCCCAAGAAATGCCCAAAAAAAACACATCTCAAAATTTTTTATAATGCAATCTAATGACATTTCTCGCAAAAAATTTTTGAAATTCAGATAATCTAACTCTTTATCTTTCATCGATGTTGACTAAAAACATTGTACATCTTACCAATTTTGTAGGGTAAGGAAGGGTTTATGATAAATACAATTTTGCAATATCTTGAAACCCTTTGCAACAAGAAGTCCATGCAAACATGTGTATAGGATGCAAACTCTTCCTAAATAACAACAAAAAAGTTACACTTAAAATTGGCCCAAAAAACAAAAAAGACCAAAATCGAGGAGTCTGTGATGACAAAAACCTTATCCATTGAAGCAAAGACGGGAATGTATAAGATTATAGTTAAACCAACGGTCATATAGGGGTATGAAAATGGGTGGTGAATGTTGCAACAAGGAAAAAGGCTGCAGGCAGTGGAGGTGTCAATGTCTCTGACAATGTGTGGTGTGAATATAATGCAGAGAATTTGTAGTTTAAAATTAGGAGGAGGTTTACCTGGAGATTACCTGGAGAGAGTTCCGGGGTCAACGCCCCCGCGGCCCGGTCTGTGACCAGGTGCGGATTACCAAAACTATTATCCAGAAGGAGATGTTGAGGCGGTTCAGACAGTATAGAGGAAGGAACGAAATAGAATGACGTCCCAGAGTGTATAAATCTTTAGAGGGAAGGCGAGGTAGGGATTTTGCCTTGGAAGGTTGGAGGGAGGGGTAAAGGAGGTTTTGTTTTGCGAGGGGCTTTGACGTCCAGCAAGCATGCGTTGCTTGTTAAATAAGACCAAAAGGAGAAATAGTTTGTAGGACTTGACGTCCTGTTGGACTGTGACTAGGTAACATTTATGAGGGGATTTCAGGGAAACCGGCAGGCCGGACTTGAGTCCTGGAGAGGAAAGTAGTCTCTGCACTCTGAAGGAGGGGTGATCATGTTGCAGTTTTTTAACTGTAGTGTAAGCGAGCCTCTGGCAAAACAGTGATGGGAAATGAATGATGATTTTTCTCTTTTTCCCGGCCACCCTGCCCCGGGGGGAGACTGTTTATGTGTTAATAAAATAAATAAATAATAATAAGAACCCATAAAATAATATTACACAAATAACCAGCACAAAGGAGAAATAAACTTATGACTAAAGTTTCGGTTTAACTTGGACCAATAATTAGCCCAATGGTCCAAGTAGGACATAACACATTTTAAGTTTATTTAATTTTTTGAGCAAGTTTCCTGTGTATAGAGGGTGGGGGTGAGAGGTGTTGTGGTGAGAGATTGGGTGTGAGAGTTTGTGGTGTGAGAGTTGTGGTGTGAAGGGTGTGGTGTGAGAGGGGTGGTGTGAGAGATGTGGTGTGAGAGGGTTGGTGTTTGAGGGTGGTGTGAGAGTTGTGGTGCGAGAGGTGTGGTGTGAAGGTGTGGTGTGAGAGGTGTGGTGTGAGAGGTGTGGTGTGAGAGGTGTTGTAAAGAGGTGTGGTGTGAGAGGTTTGTGTGAGTGGTGTGGTGTGAGAGGTGTGGTGTTTGAGGAGTGGTGTGAGAGGTGTTATGTAGAGATGGATGTAAAAGGTGTGGAGTGAAGTTGTAGTGTGGTGTGGAAGTGTGATGTAAGAGGTGTGATGTGAGAGGTGTTGTGTAAAGGTGTGTTGTAAGAGGTGTGGTGGAGAGGTGTGAAGTGAGATGTGTTTGGGGTGAAAAGGGGTGGTGTGAGAGGGTTGTGTAAGAGGTGTAAGTAAGAGGTGTGGTGTGAGAGGTTAGTGTGAGAGGTTTGTGTAAAAGGCGTGAGTAAGAGGTGTGGTGGGGAAAAGGTGTGGTGTGAGAGGTGTTGTATAAGAGGTGTGGTGTGAGAGGTGTTGTGTAAAGGTATAATGTAAGAGGTGTGGTTGTGAGAGGTGTAGTGAGAGGTGTTGTGTAAAAGGTGTGATTTTAAGAGGTGTGGTGTGAGAGGTGGGTGTGAGAGGTGTTGTAAAGAGGTATGGTGTGAGAGGTGTTGTATAAGAGGTGGGTGTGAGAGATGTGGTGTGAGAGTTGTAGTGTGAGAGGTGTGGTGTGAGAGGTGTGGTGTGAGAGGTGTGGTGTGAGAGGTGTGGTGGGGAGGGATGTGGTGTGAGTGGTGTTGTGTAAGAGGTTTTTGTGTAAGAGGTGTGGATGTAAGAAGTGTGGTGTGAGAGGTGTGGTGTGAGAGGTGTGGTGTGAGAAGGTGTGGTGTGAGAGGTGTGGTGTAAGAAGTGTAGTGTGAGAGATGCGGTGTCCCGAAAGTGTAATGTTCAAGGATTTGTATCAGAGGTATTTTGTTAGATATGAAGATCGGAGAAGAGGAGAGCTGTTAAAAGGTGTTGAGCTGGTGTTTGTTTAGAGATGTGCTGTCAGAGGTGTGGGGTAAGAGATGTGTGAGAGGTGTGTACCTAGAGTTCCTTCGGAGGCCACCGCCTCCATGACCCCGCCCCAGACCAGGGCTTCGGAGGCCACCGCCTTCATGACCCGGCCCTAGACCAGGGCTCCGGAGGCCACCGCCTTCATGGGCCCGGCCCCAACCAGGCTTCCGAGGCCACCGCCCCCAAAGACCCGGCCCCAAACCCGGCTCCGGAGGCCACTGCCTTCATGACCCCCGGCCCCAGACCAGGGCTCTGGAGGCCACCGCCTCCATGACCCGGCCCCAGACCAGGGCTCCGGAGGCCACCGCCTTCATGACTCGGCCCCAGACCAGGGCTCCGGAGGCCACCGCCTTCATGACCTGGCCCCAGACCAGGGCTCCGGAGGCCACCGCCTTCATGACCCCGGCCCCAGACCAGGGCTCCGAGGCCACCGCCTTCCCTGACCCAGGCCCCAGACCAGGGCTCCGGAGGCCACCGCCTTCATGACCCGGCCCCAGACCAGGGCTCCGGAGGCCACCGCCTTCATGACCCGGCCCCAGACCAGGGCTCCGGAGGCCACCACCTTCATGACCCCGGCCCCAACAGGGCTCTGGAGGCCACCGGGCCCCCATGACCCGGCCGCAGACCAGGGGTCCAGGGCCACCGCCTCCATGACCCGGCCCCAGACCCGGGCTCCGGAGGCCACCGCCTCCATGACCTGGCCCAGACCAGGGCTCCGAGGCCACCGCCTCCATGACCCGGGCCCCAGACCAGGGCTCCGGAGGCCACCGCCTCCATGACCCGGCCCCAGACCAGGGCTCCTAATGTAATGAGAAGTGTGGTGTGAAAAATGTTTTGTGACAGGTGTAGTTGGAGACTTATGGCTTTTGAGGTGTGGTTTGAGATATGTGCTGTTAGGTGTGCTTTGAATGTGTGGTGTTAAGTGTGATTTGAGATGTATGCTGTTAGATGGGTTTGAGAAAGTGGGGGGTTAGGGGAGGGTTTTAGATGTGATGTGTTTAGGTGAGGTTTGAGATGTGTGGCTGTTAGGTGTAGTTTGATATGGTGGTGTTAGGGGGGGGTTTGAGAATGTGTGGTTTCTGTAAGGTTTGAGATGTGTTTGGTTTTAGCTGTAATTTGAGATTTAAATGTTTGGTGTGTTTTAGATGTGTGGTGTTAGGTGAGGTTTGAGGTGTGTGGCGTTAGGTGGGTTTAGATGTGTTGTGTTAGGTATGGCTTGAGATGTGTGGTGTTAGGTGAGGATTTTAGATAGATGTGTGCTGTTAGGTGTGGTTTGATAAGTGTGCTATTAGGTGTGGTTTGAGATGTGTGGTGTTAGGTGTGGTTTGAGATGTGTGCTCTTAGGTGGTTTGAGATGTTGGTGTCAGGTGTGGTTGAGATGTGTGGTGTAAAGGGGTGGTTTGAGATGTGCGGGTTAGGTGTGGTTTGAGATGTGTACTGTTAGGTGTGGTTTGAGATGAGTGGTGTTAGGTAAGGTTTGAGATGTGTGGTGTTAGGTGTGGTTTGAGATGTGTGATGTTAGGTGTAGTTTGACTTGTTTGGTGTTAGGTGAGGTTTGAGAGATTGGAGTGTAAGAAGTGCAGGTTGAGAGCGTAATTTACAAGGTGTGGTTTGAGAAGTATTGTGTTTATGAGATTTGGGGTTTGAGGCCTTGCATAATGTGGACCGGTGAGCCTGTTACAGTGTTCCTCCATTCTTATATGGCATAAGAGGTGTAGTGTGAGAGGTGTGGTGCAGGTGTGAGGCGTGGTATGAGATGTGTGGTGCAGGTGTGAGGTGTATGAGAGCCGTGGTGTAAGAGGTGTTGTGCAATGGTGAGGTGTGGTATGAGAGGTGTGGTGCAATGGTGATGTGTGGTGTGAGAGGTGTGGTGCAATGGTGAGGTGTGGTATGAGATGTGTGGTGCATGTGTGAGGTGTGGTGTGAGAGGTGTGGTGCAGATGTGAGGTGTGGCGCAAGTATGAGGTGTGGTGGGTGTGGTGTCTGTTAGCCAATTTGTCACGCCGTCACGTCCGAAGAAGACTGGTCACGCTACATACCTTCACGTAAGGTCTCAGTTTGGAAGACGTTTTCTAAGCTATTATGAAACACCATAGTTGAGCAGTGGTGCTCAGATCATGGTAACCTGGTAATTCTAGATGACTTTAACTTTAGTCAAACTTATGGAATTCCTGAGCTAGGAATATAGTCAAACTACTTACTAGAGGAAATTCAATGTTGTTTTTTAAAGCAGTTTGTTAGAGAGCCAACGAGTGGAATATAACAACATTGTTTGTTTAGCTGTAAGAATCTGTGAAAAATATAGTGTTATGTAACGCATGGTGTATGTTTATGCTGTACTTCATATTAAGAAACAGGATAAAAATATATTGACTACTTCAAGAGGTCACTATATAAGTATCACCACTCAGCAGTACATTATTAGAGTATCACCAACATGTAGGACACTATTACAGTCTCACCACTCAAAAGTACCCCATGAGTATGATCACCACCCACAACACTAAAATTATCCCACCAAACAAACACTATAAAATTATCACCACCCACAAAACACTAAATTTATCACCACCCCGCTAACAAATTTTACCCACCAAGCAATACCTATAAAATTATCACCACCCAGGTTTCACTATAATTTATCACCAAACCCCCAATACACATTATTTTACCACCACATACACAATAATATTATCACCACCAAGCAGTACACTATAATATTATCACCACCCAAGCAGTACACTATAATATTAGGTGTGGACACACCAGGAAGGGCGAAGCTGGTGTCAACTCGAGAGTCTCGTGTCGATAAACAGGACACGCTGCTCACATATCACGGAATTTTCAGACTTGAATCTTGTGAAGGCTTACTCAGCCCTGTAACAACTTCAGTATTACCAAGGCTGGCTCCTCCTCAGGAAAATTAATGAATAGAAAAAGAATGATAACAGTCAAATATAAACACTTTATTATTTAGAAATGAAAATATAAAACAATTAAATATGGATTTTTATCCTGCTTGAAAGACTGACCCTACCTGAACAAGCAGACGGGAATTCAATCTATCGTCACCATATACTCGCTCGCTACTCCTATCTGTTGAACTTTTTCCTCACACTCCCCCATACCAAGACTTATAGTCAAGGAGTATAAGAAGAATAGGCGAGGAAAAAGTTCTAACACGTGGAAGTTGCGTAAGGCACCAAGTCTTCTACTGACTGTCACGACTTAACCAGTCAGAGAAATAATTGGATGAGCCATTGATATACACAATATGAAACTTAAAAGCCTGGAGTGCCAATGTCTGCCTCAAGAGGCGACTGTTGGTTCCCTAAAAGTTTCTAGGTATATCAAAGGTTTGTGATCCATCTCTAAAATAAATTCTTTTCCCAGTAAATAAAATTTAAGTTTGGAGATGCCCCACATAAGGGCCAAACATTCCTTTTCTATGGTGGAGTATCTCGTTTCTGCAGGAAGAAGTTTCCGGCTTAGAAAGCATACAGGGAAGGGTGTACCATCATGGAACTGTAGTAACACTGTACCTAAGCCGGTATTGGAGGCATCAGTTCTTAAGCAAAACTGTTTATTAATATCTGGAGTCTTAAGTATAGGGTCTTTTGAGATGTTTTTAATCTTATTAAACTTTTCTCGAGCTACGTCGGAAAGTTCAAGAGGTTCCTTCACAGACTTTTTAAGGTAGTCGGATAAGATGCCTGTAAGATCGGTGATATTGGGGATAAACCGTGCATAAAAACTTACAGAACCAAGAAAGCTACGCATGAGCTTCTTGGTTTTGGGGAATTTAAGCTCTAATAAATCCTCGATCTTATTGGGGAGAGGCTGCAACGAATTATTAGAAAGAATCAGTCCAAGATATCTAATTTTGTTATACCCAAGGAAGCATTTCTTCAGTTTTGCAGTAAGGCCATGAGAGCGTAACCTACGTAAAACTAATGTTAATGTTAGATATGCTTGCCCCACGTGTATGTCATTACGTAAATGTTGTCAAAATAAACTGAAACATTTGGCATATTACCCAAGACCTTTCTCATCAGTCTCACGTAGGTAGCACAGGCAGTTACCAAACCGAAGGGCATAGTTCTATACTGCATCAGTCCTTGTGTGTAGGAAAAGCAGTGTACTGCTTAGAAGAAGGATCTAACATTACTTGATGATATGCCTGTGCAATATCAATCTCTGAAAAAAAGAAGAGTCATAAAATTTGGTAGATCGCTAATCTATTAAGGGCATAGGCTCAGCATCCCTCCGAGTTATAGCATTAAGTCCTCTGAAGTCAATAGCAAGTCTATATGAATTGTCTTCCTTCTTAACCATGACTACTGGTGAGCAATATGGACATACTGAAGGTTCAATGATCTTTAGTTTTAATATTCTATACCTCTCGGTCAAATGCATCCCTAAGGTGAACTGGAACTGGGTATAATTTCCGTTTGATAGGACTGTCCGTGACTAAGTCAATCTTATGGACTACCGTGGAGGTGACACCTGGAATATCAGAAAAACATCTGAGAAGTTACTCACGCATCGTAGTAGTTCATGTTTCTTATGGTCATCCAAAGACTCGTTGATATTAATGTTTGTCGCACCTGAGAGGTCAAGAGTCATCAAGTCATGTAGTTCTTTGTCGTAGTCTACTTTAGAGGTGTCAGTTACGCACACCTTACACTCCTCAGTTGTATTATCAAGTTCGTGTGGAAAAACTAAATCAAAGTCATTCAGGCAGTTATCCGAATTTCTTCGGTAATATTTCTTAAGAATGTTGATATGATAAAGCTTAGGTTTCCCCTTGACTTCTATGAGGTAATCAACCTTCCCACAAATTTTCAATACCTTATACGAACCTTTCCATGCTACTAATAATTTATTTGACTTTATTGGCAAAAGTACCAGAACCTCATCCCCTACTTTAAAACTTCTCCTCTGACTTTTGGTATCAAAATAGGTTTTGTACTGGTCCATTGATAAGCTTAAGTTTTTCGAAACTTTGTCAGAGGTCTCCTCAAGTTTGGATCTAAGGTCAAGGAGAAACTGATAAGAAGACTGAACCTCAGCATTCACCTCCTCATTAGTCCATAAGTCATGAAGGATGGACAATGGACCTCTGGCCTGTCTACCATAGAGAAGTTCAAAAGGTGAAAGCTCCAAAGAGTCACTGGGAACTTCCCTCATGGCAAACAAAGCACAGGGTAGGTAACGATGCCACTCCTTAGATTTAAGGGAGCAAAGTTTCCTTAAAATGGACTTGAGAATCGAATGCTGGCGCTCAATCCTCCCATTACAGCTGGGATGACAGGGTGTTGTGAAGAGAGGCTTCATTCTCAGAAGTTTGTAGAGATGTTGCATTAATTCAAATGTGAATTGTGTCCCCCGGTAAGACAAAATTTCTCTATGGATGCCAGCTCTGGAGAAGATGGACGAAAGGGCTTCAGCCACCTCTGTAGTAGTGATGGTCTTTAAGGGTACAGCTTCAGGGAAACTCTAAGCATAATCAACCAATGTTAAAATATATCTATGTCCCCCAGATGAAAGTGGAGATAAAGGACCAACGATGTCAATAGCTTCTCTTTCAAACGGTACCGTAAAGATTGGCATTTTCACCATAGGTACTCGCCTGGTACCTCGGAGGATGGCAGTTGGCAAACTTTACACGATCTACAATAGGTAGTGATATCTGAGGACATTTTGGGCCAAAAATAGGTTTCCCTAATTTTATTTAAGGTTTTACGATGTGAGAAATGTCCGACCACTGGTAGGTCATGAGCCATTTTAAGAACAACTAAGATGGAATAGTCTATCTCGTCTGAATTTAATTTGAATACTGATTTATACAAGATACCTCTTATATATTTAAATTTATATGAAAAGTTTTTCCTTTTGATAACTTGATTTTTGCTAGCTGCATTATGGCAATTCTGAAGAGAAGGGCAATTACGTTGTAAATTGACAAAGGAGTCCTTCGATATATCTAAAGGCTTAATTAAAGTCAGGGAAAATCAAAGGATGGACTGTAGGAGAAGCCTGGGTTTTGGTCTGAGCCCTAGTCAAGACATTTATAGTATCGGAGGCGATATCCTCACTTTCATCTAACAAGTGAACCGGTGATCCTACTACCTCGCTTACGATAGTAGTACCACTGGTTTCTAACCCCACATGAATATCACGAGACATTGCCTCATCTGAACTGTCGAGGGGTTTCTCTGATTTTACAGGAAGAGGAGCTGAAAAACTTATGTCCATCTTTGGTGCTGAAAGATCAACTTCAGAAGAAAGAATGGCACCTTTTACATTACCTATTAGTACGGAGCAATAAGTGATGGGAGCTAGTACGGCTTCAGACCAACCTGTGAAGCATTTAGACTTACCGTAACAACGGATGGTAGGAAAGGTGTCCGTACGGCCCAAGTAGTCTGAAAGTATAGCAGAGGAATGAGTTTCTTTAAGGTTAGGGAACAGCTTATCAGAAATGACTATACATGTGCATCCAGTGTCTCGTAAAATGGTAGATACATTAAGTCCATTAACTGTTCCTGAACAGAAAGGTGCTTGGTCATTACAGTCTTTAAAACATCTTCCAACTTTTTTCACTTTCTTAGAAGAACAATCGGGACGTTTATGTCCCTTAACACCACAAATGACAAACCGGAATAGAAGACGTCAGTTTACTTTCTACTAGAGGCTTTGATTTCTTAAGATCTGGTGAACCCTTGCCCTGAGGGTTCGATCCCTTTGGGTCTTTATAGGAATTGTGAGCCTCAGCATACAAGTCAGCAACCTCAGCAACTTCATCAGCTTTAATCAGGTTACGTTCTCTAATGAATGTTCGTATCTGGTCAGGAAGAGCTGCCAGGAACTGCTCTAGGAAGAGCTGCCAGGAACTGGTCAGTAACCATGAAGTCTCTAAGAGATTCATAACTGCGATCAATTCCTGAACTCTCTATCCAAAAGTCGAACAAACGAAAGTGTTACCTGTAACTGCTGAAAGTTCTGGCCAGGCTGTAAGGTGGCATACCTGAAATCTTTCCTGTAAGAATTTGTGGTCTTTTGATATGCTTTAAGGATTGCCTTCTTCAGTAGGTTATAATTACATATATCCTGGGACAAAGTTGCATAGATATTCAAAGCTGTTCCAGAAAATAACATTCCTAACGTGGTAGCCCAGGTGTCAGCAGGCCATTTACAGAGGGTAGGGGTATTTTCAAGCCTGATAATGTATGAAGTAATGTCTTCACCCTCTGTGAAGGGAGGTAAATTAGGTGTTGGAATACGTGCACTAGCTGCATGATGTTCAATTACTCCTTCCTCTAATTGTTGTTGTGTAAAAGTTAACTTTTTATTTCCTAATTCAAGGCGTGATTTCTCTACCTCCGGATCTTTCTGTCTCCCTCGCAATTCATTCTCTCTAGCTTTTACTTCAACTTCTATATCTTGCTTTTTTCCTCAGGTTCTTTTAAACCTAACTTGTTCCTCATTATTTTAGCTGTTCCTCACGTACTTTAGCTCCTCCCTCACGATCAAGTCTATCACGCTCCTTTTTCTCCTCTATTTCCTTTCTGTCTTTCTTGATTTTCCTCTTTGAATTTGATCTCTCTCCTTTTTTTTCCCTCTCTCAATTCTCTCTCTGACCAAACAGTAAGTAGAATGGGATTCCTTGACCATCCAATCTTCTCACTAACAAATCAAGAGTGTCCTACAACAGTTTCCCTTGATATAATAAAAAAGAGCTCAATGAAACAACTTGTCACTGGAAAAATCTCGGGTCCCTAGAGTCAAATTTCCCCTAAATCGTTCAAGCTCACATAAACAAAGATGACAGAATTAACTAGTATATCGTGCCTTGACTGACTTACAATAAATTGAGACTATAACAATCGCCAAATCCTTTAAATACCTGTATTGGGAGTCCTACCATAGAGAATGATTACTCATGGCTGGGGGATCCGTCTGTGATATGCGACGTTGAAGTTCCCATGGAAGATTCGAGATGAGTTGAATCTTGATTCAATCAAGTTGATCCGGCAAGGTCGCCACTTGTGAAGGTTTACTCACCCTGTAACAACTTCAGTAAGTATACCAAGGCTGGCCCCTCCTCAGGAAATTAATGAATAGAAAAAGAATGATAACAGTCAAATATAAACATTTTTATTATTTAGAAATGAAAATATAAAAACAATTAAATAGGGAATTTTTTATCCTATTTGAAAGAGAAATGAAAAATGATATATAAAAATAATATCTGAATTCAACGCTAATATGTACAGTTAGACTGTGGTGTCTGGTTGATGTTGTTGACACCGCGTGTTGTAGAAATTGTAGCCGTTGCTGATGATGGTGGCGGGGGGTCACGGATGTTGAGTGACAACCCAATGACTAGTTCTTCACAGAGTCTCTAGCCTTGAATAGTCCGTCAAGATGATAGGAACGCAGGTCTTCCACCACTGCAAAGATGAGAGGTAGTTGCCTGGGGTTGACTACACTTAAGTATGCCGATAAAATGGTGACGTCCCAGAACTTTGGTAAAGTTCGTCTCCTTCAACACTGTTTCTTTGGTTGCCAGATGACCCGAGCTGACATTCCAAGCTAGAAAGAGACAAGGTTACCCACTGCCTAAGAAATCACTCTCCATGATAAGTAAAGTATTTAAAAAAATATGGTGATTATCTAAAAGCACATGGAAATCAAGGCAGAAGGAACTACGTCTTAAAATTGGTTAAAAGTGAAGCTTTTACCCAATATATCCATTAAAAAACGGGAAAGCAGAGGATTTTACTTACAGTTGTGTTGGGAGCTGAGTTAAGGGATTACCATTTGGTCGGAGCCCCACACGTCACCTTTCGGGGTGGAGAAAAGAGAAGGGGGGAGTGGATAGCGGGAGCTAGACCGACCCTCCTTATCAAGCAGACGGGCAATCAAACTATCGTCACCATGTACTCACTCGCTACTCCTATCTGTTGAACTTTTCCCTCACAATCCCCACACTCCGCATCAGGGTGTGTGGTGGGGTGGCTGGCTGGTTGTCATCTATATAGTGTTTCAGTGACAGTCAGCAACACTGCCGCCTTAACCCACACACCGCCACCATGGCTGCCCGTTTCTCAATTGCTGTGAGTGATTTAAGTTACTGAATTTCACAGTGAACACTCAAACGATTTTCTTATGCCCCGTGTGCCACTGCTTTATTATTGTCCTTCAATGTCTCACAGTTCGATTTTCAATAATGTTACACCAGTGTTAACCACGAGAAAAGCTTTCAATGTTCTGAGCATGATATTAATGTTGAGTTGAGCGTTGTGATGGCCCTAGGGCTATTGTGTCTATCTTACATCTCTGAAATGACCTACCACAATGATTTGCAGATATAAACTATTTAGATAACATTTAAAAAATTTAAATTAAATAAAGGAAATGATAAAAATATAATTTTCCTTGCATTCTGAACAATAAAAATAGTGTAGGAAAGAGTAATTTGGATGTTTGAGTAGTGTTAGACCTTACATCTCGCCAGGACAAAAAACAAACCCTCACACTTTCTTAGTTTCTTTATTACAAAATACGAGAGTACCAACTAAACAGATGCACAAAGATATCAAAAATAGGATTGTATATACATTGCATCCAAGCTCCTTTCATTTTTTTGCCTATATTTCCAAAGGAAACTAGGGAGGTCCCTCTCATGGACAAGTACGGTTTGTGTCTGCCCTCTCGGTTGTCTATAATTATACATTATTTTCCCGCATGATCAAAGTCTGAGCACAGATGATGCAAATATGACAACACTGACTGACACGAGACATCAGCTAATTTAATCACAAATACATGTCTGAGAATCGTATGAGACAAATAAGTAAGGACCATTGAGATGTGAAATGAGAGAGTGGGAAAGGGAAAAGATTCGGCTTCCACCACGAAGACCCACAGACAGGATGTCCGCGAGCCCACGAAATGGACGATAAAAATCCGTCCAGCTCATGGCGCTCCAAATTTTTCCCCAAGAAGTTGCACCCTGCTAGTCAAATTTTAATAAAAATTTAAAAAAAATAATAATAAATAATAATAATAATAATAAATAATAAATAATAATAATAATAATAATAATAATAATCCTTATTTCTATAAATACATGATACATCTTATACAGTCCTTGCTTACATACAATATAGAAAGCCCCTGGTTATGCAGAGAATTTCGGGTAACTTGGGTTTAATTTTGTCCCCAGATGTGACCCGCACCAGTAGGTACCTACTTCTAGGTGAGCAGGGACAGTAGGAGTCATAAGGAGACACCGTCAGTGTTTCCACATGTACAGAGGATCGAACCACGAACACAATATATGAGGTGAGTGTGTTACCAGCTGAGCTACCTGGTGTTCATGAAAAAATACCGCAATTTTGCTGCACTGTAATAGAGAAAACGTGTTAGAGGACTGCGTCTTAATCGACCATCGACCATCTACCGTATATGTACAGAATAAATAAATAAATATATATATATACACACACACACACATTGTCTCTACGTCCGCAGCAGGACTCGAACCTGCTAACTCTGTATCAGAGTCCACAGTACTTTACCACTGAGCTAGACCCAAGATAAGTTTGGGCGTTAAGCCGAAGCTAAGCGATGTTACCCCATACCCCCTGGCACCATACCCCCTGGCACCATACCCCCGGGCATCATACCCCCGGAAACCTTTACCCCCTGGCACAATACCCCGGGCACCATACCCCCGGGCACCATCCCCCCGAGCACCATACCCCCTGGCACCATACCCCCGGGCACCTTTACTCCCGGGCACCATACCCCCGGGCCCACCATACCCCCGGGCATCATCCCCCCTGGCACCATACCCCTGGCACAATACCCCGGGCACCATACCCCGGGCACCATACCCCCGAGCACCAAAACCCCCTGGCACCACCCCCCCGGGCACCATCCCCCCGGGGCACCATCCCCCCTGGCACCATACCCCCGGGCATCATACCCCCCTGGAAACCATACCCCCGGGCACCATCCCCCCGGGCACCATACCCCCTGGCACCATACCCCCTGGCACCATACCCCCTGGCACCATACTCCCTGGCCCCATACCCCCGGCACCATCCCCCCTGGCACCATACCCCCTGGCACCATACCCCCTGGCACAATCCCCCCGGGCACCATACCCCGGGCACCATACCCCCGAGCACCATACCCCTGGCACCATACCCCCGGGCACCATACCCCGGGCACCATACCCCCTGGCACCATACCCCCTGGCACCATACTTCCTGGCACCATACCCCCGGGCACCATACCCCCGGGTACCATACCCGAGCACCATACCCCCTGGCTCCATCCCCCCTGGCACCATACTTCCGGGCCCCCATCCCCCCGGGGCACCATCCCCCCTGGCATCATACCCCCGGGCACCATACCCCGGGCACCATACCCCCGAGCACCATACCCCCTGGCACCATACCCCCGAGCACCAACCACCTGGACCATACCCCCGGGCACCATACCCCTGGCATCATACCCCCGGGGCATCATACCCCCGGGCACCATACCCCGGGCACCATACCCCGAGCACCATACCCCCGGGCACCTTTACCCCGGGCACCTCCCTCCCTGGCCCCCATACCCCGGGCACCATCCCCCCGGGCACCATCCCCCCGGGCACCATCCCCCCGAGCACCATACCCCCGGGCACCAAGCTAGATTGAAATTTTATTTCATCGAATCCTGTCACATACAGTGGACAACAAAAGAGATTTGAAATACTTAACAATTCGCAAACAGGCGAAATTATTTACAAACATTGCAAAGAAATTTCGAATTGTTAAGCATTTCAAATCTCTTTCGTTGTCCACTGCATGGGGCAGGATTCGATGAAATAACTTTCAAATCGAGCTTGGTGCCCGGGGGTAGGTGCCGGGGGTATGGTGCCCGGGGGTATGGTGCCAGGGGGTATGTGCCAGGGGTATGGTCCCCGGGGGGTATGGTCCCCGGGGGTAGGGTTTGCCCGGGTATGGTCCCCGGGGGGGTATGGTGCCGGGGGTATGGTGCCCGGGGGCATGGTGCCAGGGGGTATGGTGCCAGGGGGTATGGTGCCCGGGGTATGGTGCCCGGGGGTATGGTGCCCGGGGGTATGGGTGCCAGGGGTTATGGGGTAACATCGCTTAGCTTGGGCTTAAACACCTAAATTTATCTTGGGTTGCTCAGTGGTAAAGTACTGTGGACTCTGATACAGAGTTAGCAGGTTCGAGTCCTGCTGCGGACGTAGAGACAATGTGTGTGTGTGTATATATATATATATATATATATATATGTATATTTATTTATTTATTCTGTACATATACGGTAGATACAGAGTTAGCAGGTTCGAGTCCTGTTGTGGACGTAGAGACAATGTTTGTTAATAATTTCGCCTGTTTGCGAATTGTTTAAATACCACGAACAAGTGGTATTTAACCAATAACAACACTGGACCATACAATCAATAACTGGTTAAATTTCCCCCGGCTAGTCGCAGTGTTGTTGATATATATATATATATTAAAAATATTATTTTATATATATATATATATATATATATATAATATATATTTATATATAAAAATATATATGTGTGTGTGTGTGTGTGTGGGGTGTGTGTGTACTCCCCTAGTTGAGGTGCGGGGGTCGAGTCCGAGCTCCTGGCCCCGCCTCTTCACTGATCGCTACTAGGTCACTCTCTCTGAGCCGTGAGCTTTATCATCCCTTTCTGCTTAAAGCTATGTATGGATCCTGCCTCCACTACATCGCTTCCAAAACTTTTTCCACTTACTGACTACTCTGTGGCTGAAGAAATACTTCCTAACATCCCTGTGATTCATCTGTGTCTTCAGCTTCACTGTGTCCACTTGTTACTGTGTCCAATCTCTGGAACATCCTGTCTTTGTCCACCTTGTCAATTCCTCTCAGTATTTTGTATGTCGTTTATCATGTCCCCCCCCCATCTCTCCTGTCCTCCAGTTTTCGTCAGGTTGATTTCCCTTTAAACCCCTCCTCGTGGACAAACCTCTTAGCTCTGGGACTAGTCTGGGTTTCAACCTTTGCACTTTCTCTAGTTTCTTCACGTGCTTGGCTAGGTGTGGGTTCCAAACTGGTGCCGCATACTCCAATATGGGCCTAAAGTACACGGTGTACAGGGTCCTGAATGATTCCTTATTTAAAATGTCGGAATGCTGGGTTTTGAGGTTTGCTAGGCGCCCATATGCTGCAGCAGTTATTGGTTGATGTGCGTTCAGAGATGTGCCTGGTGTTATACTCACCCCAAGATCTTTTTTTTCCCTTTAGTGAGGTTTTTAGTCTCTGGCCCCCTAGACTGTACTCCGTCTGGGTCTTCTTTGCCCTTCCCCAATCTTCATGACTTTTGCACTTGGTAGGATTGAACTCCAGGAGCCAATTGCTGGAACAGGTCTGCAGCCTGTCCAGATCCCTTTGTAGTTCTGCCTGGTCTTCGATCGAGTGAATTCTTCTCATCAACTTCACGTCATCTGCAAACAGGGACACCTCAGAGTCTATTCCTTCCGTCATGTCATTTACAAATACCAGAAACAGCACTGGTCCTAGGACTGACCCCTGCGGGACCCCGCTGGTCACAGGTGCCCACTCTGACACTTCGCCACGTACCATGTGTGTACTCACCTAATTGTACTCACCTAATTGTGGTTGCAGGGGTCGAGACTCAGCTCCTGGCCCCGCCTCTTCTGTGTGTGTGTGTGTGTGTGTGTGTGTAAAACAATACTGCACTAGCCAAGGACTCGACCCCATGCTGCTTTGGCCTGCCTCATGGTGGGCGAAAACACATGACGCCCTTATCCACTGAACCATACGATCCTTTAGAGTAGGGGATCCAGCGGAACTGGATGTGATACTCCCTACCCAATGACACGATGGTGTGGATGACTCTAGGCTAATTTCATTCTAGTCCCTGTTTAGTGTACTAGTTCAACGAGCAGAATTTTATATTATTATATTATACGTAGTGCCGAATAGGTAAAGCAGGAACTTATTTAAAATTAAGTACTTTCTGTAATTTTCTCTTATACGGTTAAAGATATATATTTTTTTTCATTTATGTTAATGACCAAATTAATAATTTTGTACCAAAAGAGCCATAGAAAACTTACCTAACCTTAATAAAACAAGCACAATTAATTTAGCCAAATCAAAGTAAATATATTTTAGATAAGTTTTCAATAATTTAATAATAAACACAATGAAATATACTTTTTTTTTCGTTAGGTTCAGAATCATTTTATGCGAAATTATTTTATACACAAATTTTTGCTTTCCTTATTCCTCTAGTCGCTCCTCTTCCCTCCCACACCCACCCTACTATATCCACACACTTCTGCTGAACACTCTAACACTGCATTCTACCCCATGCTTCTTCAGCTTCGTTTCCTATACTCCCACTAGTCCATCTTTCTACCAATGGTTGCTTATATCTTTCCCTAACTTCCTCTTCCGTTAGCTTATAAACTTTCACCACTCTTACTTTTTGATACCATTCTCTTGTACCCCAATCTATCTTTTGCTCCCACTGTAGCTCCAAAAAAAAGAGACTTACATGAGTAAAGCTGCAGGAAGTACTCTAATTACATCAAACGCCAGGGTCCGCACCCAAGAAGGTCAGAACAAACCACAATTGGGAACTGACAGCACTCTATGAAGGCACAAAATTAGCTGTCTATCTCAACAAGTACTTGATCAACTCACTAATGAAAAAACCAGTGGATCTGGATTTATATGGAAGCATTTCTACAGTGGTTAAGGAAATAATAAGAGAAAAGCTGGTCTATGTACAGAACAGAGAGCAGAAATAAAATAGATGCAGAGAGATTATCCTCTTTCTTCACGTCTCTACCCAAGAGAATCCAGCTGACATGTTGTCCAACGGCGTCGCCACTGACGAAATTTGGGATAATAAATTATGGCTCCACGGACCGAACTGGTTCCGTAATGAAAATAACTGGCCTCAGCAAAAAGCTCACATATGCCAGAAAAACGTGTTCTGCTTGAACACAACAGAAGTAAGTTGTTAAATACAGCAGACCACAACAGAAAAGAGTCCATGGATGGATCTAAATACTCATCGTTGGGGTAAACTCTTAAGTGTTACCAAGCTCTTTTCCAAAATTCGTTAAAAAAGGGAATAAAACTCAGATTTGAATGTCTTGAACCTCATAAAATACTGGTATGAAAACTAATACAGAAAGATGTTATTACTCTACAGAATAAAAATTGCGTCGAACACGTACAAGATAAATCCCCAAAGAAACCTGTCATGATTAATTCTGTAGGACTTTATCTCGACTACGAAAAGATTATAAGATGTCGATAAGAGCTTCATAATTCTAACCCTACCCTAAACAACATACAGTCCAATTTTGATCCCCAATGAATCTTTGCTAACAAAAACTGATTGTTTCAAAACGCCCATAAGGGAGGAAGAAGGACAGTAACGGTGTTATCATGGACGGGGTAGCTGACACCACTTTGTCATATACGACATTCTTACTGATACCACAAGGTCGACAAAGTGTGAAAAAACAAATAAGGGACTGTATTACTTGTCGTCACTATGATATGCGAGTATGTCAGTATCCAGGTCCACCTCCATATATCCCTCTGAAAGAGTTTGAGTCATATCACTCCATTTTGAGGTGACAGGTGTAGATTACACTGGAACCAATAATATTTAACCAAAACAGTTGACAAAAAGTACCTACACCAAGGTCTACATTTTTTGTTCACATTTGCTTCAAACAAAACAGACACTTACATCTAGAAGTAGCCACTGACATGTCTGCTCAAACCTTTATCAAATTATCAAAGTTTGCAGCCAGAAGGTCATGTCTCAAACTGATGATTTTCAGATAATGCAGCGAACTTTTAGTTGCTGTGCTGCATTTATATAAGCAACGATCCTTTGAATCAACCAGAAAGTACTACAAGATTCTAAATCAATGCAAGTTGACGTTGGAGATGCATTCCTACTAAACCCATGGCACGGCGATTTTTAGAAAGAATGAACGCATACAGTAAAACGTTGTTAAGGAAGACTCTTCATCTGTCGAAAGAATCGACTTAGACAGAATTCCGTACAGTACGTGACTGAAATAGAAATAAGTCACAACAACCTCTAACTATGTTACCAATGATCTGACAATTTAGAAGTGTTAATACCATCTCATTTACTCCAGGCAAAAGGCTCGAACCTATTCCTCCCATGATAGGATAAAGATATCATAGCAGATCCTACTTATTTCGAACCTTGAGCGACTCAGACGTAAATTCAAACGACGTTTATAAAAGTGAATAAATGTTGAGGGAGAAAATTATGGGCGACCATACTATCTCACCTCATGAGAAACACTTCTATGGAGCTTGTACTTCCAAAAAATCATAAGTCCCCTTAAGACCTGGTGACATAGTGATTAATGACAAATGATGGGGTCCGAGGTCCACAATGTCCACTTGAAAAAATTGTTTACGCAGATATCCTGAAGCAAATAGGAAATAATCAGGACAGTATGATGGTTTTAAAGCAAAGGTGTAGTAATACACAAGCAGACACAATAAAAAACTAGTGCCGTTAGAATTACAGTTGTTGAAACAAACATTAGTGATTCTCCAGAACCCACACACCGACTAAACCTGTTCAGAAAAGACTAAGCCAGGCAGTGGTTTGCGAGTGAGAAAACATTAAATTAATGTTAAGTGATGACTATAGATCACACTTCAGCGAACCTTTGCCGCCCTCCCAGCGTGGAGAAATTTTACTCCATGAAGGGGAATCAGCCCCCTCAATGCCCCTTTAGGCCCTTTCACAACCCTGATGGGACCCCAGACCCTCTCAGAAGGGGCATGCGACTTGTTACTGCTACAGTGAGTAATTGATCCAGATTGCAGTACGTGTATGCGACGTGGTCCAAGCGACTGCTGCTTCCAGGCAGTCCAGTGGTTGCAGAGTAGTATTTTAATAAGAGACCAGATCTACATCTCTTACTTTAGCAGGACAATTAAGGAACAACCTGCTCACAACTTTATACCAAACGTAAAGATAGTGGAACATTGGTGTCTATGCTTAAGACGAAGCAAGATTTACGACATATTAATTTTTTCCCTGCTGTTCTCATCATCGAGGAATTGGCAAGGAAGCAAAAGTACTAGAGTCAGCTTTTCTTTAGTTCTAGGGGAGTACGGCGTGGGGAGCTGTGGCGTCTTCAGATTACTTTTGACTCAACGAGAGTGACACTGACGGCCCGGACAACCCAAGAAAAGAACGATCTGTGCGTTAGTGGTGAACAAAGTGTCTCCATAAAGCACCAATAAACACTTAAGAGAAGTGTGTACAGCTTCTTAGTGATAAGAATGTCTTAACCATAAAACAAATCTTGATGGAATCATAGTGTACCAGTGTGATATTCAACTATTGAAGAACGTGACATCCAAGACAACTTCAGCTCTATCAAGTCAAACGATATCTGTCGAGATGTTAAGAACACCATAGCTCCACACCCAAGAGCAAGGTTGGTTACGATTCTTGTAGATACGGGGACTGCGCAGAAGTTCTGAGTCCGCAAGGAGATTTGTAATCAACCTATATCGGCAGATAAGTGCGACTATTGAGTCCGAAACAAGTTTTTGTTAATTGTCACAATCATTGAATGAAATATGCTGACATAAACACCGCCCATAGGGGAAAATTATAATCTTACAAATAATAAAACTTTACAGCCCCATTGAGAGATGACGTCTGACAAGCTTCAGCTTCATCTCAAGACCAATCTGCAGGGGCGGCTCAGTGCAGGCGATGAGTTTGTCTTTCTAAGTACAACTCTTTAACTAACTGGTACATGCATTTTCAACAATATATATTATATATAAATAATAAAATAATATAAATAAATATTATATATATTAAAAAGATATTATATATATAAATATAATATAAATATATATAATATATAAATATATATAATAATATATATATATAAGAATATATTATATATAATATATATTAATATATATAATAAATAATATATATTATATATTTATTAATATACTGTATATATAAATATATATATATATACATAAATATATAATATATAAAAATATATATATAAAACAATATATATATATTATATATATATAATATTATATATATAAATATAGTGGGACCCATAGCCTCGTAGAATGGATAAAAAGGGATTCAAAGGAAGAATATTTGGATCTCATATATATATATATATATATATATATATTATAATATAATAAAATAATATAAAAATAAAGAGTATATATAAATATATAAATATATAAAAAATATATATTTAAACGTGTAAGATAATATTTTTTATTTTATTTTTTTTTAATTGTAAAATATAATTTGAGCAATTGAACACGTGGGAAGAGTTACCGGGGCCGGTATATTCGGTCCAGGTTTTGTGGTGCAGGTCAAAGAGGGCAAAGAGAGGTTCTCGACTCATTCTTGTCAAAAAATTTGGAGGAACAAAATAGATACCTCGAAACATAAGGGGCAACTGGATTTTACTGAAATGCCCTATGGGAGGCGAGAAGTCATCTTATATGTGGGGCTAGCGTAAGGGAGGATGTTGTGGACCCTTGGTGCCAAGGGGAAGGAGAGAGAACAATTGCAACGTGGGTGGGACAGTGAGGATTTTTGACCGTGTATATGGCGACGATAGGGGTATGTCCTCGTAAAGGGATTACCTTACGCGTTACTTCACAAAACAAATAAAGTTTAGTTAGTTTCTGGAATATGGTGACAAAAGGGAGTGCTGCCCTTAGGTAGCACCAACATAACTTCGGCCAAAATTATTAGTGTGAATATTTTGCAAAACTCAACGGTCGAAAATTAGAGAGCGATCATAAATCCTACCAATGTCTGTGTAGAATAATTATACGGCATTAAATGACGAGTCATAAAGGAATGCATTTTCGTACCTTAGTTGAATAATTTCCATTCCGAATATCGGCCGGAATGTCGGCCGGCGCCCCGTGCCTCAGCGAAAAAAAAAAAAAATAAAAAAAAAAATTCGCCGAAGAAGAGGGGCCCGTTTGTTGTTGGTGAATGTATTCTTACGTGGAGCGAGAGTAGCGACTTGATTATCTACGTGCTAGTTTTAGGATCGGGGCGGTCATGCAAAAAAAGCACCGAGTTTTCGTCCTCTTACACATTAGACTAAAGAAATGGTACATGGAGAGAGGTAACCTCAAAATTTATCGAAATATTCCCGATAATCTGATCGTCATATTATGGCATATTTTATTCAGCCTAGAGTATATATAACATGTTATGTATGTTATTTATAGTGTTAAATTATATACCATAATAGAACATGTCAGATAGACCAATAAGCCGTAGAGTTTGATATGAAAAGCGTAATAATGGGCGATATCCTTCAGGAACCAGGGGTCTCGGGGAGCAGGAACACTGCCGGACAACATTCTCCCATCTGGTTCCCGGTAGACAGCAAAGTCTGTTGAATATAAGTCCCGCCTACATTTTATATGCCAAAATAGTCAGTTTATTATATAGAAAGAATAATGTAAGAAAAGGCGATAAAAACAAGAAAATAACTCCGAAAAAATATATAGGGCCGTGGCAGACTCGGTACCCTGTACCATGGCCTTCACCATACCTGATATAAATGACTATAATTTCTTGTAGAAACGTCGAAAACATTCAAAGACAGGTTACCATTGTGGTCTTGCAAATATTGAGCAACAATTTTCAGTAAAATATAACTCAATATCCATATTTATTTTTTATTTCGGTGAATTATTCGCTTACGCGCGCGTAGAATTGCCCAATGCCCCGCCCTTGCTGTAGTTTCAGTAAGTCTGACTCGATTATTTGCTGACTTAAGCATAACAAAAACACAACTGGTTTATAGCAGAACAGTGTGTTTTATGAAAGCACTACTAAGAGGTGTGGTTCCTATAAATTATTTCACTATACCATTAAAATGTGCTTTTGAAAACTAAGTTTCAGTCTTTACAGACAAAGATTTATACAACAATTACTAGAAATGCAATTTCAGTCAGTGTAGGTATATAAACTCAAGATACAAACCGGTAGAAATTGGGAGAATGATCATGGGGGAGGGACCCAAATTATGAATTACTTACACATTTCTGAAACTAATTAAAAATTTGCAGACTATACACATCATGAAATGAATTTACTTGAATCAGCATCCGATCTGGGGATGACAATAAAAATGATGTTTATGTGTGATACAATTGTTAATCAACATTAAGGATGGACAGGATATACAGGTTATCTGTCCACAAATCTCGACACAGAGACCTACTGTAACTAGTGGGCAAACACCATGAGTCAGCAACCGTATCAAACAACAAGTTTGTCCCATTACCATCACATACCTACATTTTCATTGAACCTATTTTCCAAGGTCTATAATTATGCGAAGAACTTCGATTAGTAGTGTAGGATCCAATATCATATTAAATTACACGAACTGACAATAAAGATGAGATTGGCTGAAGTTCAATTATCTTAAATGACTGTGATGAATTGGAGAATCCCTATCTAAACTGATTAAGCTTTCTCACGTTGGTATAAAAGACAAAAATCAAGTATCCATACGGCCTTAGCAGAGGGCAATTACTTACTGATAAAGACAAGAGCAAGATTAGACATACAGTCTTAATAATCAAGCTTGAATCTCACCCAAAGCTTGTTTTTCAGACTTACAGGCATTTAGAATCACAATAGACATAAGTCTCAGATCTCAAAGGTAGCAAAAAATGACCTTAAGAACAATGAGATTGTTTTATCATTGGTAATGTACAAGATAAGTTATGTCACTACAATACAAACCTATTGAAACACACTTAAATATATGTTCAATAAACGCTATTTTCACTGTGAGGTAAATAAGCAATGGTTTACAAAACAATAATCTTCACATGCATGCAAGCAACGAAGACAAGCTAAAAATCCACAAATTCACAGTGGATAATAAACCTTCAACTCATATGAATAATCAAGGTAAATGAACCCTAGCATTCCCCACTAAAACACCAGAAAATGGAACAACCCATATAGCAATTTATCAAGCTGTATGAAAATACAACATACAGTAAAAACATGACCTGTCATACATAGAAGCGAACTCCAAAATATGTAACTTTGTAGATGGAACGCGGCAAATTGGGCAGCAGTACATTGTATTCGAATACACATCAATGGAGCGACGTAAACAACGAGTTTCATCAGGCTGAAAAGGTGCATCAAATAATTTTAGGTGAACACAAGGGAGGAAATGCTCACCAATGAAGAAGTGTTTAAAAAATGCAAGAGAGTAAGCATCATACAAGGCATTATGCCCGAACTCATTTCGTTTTGCTGAACAATCAGAAGACTTCCACAGAATCAGGAAGTCAACAAGCAACAACATAAAATGTGAGAGATACAGTTTAAAGCAACTGCTCTCCCGATAGCTCGAGTTAATTATCTAATAACACTTACACAAAACCAATGTGCTAACATTATTTGATCAAGGCTCACAAAGGTCCTTCATAAGAAGAGACAGTGTTGCAGAAACTGAATAAACAACCCTGATGCTCGGAAAATACAGTTAGAAATAGCTGGATATTTTCAACAATTCAGGTAAACAGACATGTGAACCCGAGCCAAATCACTGTTGGTCTAGGGAAACAGGAAAAAGACAAATACTGTGGTAGTAGATAGATTTGCCTAAGTCTGTGCAGATCCAGGATTAAAAATGACAAACAGTTGGCACTTGAAAGAGCAGCTAAGGACACAAGTTAGGCCCTGTCCTGACAATACAACTGAACACTAATTAGTCCAATTGATCTAATCATTGGAAGTAAGTATAAATCACTGTTTTTGTGCAAAATATAGTAAGTAAACTTGATGAGTTCACATGCTGAGAAAACAGCAGGAGGGTGCCGACATGATTGTGGCTCCCCTTCCCTTCTCAATAGTGGGAAAGAAAGCTGATATAGAACATTCAGTGGAAAATGTACTATTTACGAGAATAACCTGCTGAACAATGTACCACAGCAAAAATTAAACAATACTAGGAAGAAATGAATGAACCAGTTGATAAGATTTGGGATTTAGTTGCACTAGGTATTGATGTAAAAAACCAAGGCCCAAAAGAGTCTCAACTTACAAACCAATATATAGACAGTTCATCAAATATAAACATGGACAGTAATGGTTAGGTTACCATGGATAATTCAAATCCAACGCACATCAGCTAGCACATTTAACGCATGTGAATTCGACAGCATGAAAGCACAAATACATGAGCTAAGGAAAGAATCCAGAGCTACTGACTGTCTATGATAATATCATACAAGATACATTTGGAACAATAAATTCATTGAGGAAATAGTCACGAAGATAAGTTGAAGGACATAAGCTCATTATCACCCACACCATGAGTCAGAAAGAATCAGAAACCACTCTCCACTAACGTGTTGTATATCAATTGCAGCGCACTTGCAAAAAAGAATGTAGCAGTCTTGAAATACTGTACTGATGACCGGCCCATCACAACTTAGAAGCTTGGAGACGGCTTATGAAATTTCACACACAAACACGCGTATGCCTGACACGGCGATATTCCAAAGCTTTCTTAAGAGTAGGACTACAAGAAAAGACAGAGATTATACTCTATCTTGTGTCCTGAAAATCCACAGATCCTCACAGATCCTGTGAAAACTTATCGTTCAAATCGATAATTATTTGGTTCAACATCCTCTCCATACCTTACTATAAGCAACTCAAAATACACATGTTGAAGAAATCGAAAGTCCCTTCAGAGAAATCTAAAGAAAAGTTTCTCTATGTGGACAATCTTCAAGTAACTGTGAAAAAAGCGAGGATTTGATAATCCTTATACAGAAAGCTAACAAGGAGTGAAAGAAGCAATATATGCTCTAAGGATTGGAATACAAAATCAAAGTAATTAAGGAACTTATCAAAGAAGATTTCCGCTGAAGCTGAAATTCCTGACTGCAACAAAATGCTGGGATTTAATTGGAACACACAGAAGAAACTTTGAGTCTCAAAAGGATAAAACAATAAAAACATGCAGTAACACACACTAAACATAGGTTTTACAGTCAAGGTATCACAAAAATTTGAATCCTCTAAGGACTCTTCTCACCAATTATCATAAAGTGTAAAATATGCTTATGCAAATGCATTTGGAAGCTCAAAATTGGATGGGATGATAACATTGCGTGACCTGCTAGAAATTAGTCAAGCATTGGGATGACAATATCCAAGGAGTTTAAAAACAACTTAGTCATCAAATTAAACCTTACTCATCCCATAGCAAATAGGTCAAGAAGGGAAACAAGTACACAATTACATGTGTTCTGTGATGCGTCAAACAGAGGCGTTAATGGGTCGCTGTAGCTTACATGATAATGCTTCAGGAAGTACACAAATAACTTCAAAGGCCAGGGTCCACCCCTTGAATGTATAACAATACCACAATTGGAACTGACACACTCTATGTAGGGGGCACAAAAATAAGCTGTCTATCTCAACAAAGTACTTGATCATCTCACTATTGAAAAAACCGTGATCTGAGTTGATACTGAAGCAAGTTCTCCATGTGGTTAAGAAATAAAACAAGAAGAAAGCTGGTCAATGTACAAACAAGTAGCAGAAATAAAAGAGATGCGAGAGATTAACCTCTTTCTTCACGTCTCTACCTCCAAGATAGAGAATTCCAGCTGACATGTGTCACGATGGCGATCCCCACTGAAGAAATTTGGATAATAAATTATGCTTACCACGACCGAACTGGTTTCTCTAATTAAAATAACAGCCTCAGCAAAAAAAGCCTCACAATATTCCTAGAATAAAAGGTCCGCTGAACACAACAGAAGTAAGTTGTTAATAACTGCAGACACAACAGAAAAAGATCATTGATGAATCTAAATACTCATCTTTGGGTAAACTCTTAAAGTTTACAGCTCTTGTCTCCATAAAATTCATAAAGGAATAAAAACCCTGGATTATGGAATGATGACTTGAACACCATTAAATACTGATGAAAACTAATACAGAAAGAGTTATTCTCTACAGAATATAAATTGCTGGAAAACACAAGATAAATCCCAAAGAAAACCTGTCATGATTCAAATTCTTAGGACTTTATCACGACAACTAGAAAAGATTATAAGTGTCGAGGAATAATTCATAATTTTCTTCACTACATAAACAAGCCATACATCCAATAATTGATCCCCAAAGAATCATTGGCTATAACAAAACTGATTGGTTCAAACGCCCACAGTAACGTGTTTACACATGTGTGGTCTGCCTAGGGGGGAAAACAGCACTCTTTGACAAAAACGACAATCTATCACTGATCCCCAAGTCGACAAAGTAGTGAAAAAACTAAATAAGAGGACTGTAACATACGTGTCGTCACTATGATATGTCGATGTATGTCAGTATCCCCAGGTCCATCCTCCAAATCCCTCTGAAAGAGTTGTTCATATCACTCACATCCATTTGAGGCTGACAGTGTTGAGATACACGGACCCAATAATTTAAAACCAAAAACAGTTTGACAAAGTGCCTATCAAGTCTACATCTGTTGTTGTTTCGACGTTTAGTGCTACAACTAGGCAGTACATCTAAGAAGTAAAGCCACGACACAGTCAGCTTCAAACACACATATCAAAATATTCAAAGGTTTGCAGTCCAGAAGGGGCATGACTCAAACAGATATTTCAGATAATGGCAGTCGAACTTAGTGCAGCGGTGGCTGCTTATATAAGCAAGATCCGTTATGATCAACCAGAAGGTACAACAGATGTCTGAAATCAATGCGTTGTCTTTATGGAGATGTCATTTCCTACTAAATCTCCATGGCAAAACGGCGGGGGGATTTATGAAAGAACACTGATCGGCATTGATAAAAACGATGTTTAAGGATACTCTTCATCGTCGAAGAATCGACATTAGAAGAATTCCATACATTTTTGTGACTGAAATATAGAATATATAGAGTCAACAACCAGACCTCTAACTATATGTTTAACCAATGAAATCTGGAGACAAATTAGACAGTTTAAGGAGTCCATCATCATTTACTACCCATGGGCAGAAGTGCTCGAACCTGTTTCAAATCCCAGAATGATAAAGAAATCATAGAGATTCCTACTATTTCGAACCTAGCAAGTCAGACGCAAATTCAAACAAACCTTAATAACGTGATTGAATGTTGGGAGAAAATTTTTGCGAGAAGACTTATCTCACACCTCTTAGTAGAGAACACTTCTAAGGAGCTGGTGACAATAGGATAATTGACAATGATGTCCTAGTCCCAAAGGCCAGACATTGAAAAAAAAGTGACCATATAACCTGATGCAAAAGGAAACATATCAGACAGTAGATGATTTTTAAGCAAAGTGTAGTGAATAAGCAGACTATAAAAAAACAGTGCCGCTAGAATTACACAGTGTTGAAAACAAAAATAGTGATTCTCCAAGAACCTCCATAACACCACACCGACTAAACCTTTCAGAAAAGAAAAGCATGCAGTGGTGGCGGTGAGAAAATTAAATTAATGTAAGTGATGAATATTCACCAGCAGCGAACCTCTGCCGCCTCCCTCAGCCGTGGAGAAATTTTCTCCAGGAGGGGGGTATCAGCCTCCCTTCAGCCCCTATCAGCAGTAACAGTGTCAGTAGCTACCCTTAGAGCATCCCTGAGGGCCCAGTCCCTCTCAGAAGGGGACAAAGTGTATTGTTTCCTGCTCACACTGAGTTAATTGATCGCAAGATGCAGTACGAGTATGCGACGTGGGTCAAGCGACCGCTGTTCCTTGCAGTCCAGTGTTGCAGAGTGTAATTACTAGAGAACCAGTAACAATCTCTTTACTAGCAGGACAATTAAGGAAAATCCTGCTCCACTTTAATTATTACCATTAGTTAAAGAATGTACATAGTTGTCTATGCATAAGACAGGCAAGATTTAAACAATCTGCTTTGCTCATCCGAGGAAGTGCAAGGACAAAAGTCCTGGATCATCTTTTCTTTATGTGCTAGGTGGTAATGGCGTGGGGTGCTGTGGCGTCTCATATTACATTTGATCATCTACTGAGAGTGACCACTGACGCCAGGACAACCAACAAGAACGATCTGTTGCGTTTTAGTGTTCACAAATTGTCTCATAAAGCCAATAAAACACTTAAGAGAATGTGAACACTTCTTTAGTGCTACGATTGTTAACAATAAAGACAAAACTTGTGTAACATATTACCTAGTGTGATATTCCTACAACTATTGAAGACGAGGACATCCAAGGGACACTACACTTCTATCAAGTCCACCCGATATCTGTCGAAGAGTGTGAAGAACACCAATAGCTCACGCTACACGAGGCAATGTTAGGTATACGAATTTACATGTAATACGGAGGGACTGCGCAGTTCTTTAGTCGCAAGGATTGTTGTAATCAACCTAGTAGTCGGCAGTAAGGAGGCGGACTAAATTGTAGTCCAAACAAGTTTGTAATTTGTCAGCATCAGTGAAAATGAAAATGCTGAACAAAACACCCCCTAGGGTAATTTATAATCTCTTACATACAAAATTATAAATCTTTACAGCCCTTGAGAGATGACTCTCGAGACATCAGTCTCAAGACCTCGTCTGCAGGGGCGCTGTGCAGGCGATGAGTTGTCCTTTTTAAGTTAAGTACAAATTCTTTAACTTAAATCATGGTTAATGCCGAATTCTCAACATATTGGTCGAGTGCTCGAACCGGATAAAGGGGCCACACTGTGGTCCAAATACATTGTACTACAGTGTACAAAATAACCTACGAGCCAAGGTCCTTCGAAAAAAGGAGCTTGTAAAACTAGTGTTTTACAATTATAAAATCAAGTATAAAGAGAGTCCCTCTCAGACTCAATCACTAGAGAATGGGACACCAAAAAAACGGGCGCTAGCCGCCAGCTGTTCACACAAAGAAAACGGGAGTCAGGGTGACTCAACTCCAACAAAAAACTGAGGTGGATAGCACCCGGCATCCACTGCTCCAATCTCGAAAGTGCTGACTAAAACAACAACAACCCAACTGAACACGTTCAGTTTGTCTGCTTGTATATACACATGAGTGTTTATAATGTTTATAGACAGAAATTAAGAGACCAGATTGTGTTAAAAGTTTGACATTCATATAGATATACCTGTTAATATTAAAGGAACTATAATAGAAAGTGTAAGCTTTCAAAACATATTAACAGTTGACTATATGTATGTTTGATTTACAGATATACATGACAATTTATAGGTGTAAATTAATGTAAGTGTATAACGTTATTTACGAATTAATCATCGTGGTCAGAGCCTGGACACAGTCTAACTCAAGCCATAACAACACCAGCCATGTGTACTGTTTACCTTTCATGGCCATTGACCCTGAGGTTAAGCTTAGTTAGTCATAATTGTCTGAAAACTCGTTATTGCTTGACTTTAGATAACAAAACCTCAGTCTGTTTTATAGCAGTACAGTAGGAATTTTTTAAACACTCTAAGGGTGTGGTGCTAAGAATTTTCATATACCATTAAAAAAATGGCTTGTTTGAAAAACTAGTTTCAGTCATTACAGACTAGATATACACAATTAGAAAAAATCAAATTTTCAAGTCTGTGTAGGATAAACTCAAGATACAAACATAGATTTTGATGACTTGAGGCAAATTTGAATTACTTACACAATGTCTGAAAATAATTAAATCAGACAATACACATTATGAAAAGGAAATAAAAAAACATTTCTTGAAACAGATCCGTCTGGGGAATAAATTAAAAATGATTTGGGATACATTTAGTAATCAACAATTAAGGTGGACAGGAGTAGTCAGGTTATCAGCCACAAAACACATGTCACAGAGACACTTGTACTAGTGGCAAGCCCTTGTATTACACTGTAAACAACAACAAGTGTCCCACTACCAAGCTTACCCTACATGTCATTACCTATTTCCCAAGGTCATAATTAATGAGAATTCCATTAGTCAGGGACTTTTCCAATCCATAGATAAAATTCACGACACTGACATAGATGAGATTGCCTAAGTTCATTATCTTAAATGACTTGAGAAGGAGAACCCCTATATAAACGATTAAGTCATTTCCGGTGGTTAAAAGCAATATCCATATAGCCTTAACGTGAGCCTTAGCAGACAATTACTTAGATAATGACAAAGGCTAGAGTTATACATGCATCTTAATATCAAGCATGAAGCCACCCAAAACATTGTTTTCAGACTACAGGCATATAGAATCACATTAGACAAAAGTCTCAGATCACTAGGTAGCTAAATATGACCTAAGACAATGTGATAGGTTTACTCAGTGATTATTGTACAAGATAAGTTGTCACCTACACACTAATGAACGATTAAATATTATAGTTCAATTAAAAACGCTATTTCACTTGTGAGGAAATTAGCAAAGGTTTACAAACAATAGTTCATGCATGCAAGCAACGAGACAAGTAGTAAAAATCCACAAATCCGTGATAATAAACCTTCAACGTCAGTATAACAAGATATAAACCTACTCCCACTAAAACACAAAAAGGGAAAGTCCATAAGCATTATATCATGTGTGAATAGCACAGACAGTAAACAGACTGTCACATAAACGTACTCCCAAAATGTGTACTTGTGTGATGGAACACATTAGTCACAGTATTGTATTCAATATCCCATGCAATGGAAGGCACGAAAACAACGTGTACATCAACTGAAAAGTGTTGCATCAAGTGTAGTTAGGTAACACAAGGGATGAAAAAGCTCACTGAAGAAGTGTTTAAAAAATGCAAGGTATGCATCTACAACATTAAGCCCCAAATACATTTGCTGAACAGCAGAATACTTCCACCGAATCAGGAAGTCAACAGCAAACAACATTAAATGTGAGAGAAAGTTATTACAGCAACTGCTCTCCGAAACTCGAGTTGAATGTATCTAATAAATTACACAAAACCAATGTGCTAACATTATTGATCAAGGCTCAAATCAAAGGTCCTTCATAAGAAGAACAGTGGTTGCAGAAACTGAATAAAGCAACCCTAATCCAAAATAACAGTTTAGATATAAGCTGGATTTTTCACAATACTGGTAAACAGACATGTGACCTAAGCCAAATCATACTGTTAGGTCAGGAAACAGGAAAAAGACATAAGCACTGTGGTAGTTAGATGATTTGCCTAATCTGTTGAGATCCAGGATTAAAAAAACAGTTGCAGGTATTGAAAGCAAGAGCTAAAGGTCAAAAGTTAGCCTGTACCTGACAAGCAGACGGAGACTATTAAGTCCAATTGCTCAATCATTGGAAGTAATATTATCAATGTTTTTGTGCAAAATAAAGTAAGTAAAACTGATGTTCACTGATTGCTGAAAAACAGCAGGATGCCACATGATATGATGTGCCCAATTCCCTCTCAAATGCGGGAAAGAAGCGATATTGATTCACGCTGGAAAATTTACTATTACGAGAATAACCGCTGATCATGTGTACCACAGCAAAAATTACAATACTGACAAGAAATGAATGAACCATAGATAAGTTGTGGGATTTAATGCAATAGGTAAAGAAGTAACACAAAACCAGGCCCAAAAGAGTCACCAGACTATAACCAATATTTAGGACACTGTCAAATATAAAGATGGAACAAGTATTGGGTTAGGTAGGTTAACATGGAAATTCAAATCCACCCACATCTTCCCTAGCTATTATCGCATAGGCTTTCGGACAGATGAAACAAAAAAACCAGAGCTAAGGAAGAATCCAATGCTAGACTGACTGTCTATGATAAATATCATTACAAGAACAGTTGGACACAATAAATTCATTGAGGAAATAGTCGAAGATAAGATTGTAAGACAGAAGCTCTTATCTCCCTCACCATGAGTCAGAAAAATTCTGAAACCACTCCACTACGTTGTGTATCTGAATTGCAGCGCACGTGCAAATAAAGTGTAGAAATTCATAATATGACTGTCAGAGTGACCGGGGACCTCACTAACTGAGAAAGCTTGGAGACGTGCTTATGAGAAATTTCACACAAACCCAAATGCCTACACGGCTGATATTTTCCAAAGCATTCTTAAGAGTAGGACTACAAGAAATAGATAGAGATTATACTCAAATTCTATGTGGCCGTGAAAATCCACATATCCTCAAAGTCCCTGTGAAAACTTATCATTACAAATCAGTATTATTTGGTTCAACATCCACTCCATACTTACTAGAAGCTACTCTAAATACACATTTGAAGAATTCTGAAAGTCCCTTCAGAGAAATCTATAAAGAAAAGTTTCTATGTGGACAATCTTCAAGTTACTGTGAATAAAGAGGAGGATTTGAAATCTTATACAGAGAAGCTACAAGGATATGAATAGAAGCCAAAAAAGCCTCTAATGGATGTGGAATACAAGTTCAAAGCATTAAGGGACCTTACAAAGAAGAATTCCTGAAGCGAAATACCTGATTGCAACAATAATCTGGGATTTAATGGAAACACAGGAACATCTACTTTGGAGTCTCACAATAGGATAAACAATAAATCATGCAGTACACTCACTAACTTAGTATTACTGTCAGAGTATCACAATGATTGATCCTCTATGACTGCGGTCCTCACCAATTACCAAAAAGGGATAACATTATGCATGCAAGATGCATGGAAGCTCAAATTGGTATGGTATTGAGAACTGCCTCTAGAAAATGAGTCACGTAATGGGATGAAATATCCAAGGAGTTAAACAACTTCATACAAATTAAACTTCCCAGACAAATAGGTCAAGAGGGAAACAAGTACACATTACATGAGTGTAACCATTGTGATGCGTCCAACCAGAATGTTAAGGCCCGCTGTAGCTTACATGAGTAAAGCTGCAGGAAGTACTCTAATTACATCAAACGCCAGGGTCCGCACCCAAGAAGGTCAGAACAAACCACAATTGGGAACTGACAGCACTCTATGAAGGCACAAAATTAGCTGTCTATCTCAACAAGTACTTGATCAACTCACTAATGAAAAAACCAGTGGATCTGGATTTATATGGAAGCATTTCTACAGTGGTTAAGGAAATAATAAGAGAAAAGCTGGTCTATGTACAGAACAGAGAGCAGAAATAAAATAGATGCAGAGAGATTATCCTCTTTCTTCACGTCTCTACCCAAGAGAATCCAGCTGACATGTTGTCCAACGGCGTCGCCACTGACGAAATTTGGGATAATAAATTATGGCTCCACGGACCGAACTGGTTCCGTAATGAAAATAACTGGCCTCAGCAAAAAGCTCACATATGCCAGAAAAACGTGTTCTGCTTGAACACAACAGAAGTAAGTTGTTAAATACAGCAGACCACAACAGAAAAGAGTCCATGGATGGATCTAAATACTCATCGTTGGGGTAAACTCTTAAGTGTTACCAAGCTCTTTTCCAAAATTCGTTAAAAAAGGGAATAAAACTCAGATTTGAATGTCTTGAACCTCATAAAATACTGGTATGAAAACTAATACAGAAAGATGTTATTACTCTACAGAATAAAAATTGCGTCGAACACGTACAAGATAAATCCCCAAAGAAACCTGTCATGATTAATTCTGTAGGACTTTATCTCGACTACGAAAAGATTATAAGATGTCGATAAGAGCTTCATAATTCTAACCCTACCCTAAACAACATACAGTCCAATTTTGATCCCCAATGAATCTTTGCTAACAAAAACTGATTGTTTCAAAACGCCCATAAGGGAGGAAGAAGGACAGTAACGGTGTTATCATGGACGGGGTAGCTGACACCACTTTGTCATATACGACATTCTTACTGATACCACAAGGTCGACAAAGTGTGAAAAAACAAATAAGGGACTGTATTACTTGTCGTCACTATGATATGCGAGTATGTCAGTATCCAGGTCCACCTCCATATATCCCTCTGAAAGAGTTTGAGTCATATCACTCCATTTTGAGGTGACAGGTGTAGATTACACTGGAACCAATAATATTTAACCAAAACAGTTGACAAAAAGTACCTACACCAAGGTCTACATTTTTTGTTCACATTTGCTTCAAACAAAACAGACACTTACATCTAGAAGTAGCCACTGACATGTCTGCTCAAACCTTTATCAAATTATCAAAGTTTGCAGCCAGAAGGTCATGTCTCAAACTGATGATTTTCAGATAATGCAGCGAACTTTTAGTTGCTGTGCTGCATTTATATAAGCAACGATCCTTTGAATCAACCAGAAAGTACTACAAGATTCTAAATCAATGCAAGTTGACGTTGGAGATGCATTCCTACTAAACCCATGGCACGGCGATTTTTAGAAAGAATGAACGCATACAGTAAAACGTTGTTAAGGAAGACTCTTCATCTGTCGAAAGAATCGACTTAGACAGAATTCCGTACAGTACGTGACTGAAATAGAAATAAGTCACAACAACCTCTAACTATGTTACCAATGATCTGACAATTTAGAAGTGTTAATACCATCTCATTTACTCCAGGCAAAAGGCTCGAACCTATTCCTCCCATGATAGGATAAAGATATCATAGCAGATCCTACTTATTTCGAACCTTGAGCGACTCAGACGTAAATTCAAACGACGTTTATAAAAGTGAATAAATGTTGAGGGAGAAAATTATGGGCGACCATACTATCTCACCTCATGAGAAACACTTCTATGGAGCTTGTACTTCCAAAAAATCATAAGTCCCCTTAAGACCTGGTGACATAGTGATTAATGACAAATGATGGGGTCCGAGGTCCACAATGTCCACTTGAAAAAATTGTTTACGCAGATATCCTGAAGCAAATAGGAAATAATCAGGACAGTATGATGGTTTTAAAGCAAAGGTGTAGTAATACACAAGCAGACACAATAAAAAACTAGTGCCGTTAGAATTACAGTTGTTGAAACAAACATTAGTGATTCTCCAGAACCCACACACCGACTAAACCTGTTCAGAAAAGACTAAGCCAGGCAGTGGTTTGCGAGTGAGAAAACATTAAATTAATGTTAAGTGATGACTATAGATCACACTTCAGCGAACCTTTGCCGCCCTCCCAGCGTGGAGAAATTTTACTCCATGAAGGGGAATCAGCCCCCTCAATGCCCCTTTAGGCCCTTTCACAACCCTGATGGGACCCCAGACCCTCTCAGAAGGGGCATGCGACTTGTTACTGCTACAGTGAGTAATTGATCCAGATTGCAGTACGTGTATGCGACGTGGTCCAAGCGACTGCTGCTTCCAGGCAGTCCAGTGGTTGCAGAGTAGTATTTTAATAAGAGACCAGATCTACATCTCTTACTTTAGCAGGACAATTAAGGAACAACCTGCTCACAACTTTATACCAAACGTAAAGATAGTGGAACATTGGTGTCTATGCTTAAGACGAAGCAAGATTTACGACATATTAATTTTTTCCCTGCTGTTCTCATCATCGAGGAATTGGCAAGGAAGCAAAAGTACTAGAGTCAGCTTTTCTTTAGTTCTAGGGGAGTACGGCGTGGGGAGCTGTGGCGTCTTCAGATTACTTTTGACTCAACGAGAGTGACACTGACGGCCCGGACAACCCAAGAAAAGAACGATCTGTGCGTTAGTGGTGAACAAAGTGTCTCCATAAAGCACCAATAAACACTTAAGAGAAGTGTGTACAGCTTCTTAGTGATAAGAATGTCTTAACCATAAAACAAATCTTGATGGAATCATAGTGTACCAGTGTGATATTCAACTATTGAAGAACGTGACATCCAAGACAACTTCAGCTCTATCAAGTCAAACGATATCTGTCGAGATGTTAAGAACACCATAGCTCCACACCCAAGAGCAAGGTTGGTTACGATTCTTGTAGATACGGGGACTGCGCAGAAGTTCTGAGTCCGCAAGGAGATTTGTAATCAACCTATATCGGCAGATAAGTGCGACTATTGAGTCCGAAACAAGTTTTTGTTAATTGTCACAATCATTGAATGAAATATGCTGACATAAACACCGCCCATAGGGGAAAATTATAATCTTACAAATAATAAAACTTTACAGCCCCATTGAGAGATGACGTCTGACAAGCTTCAGCTTCATCTCAAGACCAATCTGCAGGGGCGGCTCAGTGCAGGCGATGAGTTTGTCTTTCTAAGTACAACTCTTTAACTAACTGGTACATGCATTTTCAACAATATATATTATATATAAATAATAAAATAATATAAATAAATATTATATATATTAAAAAGATATTATATATATAAATATAATATAAATATATATAATATATAAATATATATAATAATATATATATATAAGAATATATTATATATAATATATATTAATATATATAATAAATAATATATATTATATATTTATTAATATACTGTATATATAAATATATATATATATACATAAATATATAATATATAAAAATATATATATAAAACAATATATATATATTATATATATATAATATTATATATATAAATATAGTGGGACCCATAGCCTCGTAGAATGGATAAAAAGGGATTCAAAGGAAGAATATTTGGATCTCATATATATATATATATATATATATATATTATAATATAATAAAATAATATAAAAATAAAGAGTATATATAAATATATAAATATATAAAAAATATATATTTAAACATGTAAGATAATATTTTTTTTATTTTTTTTTAAATTGTAAAATGTAATTTGAGAAATTTTTTAAAGAATACCAAAATTACTTATTTTGGGTATTTAGTTAACACTGGTCTGCATTATTTTTATTCATGGTTGCGATCTTACATATTCTTGGGCTGCTGATTGTAAATATCTAAACCATTTTGCTCTATCACTGTAAAGATTTTGAATAAAATACAAATTAAAAGTTAATTAAAAAAAGTGAATTTTTAAATAAAAAATTTTTAATTTATTAAAATTAGGCAAGTAATCATGGAAAAGTACATTCTGTTTGTTTTAAGAACATGTGAATTCCAAATCATCATGAATCAAATCAAATAATTTTATTAAAACAATATGCTCCTAATGGTTAGCCTACATATTGAATCAAAGGATAGAGGACCGCTTTGACTTTCGCTTGTGCTGTTCATCGAGACCATTACATTTCAATGACCAGTAGTAATCCGCCATCATGCTGACATTCCATTTGCCCTGGTATCGAGTTTCCATGGTGCAAATATCCTGATGGAACCACTCTCCTGATTCCTCTCTGTAGTCCCCACAATGGTGCGAAAATAGTCAAGATGTGAGTGCAAAAAATGCATCTTCACGCTCATTCTAGACCCAAGTTGTTGAAACCTGAAATCAGGTCTTGGATCATTTATTCATATTAGGGGGGAGGGCCTGTTTCCCAGAAAGTTTTGAACAATTTCCCTGAATGAAAACCAGGCATTCACCTCGACACCTGCTAATGCTTCATCAAAATGCTTGTCCTTCATCAGTTCCCGAATCTGAGGGCCAACAAAGATTCCTGCCTTTAGCTTGCCTTCACTTATTCCAGGAAACTTTGACTCCAGGTACTTGAAAGCAGTTCCATTCTTGTTCAAGGCCTTCACAAAATTTTTCACATGCCCTATTTTGATGTGGAGTGGTGGCGCAGAATTTTCTTGGGGTCAACTAATGGCACAGTTTTCACATTGTGATTTCTGGGTAAGAAGCTGGTTCTTGGTGGCCAGTCTTTTTGTTCATAGTGCTGGCTGTCTGCTGTATTTTCCCAAAGACACAGAAAACAGGGATACTTGGTGTAGCCGCCTTGAAGACCTAGTAGGAGAGCAATAACTTTTAAACCACCACAAATGAGAAAATTGTGATTCTGGTGCCTGATTGCAGATATTAGTATCTTCATATCTGCGTAAGGTTTTTAACATTTGGCCAAGGCAAACACATAGCTACGTGCTGTGTGCTTGGTTCTTGTAGAATCAGTGGTGTAGTGGTAAGGTGATGCGTACATTGTGCTGTCTCTGGAGGCGGTACAAGGTTCGTAGGCTTGAGTCCTGGCCCGCCGCATTTGTAATTAATAATTAATATTAATATATATTTTTATATATATTATAATATATATATATATATATATATAATATATATAAAATTTTATATATATTATATATATATTAAAATATATATATAAAATATAAACCCAACAATGGTCATAATGAGAGAATAATGAACAAGAACTAGAGTCATGATCCATGCGAATAGCAGGCTCAGTGTTGTGATCATTCTGTGAAGATGATTATAAATATGGTGATTTTATGATCAGAGTTTCTTTGGTCTTACTGTCTCAACCATCAGTGTAGTTTATAAGCCCGAGGGTAAGTCGTGATAAATGACTGTCAATGAATAAAGAGAAGAAGGAACACTCAAACAATGGTCCAAGTGAGTAGCAGTCCCAGTGCTGTAACCATTCACCAAGTACAATGGTCTTTCGTTCTTCCAGGCTGGTGAACTTTAACTAGAAGAAGGTTCCGAGAATTATTTGTATTTGTTTGCACCATCTCGGTAATTTCTTATCAAATATTTTCAATGTGTTTTCTGAGTGATAATTTGGGAAGTTCTTTTCATCGGTTTTTAAACTTTTTTTTTTATATTTTATTTAAAACTTCATGTACAAATATTTATAGGTACATATATTAATATGTAACACTGACACTGATGATGAGCAATAACATTCACTACACAGTCTACTGAATAAGCATATACATAAGGCCCTTAAAATAAAAATTAACACAACCTACGACTGCCGTACGTACATTGTTTCACAAGTATAATGGTACCTACCCATTATTACTTACAGTCCCCTCTCCCCACCAATGAATACAGTCCACATTCCTTTTTCACTTAAAATTAAAAAAACTTGAACAAGCACAACATCAATAAAACAAAATATAAACACAAACAATCCAGGCAACATCTGACAGTCTACTATATACAAGTTTTTAAAACATATCACAATTCAAGAAGGAATAAAGGTATAATAACAAAGGCCAAAAAAAGGGTATAAATAAAACTCCTAAAATTACAACCTCAACCAATAATGCACCAAGCTTAATGACAATCACCCGTAATCAACCCCAACAAAATTTAAACCCGACCTCAATATG
>NC_069400.1:57795332-57834892 GCF_026875155.1 Cherax quadricarinatus
ATGGGCAGTTAAGAAATCAATATATTCAATTAAAGTGAGAAATAAAAATAGGAATAAGAAAAGCAAAAAGGGATTATGAGGCTAAGATCACAAGGGATTCGAAGACTAGCCCAAAAGGGTTCTTTCAGGTATATAGAAGTAAGATTAGGGAAAAGATAGGCCCACTAAACCACATAAGACTAACTCAGGTCAGATCACTGACAGTGATAAGGATATATGTGAAATTTTCAATCATACATCCTCTCATTTTTCTCAGGAAGAAACTAGCGATATTCCAGAAATAATGAATTATTTGAACAGGACGATAATAAACTATGCACGATTGGGGTAACTAGTGACATGGTCCTCAGACAAATACAGAAATTAAAACCTAACAAATCCCCAGGCCCTAATGAACTGTTTGCAAAGGTGTTAAAGGGATGTAAAGAGGAACTTAGCAAACCTTTGGCTAATCTTTTCAACACATCACTACAAAGTGGTATAGTGCCTGATGAGTGCAATATAGCAATTGGAATACCTATTTACAAGGCAGGTGACAGGGCGTTAGCGTCGAACTATAGACCAATAAGCCTTACCCCTATAGTGGGAAAATTTATGGAATGAATAATTGCCGAGGCAATTCGTAGCCATCTTGAAAGGCATAAATTGATTAATGAATCTCAACATGATTTTACTATGGGGCATTCCTGGCTTACAAATTTACTAATTTTTTTAATAAGGGTGTTTGAGAATGTAGATCATGGTAATGAATATGATATTGTGTATATGGACTTCAGTAAGGCTTTCGATAGAGTTCCACACCAGAGGCTATTGAGGAAACTTAAGGCACACGGAATAGGAGGAGAATTTTTTTTTGCTGGGTAGAGGCATGGTTGACAAATAGACAGCAGAGAGTTTGCATAAATGGGGAGAAATCAGAATGGGGGCACGTCACAAGCGGTGTTCCTCAGGGGTCAGTGTTGGGCCTGTTGTTGTTCACAATTTACATAAACAACATAGATGAGGGAATAAATAGCGACATAAGCAAATTTGCTGATGACACCAAAATAGGCCGTCCTATTCATTCTAATGAGGAAATTAGAGCACTCCAGGATGATTTGAATAGACTGATGCAAAGGTCGGAGAAGTGGCAGATGCAGTTTAATATTGGACAGGTAAATAACCATGCCACATATAAAGTATTATTTAGGAGAAAATTATTTAGGAGTTCTGGTTAGCAGTAATCTGAAACCTAGATAACAGTTTATAAGTGTTCGCAATAAAGCTATAAATAATAGAAATCCTCAGGTTGTTCTTCAACTCTATATATCCTTGGTTAGGCCTCATTTAGATAATGCTGCACAGTTTTGTCACCGTATTGCAGAATGGATATAAATGCTCTGGAAAACGTACAGAGGAGAATGACAAAGATGATCCCATATATCAGAAATCTTCCCTATGAGGAAAGACTGAGGGCCCTGAATCTGCACTCTCTCGAAAGGCGTAGAATTAGGGAAAATGCTGAAAATATCCAGCAAAGACAGGACTCGCAGCAATGGTTTCAAGTTAGAAAAGTTCAGATTCAGGAAGGATATAGGAAAGCAGTGGTTTGGTAATAGAGTTGTGGATGAGTGGAACAAACTCCCGAGTACCGTCATAGAAGCTAAGACGTTGTGTAATTTTAAAAATAGGTTAGATAAATACATGAATGGGAGTGGGCGGGTGTGAGTTGGACCTGACTAGCTTGTGCTACTAGGTCTTATGCTGTGCTCCTTCCTTAAGTGGAAGTGACCTGACTAGGTGGGTCATTGGTTTAAGCAGGGGAATGACATGGACCTGCCACGCATGGGTCACTAGGCCTGTTGCAGTGTTCCATCTTTCTTATGTTCTTACGTTCTTGTAATATTTCTGAATTTTACGACCACAATCCCTTGACTTTCATAAATACAATGAAATCAAACAATGCCCGGATTCTGGGGTGGGCTCTCAGAATTCAACCCTATTTATTAGCATACATCATTTAAAAGAATAATGTTCCTGTTGATGCTCTTTCGCGTCCATAATAAAGTGAATAAATTGACAGTTCTATTGAGACACCTCTGTCTAAAAATTACTTAAAAAATTAAACAACTATTTAAATTTCTGTTATATTTCTCATATGTATTTTTTTTTTATTTGAAGTTACTGTATGTGAATATAGTAAGTTTGTGTGTCAAGCTGGAATGTGATCGAGAGACTTGGCTGTCTAATTGCCTCCTCTCCCTCATCCCTGACTA
Source organism: Cherax quadricarinatus (assembly GCF_026875155.1). Lineage (NCBI taxonomy): Eukaryota > Metazoa > Arthropoda > Malacostraca > Decapoda > Parastacidae > Cherax > Cherax quadricarinatus. The sequence goes on from NC_069400.1 coordinate 57,797,588, forward strand.
CTCTCATATATATTAGTGACGAGCTGATGGAATATCGAGAAGTCGGGAAGTACTGGCCTCTTCTCCCGGATCCAAAACCCTTACGGAGTGAGGCACAAATTTAAAACTCTAGATCCTTACGATGTGGTTTATGGTATACTTCACCATACAAAATTCTGTGACAAACTTCCTGGTGTGACTCACTGCTGTGAGGCTAGGGGAGTGTTATGCTGAAATGTGGCCTTGTAAGACATAACTTTCATATTTGTTCATCTATCTAATATTACATTGCAATTATCCTTGTTAGTAGCTAAAATGAAATTATCAGCTTTAAAATATTATATAATAATTTTTTTATTTCTCATTATCATTATATGTATATATTTATATGAAAAATTTGTTAGGAAATGGATTGTTCACTATGGGTGACGTCCAGTTAATAATTGTGTGGCTATTGGCCTCTGCACTATTCACCTGACACAAGCTGATGTCAGGGGTGCATGGTGTGATATTGGTACTGCAGTACAAAGCCTCTCGCTGTCTCGAGAAGGTCTATTTGGTTTTCTCCTATATTCAAGTCAAGAAGTTATCTACAGTAATGTAAATTCTCTCAGACTCTAAAAAACATAGTAATTGTATGACTCCAAGTTTTATTAGAAGATCTATTAAGTATAAAGGACTTCTATTGTACTGTTCAAATTACATGTCGTTAATCTTCATAAATCTCAGTTTGGAGACGGTAACTTTATCAGTTCTCTGTGTAAAGAGCCAATCAGCTAGAATAGATATTATTGTAAACAGTGTATATAATTAAGAAGTCTGTTAGGTGGTTGTATTTAATTGATAAATAAAAGATATCATTAAAATACCTTATACATGTATTCATGACATAATATACGCTATATTAAAGACGTTTTATTCGAAGTTTTTATGTTTTCTTCACTTACATCATAACTTCTTATTACTTTTTGTTAATGGGTATATCTTATACGAATAAACCCATAGACGCAACCCACATACCCTACAACAATTCATAATAGCCTTCTATTACGTACACAAGTAAATAATGGTGTGTCAGACATGGTCGTAGCAGAATAATGTATGTTTGCCTTCAAGTATATACACTATGTACAATGTGCTAATTTAACGATGGGTACTCTATTGATCATTAAACCCTTAGCACCCAGTTAGCTGGTTGGGAGGCAGTCTATATGGGAGTGTGACATATGCCGAATAAAATGTAACATAATCAAATAACCCGCAGATAGAAGAGAGGAGCCTACGACGACGTTTCGGTCCGACTTGGACCATTTACAAAGTCACGCTAACGAGAAGTAAGACGGGTTCGCTCTCTCCCGACCTGTAAGATGCTTAGTCTTGACGTTGAGTCCCTCTTCACCAATGTCCCTCTTGATGATGTCCTTGACACTCTGGGGTCCAATGAAACTGCTTTTTCTGACTGGTAAGTGAGGTTAGGGGGTTACAACATCTGCAAAGTTCTTACAAAAGCGTATGTAAAAACCTGCCATCTATGAAAAACGCTAGAGGGATTTCCTATCATAAGGTACTGAGTATTACTCAGTGGCCAAAATTTAAGCAAATTTAGGGGCTGTCGTACTTTCAAGTCCTTTAGTAGCCTGATGGATCAGCCTCTGGAATTTGGCAGGCGAGTTCGACATTCCAAATCTGGTAACAGTGCATTGATTGTGACCTCCTGGCATCACGAAGGCAGAGATTTCCTTGGCTTTATCTGTCATAGGTACCCAATAGTAACCTTAAGGAAGTCTAGTTTAGAGACGAAAGGGACCTTACCCACAGAGTCCACTACACCACCCAAACGTGGCAGAGTAAACATTGACCTTATTTACCTTACGGTAGTCTGTACATATTCGAAAACCTCCATCAAACTTTTTAACAAGGATGCACGGTGAAGCTCACGGACTGGACTCCTCCTCCACTAATCCGTGTTCTAAGAGAAATGCTACCTCCTGTTGAAGTATCTTTTGTTTTTTGGGATTAGCTCTATAGGGGGAGAGTTTAATAGGTTTAGTGTTTCCAACATTTACATCATGATATCCCAGGGTACATCCGAACATATGTCAGGGTAAGTTTGTAAGAGGACAGTTACACTTATTACTTGGTCTTTAGACAGCCCCAACATTAAAGAGTTAGAGTCCTTAAGAAGGACAGAAAGTTTAGAAAGTTTAACTTGGATCTCTGAAATGACATGCATGGATTGAAGGTCATCTACAGAGGCAGAGGAGAGTCATTACTGGGACTGTATGTGGGCTATTAGACAATTAAATCTGATTAATGAGGTAAATTTTACTTTTTGTGGGCTTATCAACGGGAGTTACCACATAATTTACATCAGAAACTTTTCTTATTATCTGTACGGTTCCTACAAATGTAGTTTTTAAGGTGTGGCCAGGAACAGGTTTCTGTACCAGCACCTTGTCTCCTCGTTTGAAGAAGGGTTGTAGAGTGTTATGCAGGTGTCTTCTCCCATCCATCCTTCCTTGAGCACTCGCAGAGGACCTCATACATTGTGCCCGAAGATTAGTTCAAATGGACTGTACCCTGTTGATTCCTGCACAGTTTCTCTCATTGCAAATAGTAACACAGGAAGTGATTCATTCCAGTCTGTAGGAAAATGCATGCAAAAGGTCCTCATCATGGTTTTTAAAAGGTCTGATGAAATCTCTCCAAGACGCCTTAAGGCGGGACTGAGGATGATAGGCAGTGGATAATTTATGAATTATACCTAGCCTAGTTAAAGCTTCTCTAAAAGCTTTAGCTGTAAAGTTAGTACCCTGGTCACTCTGAATAGACTTAGAAATGTAAAAGTAAGATAAATTATGGCTTTAGTGTTTATACTGAACATTGGGACTGCTTCCGGATACCTAGTAACTTTAACCATGACAGTGAATAAGTATTGGCTCCCTGACTTGGATTTTGGTAATGGTCCCACACAACCAATGATTAACTCATCAAAGGATTCTCCATCTGCAGGTATGGGATGAAGTAGTGCGGGTTAATGGGGTGTCCAGGTGTACCTACTGTTGGACATACTCTACAAAAGCGGATGTGATTCTTCACATTTAGCTATATTTTTGGCCAGTAAAACTCTTGATATTCCATAAAGAGTTTTTGTAATTCCCAAATGACTTCCTAAAGAGGAATTGTGAGCCATGTTCAAAATTTGTGACTTAAATTTCTTAGGAACTACCAGTATCTAATTTTGGACTTCCTATTACCTCCTTACCAGTCTCTGTGCAGAGCAGTAGGTTGTGTTTAATTTTATGCTTAACTGGGTGATCTGAGTGGGATTCAGCCATGGCTGCCTGAAAAGTGAAGTTTAAGGAAGGATCGCTTCGCCGTTCTTCCCGAGAGGACAGTCCCTCCTGCATGGAAACTGAGATATCTGGTAATCCTGCTAACCTGGAGTAGGAAGGCTTGATCTGGTACTTTTCATTAGCCTTAGATCTGAGTCGTATTCACGACAGACATTTCTTGGGATTTTGCCCGAGTTATGGCTAACATCAGAGAATTAGTCATTACAGGTTCTGGACATTTTTCAAATTAAGAACGTTATTACCCAGTAATAACACTGCATCTTTCATAGGGAATCCATCACATACACCTACAGTCAAATATCTTAAGTAAAGAGACATAAAATACAGTTCCTCCGAATGCTTCTAAGGGAACGAAGGAGAGGAGTGCAATGACATCTTTTCAGAAAGTGAGAGGACTTCCTCTCTTATAAGGGAACAATAAGCCCTGGTATCCTTAAAAGTGGATACTTCAATTTTTTTTCATTCCCCTGAAGAGAGATGTGGCACGTACTATAATATGGTGTCATACAGTCATCTACTTTTTGATTAATTTCATTTGGAATCATGTTGATTTTCTCTAAGGGTTGGGCTTATTTGATTTCACACTGGGACATCTAGCTTTAATATGGATGTGTTTGTGACAAAGATATCACACTAGCTCTTAGACTCTCTGTTGACCTTGTGGTTAGTGCCAGTCTGTTAGTGCCATGCTGTTTACCATTCTGCCAGAGGATCTGATGTCATTGCTCACCATACGTCTCATTTGGTTGGCGTCGTTATTCACTTTCAGTATGTCCCTTCACATTCCATTCAGGGACCTGTCCACAACGATTTTTAGTCTTACCAGGCTGTTGGTAAGAAATAATTAACTGTTCGGACAAGGAACAGGTGGCCTTGGTGTCAGCAAGCCTGGCTGTTTCTAAAACTCAAACCTCTGGCTCAACAGATTCCAGCAGGTTAACCACTAAAAGCAGCTGGATAAGGTCACTAAAATTAGCAACACTACTGGCCCTGTACTACTTCGTGAAATTCTTCGACTGCTGCCGCACAAAGTCTACATGGGATTGACCCGACTGACGCTTATTTAATTTGAACTCTTTCCTATACTTGGCGGAAATACACTGATATGCCCCAAGAACCATTGATTTAACAACCTGATAATCAGCAAAGTCTCTACCAAAACAACTGTGAACTTTTGCGCTTTGGGCACAACGCTGCACACACCAGTGTTGCTCAATGTTTCCCAGGCCACCTCAGTGCACGAGCCTGGTTTTCAAATGCCTCAAAAACTGTTCAGGCTCACACTCAACAAAGTGAGGTACTAACGACACTGCATATAGAAGTTGTCACCAATAGCCTGAATAAATTACCTCCTCTCCTTATCTCGAGAGAATTCCTCTTTAGCAAATGCTCACTGCTCTCTGAATGTTTAAAGATTGAGTTTAGCTAACTCTAGCACTAATGAATCTGACTCGACTTGAGACAAACCCGGTGCACCACCTGCTTCACGAGATTGCTGGTCTGATTGCTCTGGCATTAGCTCTCCCACATTACGAAGAAACCTAAGCAGAGATCGGCAATTAATAGCCCCTGTTGCGGGAGATACCTCAACAATAGAATATAATGTATATATGCCTTTACCAGATGACATATACGAGTATGTACAATATGTACATATATTACAGTAGGTGTACACCACGGCGATAAATAGCAAAGCCAGAGAGTGTGCACCATGCTCAGCCAGCGGTTAGGCAAGTCTGTTAATTCGCTTACCAGAAGTGAGTCACGCTGCTTCAGTTTTGGCGGGCCTGCCTGTGATTGGAAAATGAATCAATCACAGGCAGGCCCGCCAAAATTAAAGCAACGTGGTTCACTTGTGGTAAGCGAATTGACAGACTTGCCTAACCGCTGGTTGAGCATGGTGCACACTCTCTGGCTTTGCTATTTAACGACAGGTACCCTACTGATCGTTAAACTCTTCGCACCCGGTTGGCTGGTTGGGTGGCAGCATGCCACATCTTTCTCATATTTCCGTTCATTCTAATCTCAACAACTCTCTCCATTTCTTAGGCATCAAACTTACTTTTCGCCTACCTCGTACCTATCTCCCTGCAATTGATGCCCCTGGTGTCTGCTCTATTTCATGTTCCTTTTGTCCCCCTCTTTCTGACAGACTTAAGGAGCACAAAAAAGTGTTAGGCTTGCTTAATTGGTTCTATGCTAAAACTGTCTATCATACTTCTATCCTTCACAATTGTCGTCTTGATGAAGCATCCCTTACACACAACTTTCCATGTATGAATCTTAGTCCTGGCTTTGTCTCTGTAGATGCCTTCCTTTCTTATTACATTATCAAATGCTACAAACTTCAGAGCACTCGTGACTTGACATGATCCTTTCTTTTCTCCCTACTTCTTTTCTTTTACTTTTTTCATATTTCTTTCTTTGATTCCTTCCTTCTGCCTTTAGGTCTTTCCCTTGTGGTCCCATAGCTCTCCTGCAGTGCTCCTTTTTCTTGTCCTTGACTGACCCCACTTCCACTACTACTACAATTCCACTCCTTCATTATTATTATTATTATTATTATTATTATTATTATTATTATTATTATTATTATTATTATTATTATTACTTCTACATTCTACCGTTTCTCCTACTATTACTACTGCTACTATTGCCCCCCTTCGTTCCTCTTTCCATTTCTTGTGGCAAAAACTACTCCCCCAACTACTTCTACTACTACTTCCACTACCAGCATTAAGGCGACCAGGATAAGTTATTTAGAGATCATAAAATTGAAGTTGAAATTTTTTGGAATTTTAGGTGCTCTTACCCAAAAATAGTGCAAAATTCTGGCAACATGTTGATGCAATCATCTTGTTTCTCTCATATTTCTAAGTATGTTTTTTAAAAAAATGTAATTTTTATGTTTTTGCTGTCATCAAGAGGACATGTTGGCAATTAGTGTTTTTATTTTTTTTTCACTCCAGAAATTACTATTATTTCATTCTGAACAAGTTCTGTGAGGATTAAAGTGAAGAGCACAGAGTTGTTGTTGTTCAGTTGCCTCTGGGTTATCAACAATGATAGGGGTTTGTTGCTGTTCAGTTGGCTCTGGGTTATCAACAATGATTGGGGTTTGTTGCTGTTCAGTTGCCTCTGGGTTATCAACAATGATAGGGGTTTGTTGCTGTTCAGTTGGCTCTGGGTTATCAACAATGATTGGGGTTTGTTGCTGTTCAGTTGCCTCTGGGTTATCAACAATGATAGGGGTTTGTTGCTGTTCAGTTGCCTCTGGGTTGTCAACAATGATAGGGGTTTGTTGCTGTTCAGTTGCCTCTGGGTTGTCAACAATGATAGGGGTTTGTTGCTGTTCAGTTGCCTCTGGGTTGTCAACAATGATAGGGGTTTGTTGCTGTTCAGTTGCCTCTGGGTTATCAACAATGATAGGGGTTTGCAACACGCTCAAATTTGGCGTTTCATCTCCATAGTGTTTTATGGAAACAAAAAATTGAATAACTCAGGAATAAGTTATTGACATTTGTTTAATTTTTTTGCAAAGAGTAATAACAGGAGTGTCATAATTTTTTCACACAATATTGATGAATGATGGTTATATTATTATTCATAGATGTTTTGCGATGTTTTATCATTTTGTTTTTATTGACTCTTATTCTCCCAAGAAATGCCCCAAAAAAAACACATCTCAAAATTTTTTATAATGCAATCTAATGACATTTCTCGCAAAAAAGTTTGAAATTCAGATAATCTAACTCTTTATCTTTCATCTGATGTTGACTAGAACATTGTACATCTTACCAATTTTGTAGGGTAAGGAAGGGTTTTATGATAAATACAATTTTGCAATATCTTGCAACTTTGCAACAAGAAGTCCATGCAAACATGTGTATAGGATGCAAACTCTTCCTAAATAACAACATAAAGTTACACTTAAAATTGGACCAAAAACAAAAAAGACACAAAATCGAGGAGTCTGTGATGACAAAAACCTTATCCATTGAAGCAAAGACGGGAATGTATAAGAGTATAGTTATACCAACGGTCATATATGGGTATGAAACATGGGTGGTGAATGTTGCAACAAGGAGAAGGCTGCAGGCAGTGGAGGTGTCAATGTCTCTGAGCAATGTGTGGTGTGAATATAATGCAGAGAATTTGTAGTTTGAAATTAGGAGGAGGTTTACCTGGAGATTACCTGGAGAGAGTTCCGGGGGTCAACGCCCCCGCGGCCCGGTCTGTGACCAGGTGCAGGATTACCAAAACTATTATCCAGAGAAGGAGATGTTGAGGCGGTTCAGACATGTATAGAGGAAGGAACGAAATAGAATGACGTCGAGAGTGTATAAATCTTTAGAGGGAAGGCGAGGTAGGGATCTGCCTTGGAAAGGTTGGAGGGAGGGGTAAAGGAGGTTTTGTGTGCGAGGGGCTTTGACGTCCAGCAAGCATGCGTGTGCTTGTTAAATAAGACCAAATGGAGACAAATAGTTTGTAGGACTTGACGTCCTGTTGGACTGTGAGCTAGGTAACATTTATGAGGGGATTCAGGGAAACCGGCAGGCCGGACTTGAGTCCTGGAGAGGGAAAGTACAGTCTCTGCACTCTGAAGGAGGGGTGATCATGTAGCAGCTTTATAACTGTAGTGTAAGCGAGCCTCTGGCAAAACAGTGATGAAGTGAATGATGATTTTTTCTCTTTTTCTGGCCACCCTGCCCTGGTGGGAGACTGCTGATGTGTTAATAAAATAAATAAATAATAATAAGAACGATAATATAAATATTACACAAATAACCAGCACAAAGGAGAAATAAACTTATGACTATGTTTCGGTTCAACTTGGACCAATAATTAGCCCAGATGGTCCAAGTAGGACCATAACATCATTTTAAGTTTATTTATTTTATGAGCAAGTTTCCTGTGTATAAGAGGTGTGGTGTGAGAGGTGTTGTGTGAGAGATGTGGTGTGAGAGTTGTGGTGTGAGAGTTGTGGTGTGAGAGGTGTGGTGTGAGAGGTGTGGTGTGAGAGATGTGGTGTGAGAGGTGTGGTGTTTGAGGGGTGGTGTGAGAGTTGTGGTGCGAGAGGTGTGGTGTGAGAGGTGTGGTGTGAGAGGTGTGGTGTGAGAGGTGTGGTGTGAGAGGTGTTGTATAAGAGGTGTGGTGTGAGAGGTGTTGTGTGAGTGGTGTGGTGTGAGAGGTGTGGTTTTTGAGGAGTGGTGTGAGAGGTGTTATGTAGAGATGTGATGTAAAAGGTGTGGAGTGAGAGTTTTTGTGTGGTGTGGAAGGTGTGATGTAGAGGTGTGATGTGAGAGGTGTTGTGTTAAAGGTGTGTTGTAAGAGGTTGGTGTGAAGGTGTGAAGTGAGATGTGGGGGTGTGAGAGGTGTGGTGTGAGAGGTGTTGTGTAAGAGGTGTAAATGTAAAAGGTGTGGTGTGAGAGGTGTAGTGTGAGAGGTGTTGTGTAAAAGGCTGATGTAAGAGGTGTGGTGTGAGAGGTGTGGTGTTGAGAGGTGTTGTATAAGGGTGTGGTTTTGAGAGGTTTTTGTGTAAGAGGTAAAAATGTAAGAGGTGTGGGTGAGAGGTGTAGTGTGAGAGGTGTTGTGTAAAAGGTTTTGATGTAAGAGGTGTGTGTGTGAGAGGTGTGGTGTGAGAGGTGTTGTATAAGAGTTGGTGTGAGAGGTGTTGTATAAGGGGTGTGGTGTGGAGAAGTGGTGTGAGATTTGTAGTGTGAAGGGTGTGGTGTGGAGTGTGGGTGTGAGAGGTGTGGTGTGAGAGGTGTGGTGTGGGGGATGTGGTGTGAGTGGTGTTGTGTAAGAGGTTTTTGTGTAAGAGGTTGTGATGTAAGAAGTGTGGTGGAGAGGTGTGGTGTGAGAGGTGTGGGTGAGAGGTGTGGTGTGAGAGGTGTGGTGTAAGAAGTGTAGTGTGAGAGATGCGGTGTCAGAAGTGTAATGTTCAAGGTATAGTATCAGAGGTATTTTGTTAGATATGAAGATCGGAGAAAGAGGAGAGCTGTTAAAAGGTGTTGAGCTGGTGTTGTGTGAGAGATGTGCTGTCAGAGGTGTGGAGTAAGAGATGTGTGAGAGGTGTGTACCTAGAGTTCCTTCGGAGGCCACCGCCTCCATGACCCCGCCCCAGACCAGGGCTTCGGAGGCCACCGCCTTCATGGACCCGGCCCTAGCCCGGGTCCGGAGGCCACCGCCTTCATGACCCGGCCCCAGACCAGGGCTCCGGAGGCCACCGCCTCCATGACCCGGCCCCAGACCAGGGCTCCGGAGGCCACTGCCTTCATGACCCGGCCCCAGACCAGGGCTCTGGAGGCCACCGCCTCCATGACCCGGCCCAGACCAGGGCTCCGGAGGCCACCGCCTTCATGACTCGGCCCAGACCAGGGCTCCGGAGGCCACCGCCTTCATGACCTGGCCCCAGACCAGGGCTCCGGAGGCCACCGCCTTCATGACCCGGCCCCAGACCAGGGCTCCGGAGGCCACCGCCTTCATGACCCAGCCCCAGACCAGGGCTCCGGAGGCCACCGCCTTCATGACCCGGCCCCAGACCAGGGCTCCGGAGGCCACCGCCTTCATGACCCGCCCCAGACCAGGGCTCCGGAGGCCACCACCTTCATGACCCGGCCCCAGACCAGGGCTCTGGAGGCCACCGCCTCCATGACCCGGCCGCAGACCAGGGCTCCAGAGGCCACCGCCTCCATGACCCGGCCCCAGACCAGGGCTCCGGAGGCCACCGCCTCCATGACCTGGCCACAGACCAGGGCTCCGGAGGCCACCGCCTCCATGACCCGGCCCCAGACCAGGGCTCCGGAGGCCACCGCCTCCATGACCCGGCCCCAGACCAGGGCTCCTAATGTAATGAGAAGTGTGGTGTGAAAAATGTTTTGTGACAGGTGTAGTTGGAGACTTATGGCTTTTGAGGTGTGGTTTGAGATATGTGCTGTTAGGTGTGCTTTGAGATGTGTGGTGTTAAGTGTGATTTGAGATGTATGCTGTTAGATGTGGTTTGAGATGTGGGGTGTTAGGTGAGGTTTGAGATGTGATGTGTTGGGTGAGGTTTGAGATGTGTGCTGTTAGGTGTAGTTTGATATGTGTGGTGTTAGGGGTGGTTTGAGATGTGTGGTGTTCTGTAAGGTTTGAGATGTGTGGTTTTAGCTGTAATTTGAGATGTAGTGTTAGGTTGGTTTGAGATGTGTGGTGTTAGGTGAGGTTTGGGGTGTGTGGCGTTTAGGTGTGGTTTTAGATGTGTTGTGTTAGGTATGGCTTGAGATGTGTGGTGTTAGGTGAGGTTGAGATAGATGTGTGCTGTTAGGTGTGGTTTGATAAGTGTGCTTTTGGGTGTGGTTTGAGAGGGTGGGTTAGGTGGGGTTTGGATTGTGCTCTTAGGGGGTTTTTTGGATTTTTGGGTGCAGGGGGGTTTTAGAGTGTGGGGTTAGGTGTGTTTGGGGAGGGGGGTTTTAGGTGTGGTTTGAGAAGTGTACGTTAGTGTGGTTTGAGAGATGGTGTTAGTAAGGTTGAGAGGGGGGGTTTAGGTGGGGGTTTGAGATGTTGTGTTAGGTGAATTTGACTTGTTTGGTTTTTGGGGTTTTTGAGAGTTTTGGGAGGTAAGAAGGCAGTTGAAGCGAATTTTAAAAAGGTGGGGTTTGAAAGAAATTGTGTTTATAAATTTTGGGGTTTGAGGCCTTCATAAATTGGACCGGGAGCCTGTTCAGTTTTCCTCCCCATTCTTAATGGCATAAGAGGTTATGTGAGAGGGGTGGGGCAGGTGTGGCGTGGTATGAGATTTTGGTGCAGGTGGGTGTATGAGAGCCGGGTGTAAGAGGTGTTGTGCAATGGTGAGGTGTGGATGGAGGTTGGTGCAATGGGGATGTTGGTTGAGAGGTGTGGTGCAATGGGGAGGGGTTGGGATGAGATGGGGTGCATGTGTGAGGGGTTTGGGTGGAGGTGTGTGCAATGGGGTGTCGCAAGTATGAGGTTGGTGGGTGTGGTGTCGTTTGCCAATTCGCACCCGTCACGTCCGAAGAAACTGGTCAGGGACATACCTCACTAAGGTCTCAGTTTTTAAGACGTTTTCTAAGCTATTTTAAAAACCATAGTTGACAGTGGTGCCCAATCATGGGAACCTGGTAATTCAATGACTTTTAAATTTTGTCAAACTTATGGGAAATTTCCCGACTAGGGAAAAATAGTCAAACACTTACTAGAGGAAATTTAATGTTTTTTTTTTAAAGGGAGTTTTGTTAGAGACCAACGTGGAATATAACAACATTTTTTTGTTTTGCGTAAGAATCTTAAAAAAAAAAGTGTTTGTAACCATGGGGTATTTTTTGCGTACTTCATATAAGAAACAGGGTAAAAAAATATTTACTAAATTCAAGAGGTACTATAAAGTATCACCACCACACACATTTATTAAGTACAAACCAACATGATGCATATTACAGAACACCCTCAAAATACCCATGATTATGTACACCCCCCGGTACACTAAAATTTCACCACCAAGCAATACACTATAAATTATCACCACCCAGCATACACTATAAGTTTTTCACCACCCCCCCAATACCTAAAAAATTATCACCACCCAAGCAAACCTATAATATTATCACCCCCCAGTATAACTATAATGTTTTTCACCACCCAGAAAAACACATTATTATCACCCCCAGCAGTAAAAACATAATATTATCACCACCCAGCAGTCACTTTAAAAAAATTTTCACCACCAAGCAGTCACTATAATATTAGGTGTGGACACACCAGGAAGGGGGAAGCGGCAACCTCGAGAGTCCGGCGAAAAAAAGGACACCTGCTCCCCAAAATCACGGAATTTTCAGACTTGAATCTTTTGAAAGGGTTACCCCCTTAACAACTTTATATTACCAAGGCGGCTCCCCCTCAAAAATTAAAGAATAGAAAAGAATGAAACGTCAAATATAAAAAACCTTTATTATTTAGAAATAAAAAAATAAAAAAATTAAAATTGGGTTTTTTTCCTGCTTGAAAAACTGACCCTACCTGAACAAACAGACGGGAATTCCCAAACTACGTCACCATATACTCGCCGCACCCTACTGTTGAACTTTTTTCCTCACACTCCCCCCTACCAAGACTTATATCAAGATTAAGAAGAATAGGCGGGAAAAAGTTCTAACACTGGGAATTTTCGTAAGGCCCAAGTCTTCAGACTGTCACACTTAACCATCAAGAAATAAATTTAAAAGCCATTTATATCACAATAAGAAAAATAAAAGCCTGGAGTGCCCAAGTTCCTCAAGGGCGACTGTTTTGGGTTTCCCCAAAAGTTTCTAGGTATATCAAAGGTTTGTGATCCATCTCTAAAATAAAAATTTTTTTCCTAAATAAAATTTTAAATTTTGGAAAGCCCCACATAAGGGCCCAAAAATTCCTTTTCTATGGTGGAGTAATTCGTTTCTGCGGAAAAAGTTTTCCGGCTTAGAAAGCAACAGGGAAGGGGGTACCATCATGGAACTGTAGAAAAAAAGTACCTAAGCCCCGGTATTGGAGGCATCAGTTCTTAAGCAAAACTGTTTATTAATATCTGGAGTCTTAAGTATAGGGTCTTTTGAGATGTTTTTAATCTTATTAAACTTTTCTCGAGCTACGTCGGAAAGTTCAAGAGGTTCCTTCACAGACTTTTTAAGGTAGTCGGATAAGATGCCTGTAAGATCGGTGATATTGGGGATAAACCGTGCATAAAAACTTACAGAACCAAGAAAGCTACGCATGAGCTTCTTGGTTTTGGGGAATTTAAGCTCTAATAAATCCTCGATCTTATTGGGGAGAGGCTGCAACGAATTATTAGAAAGAATCAGTCCAAGATATCTAATTTTGTTATACCCAAGGAAGCATTTCTTCAGTTTTGCAGTAAGGCCATGAGAGCGTAACCTACGTAAAACTAATGTTAATGTTTAGATATGCTTGCCCCACGTGTATGTCATTACGTAAATGTTGTCAAAATAAACTGAAACATTTGGCATATTACCCAAGACCTTTCTCATCAGTCTCACGTAGGTAGCACAGGCAGTTACCAAACCGAAGGGCATAGTTCTATACTGCATCAGTCCTTGGTGTGTAGGAAAAGCAGTGTACTGCTTAGAAGAAGGATCTAACATTACTTGATGATATGCCTGTGCAATATCAATCTCTGAAAAAAAAGAAGAGTCATAAAATTTGTGTAGATCGCTATCTATTAAGGGCATAGGCTCAGCATCCCTCCGAGTTATAGCATTAAGTCCTCTGAAGTCAATAGCAAGTCTATATGAATTGTCTTCCTTCTTAACCATGACTACTGGTGAGCAATATGGACATACTGAAGGTTCAATGATCTTTAGTTTCAATATTCTATACCTCTCGGTCAAATGCATCCCTAAGGTGAACTGGAACTGGGTATAATTTCCGTTTGATAGGACTGTCCGTGACTAAGTCAATCTTATGGACTACCGTGGAGGTGACACCTGGAATATCAGAAATACATCTGAGAAGTTACTCACGCATCGTAATAGTTCATGTTTCTTATGGTCATCCAAAGACTCGTTGATATTAATGTTTGTCGCACCTGAGAGGTCAAGAGTCATCAAGTCATGTAGTTCTTTGTCGTAGTCTACTTTAGAGGTGTCAGTTACGCACACCTTACACTCCTCAGTTGTATTATCAAGTTCGTGTGGAAAAACTAAATCAAAGTCATTCAGGCAGTTATCCGAATTTCTTCGGTAATATTTCTTAAGAATGTTGATATGATAAAGCTTAGGTTTCCCCTTGACTTCTATGAGGTAATCAACCTTCCCACAAATTTTCAATACCTTATACGAACCTTTCCATGCTACTAATAATTTATTTGACTTTATTGGCAAAAGTACAGAACCCCATCCCTACTTTAAAACTTCTCCTCTGACTTTTGGTATCAAAATAGGTTTTGTGCTGGTCCATTGATAAGCTTAAGTTTTTCGAAACTTTGTCAGAGGTCTCCTCAAGTTTGGATCTAAGGTCAAGGAGAAACTGATAAGAAGACTGAACCTCAGCATTCACCTCCTCATTAGTCCATAAGTCATGAAGGATGGACAATGGACCTCTGGCCTGTCTACCATAGAGAAGTTCAAAAGGTGAAAGCTCCAAAGAGTCACTGGGAACTTCCCTCATGGCAAACAAAGCACAGGGTAGGTAACGATGCCACTCCTTAGATTTAAGGGAGCAAAGTTTCCTTAAAATGGACTTGAGAATCGAATGCTGGCGCTGAATCCTCCCATTACAGCTGGGATGACAGGGTGTTGTGAAGAGAGGCTTCATTCTCAGAAGTTTGTAGAGATGTTGCATTAATTCAAATGTGAATTGTGTCCCCCGGTAAGACAAAATTTCTCTATGGATGCCAGCTCTGGAGAAGATGGACGAAAGGGCTTCAGCCACCTCTGTAGTAGTGATGGTCTTTAAGGGTACAGCTTCAGGGAAACTCTAAGCATAATCAACCAATGTTAAAATATATCTATGTCCCCCAGATGAAAGTGGAGATAAAGGACCAACGATGTCAATAGCTTCTCTTTCAAACGGTACCGTAAAGATTGGCATTTTCACCATAGGTACTCGCCTGGTACCTCGGGAGGATGGCAGTTGGCAAACTTTACACGATCTACAATAGGTAGTGATATCTGAGGACATTTTGGGCCAAAAATAGGTTTCCCTAATTTTATTTAAGGTTTTTACGATGTGAGAAATGTCCGACCCCTGGTAGGTCATGAGCCATTTTAAGAACAACTAAGATGGAATAGTCTATCTCGTCTGAATTTAATTTGAATACTGATTTATACAAGATACCTCTTATATATTTAAATTTATATGAAAAGTTTATCCTTTTGATAACTTGATTTTTGCTAGCTGCATTATGGCAATTCTGAAGAGAAGGGCAATTACGTTGTAAATTGACAAAGGAGTCCTTCGATATATCTAAAGGCTTAATTAAAGTCAGGGAAAATCAAAGGATGGACTGTAGGAGAAGCCTGGGTTTTGGTCTGAGCCCTAGTCAAGACATTTATAGTATCGGAGGCGATATCCTCAGTTTCATCTAACAAGTGAACTGGTGATCCTACTACCTCGCTTTCGAGAGTAGTATCACTGGTTTCTAACCCCACATGAATATCACGAGACATTGCCTCATCTGAACTGTCGAGGGGTTTCTCTGATTTTACAGGAAGAGGAGCTGAAAAACTTATGTCCATCTTTGGTGCTAAAAAGATCAACTTCAGAAGGAAGAATGGCACCTTTTACATTACCTATTAGTACGGAGCAATAAGTGATGGGAGCTAGTACGGCTTCAGACCAACCTGTGAACCATTTAGACTTAACGTAACAACGGATGGTAGGAAAGGTGTCTGTACGGCCCAAGTAGTCTGAAAGTATAGCAGAGGAATGAGTTTCTTTAAGGTTAGGGAACAGCTTATCAGAAATGACTATACATGTGCATCCAGTGTCTCGTAAAATGGTAGACACATTAAGTTCACTAACTGTTCCTGAACAGAAAGGTGCTTGGTCATTACAGTCTTTAAAACATCTTCCAACTTTTTTCACTTTCTTAGAAGAACAATCGGGACGTTTATGTCCCTTAACACCACAAATGACAAACCGGAATAGAAGACGTCAGTTTACTTTCTACTAGAGGCTTTGATTTCTTAAGATCTGGTGAACCCTTGCCCTTAGGGTTCGATCCCTTTGGTTCTTTATAGGAATTGTGAGCCTCAGCATACAAGTCAGCAGCCTCAGCAATTTCATCAGCTTTAATCAGGTTACGTTCTCTAATGAATGTTCGTATCTGGTCAGGAAGAGCTGCCAGGAACTGGTCAGCAACCATGAAGTCTCTAAGAGATTCATAACTGCGATCAATTCCTGAACTCTCTATCCAAGAGTCGAACAAACGAAAGTGTTACCTGAAACTGCTGAAAGTTCTGGCCAGGCTGTAAGGTGGCATACCTGAAATCTTTCCTGTAAGAATTTGTGGTCTTTTGATATGCTTTAAGGATTGCCTTCTTCAGTAGGTTATAATTACATATATCCTGGGACAAAGTTGCATAGATATTCAAAGCTGTTCCAGAAAATAACATTCCTATCCTGGTAGCCCAGGTGTCAGCAGGCCATTTACAGAGGGTAGCGGTATTTTCAAGCGTGATAATGTATGAAGTAATGTCTTCACCCTCTGTGAAGGGAGGTAAATTAGGTGTTGAAATATGTGCACTAGCTGCATGATGTTCAATTACTCCTTCCTCTAATTGTTGTTGTGTAAAAGTTAACTTTTTATTTCCTAATTCAAGGCGTGATTTCTCTACCTCCAGATCTTTCTGTCTCTCGCAATTCATTCTCTCTAGCTTTTACCTCAACTTCTGTATCTTTTGCTCTTTCCTCAGGTTCTCTTAACCTAAATTGTTCCTCATGTATTTTAGCTTGTTCCTCACGTACTTTAGCTCTCTCATCACGATCAAGTCTATCACGCTCCTTTTTCTCCTCTATTTCTCTTTCTGTCTTTCTTGATTTTTTCTTTGAATTCGATCTCTCTCCTTTTTCTCCTCTCTCTCAATTCTCTCTCTGACCAAACAGTAAGTAGAATGGGATTCCTTGACCATCCAATCTTCTCACTAACAAATCAAGAGTGTCCTACAACAGTTCCCTTGATATAATAAACAGAGCTCAATGAAACAACTTGTCACTGGAAAATCTCGGGTCCCTAGAGTCTATTCCTCTAAATCGTTTCAAGCTCACATAAACAAAGATGACAGAATTAACTAGTATATCGTGCCTTGACTGACTTACAATAAATTGAGACTATAACAATCGCCAAATCCTTTAAATACCTGTATTGTAGTCCTACCATAGAGAATGATTACTCATGGCTGGTGGTATCCGTCTGTGATATGCGACGTTGAAGTTCCCATGGAAGATTCGAGATGGAGTTGAATCTTGATTCAATCAAGTTGATCCTGGCAAGGTCGCCACTTGTGAAGGTTTACTCAGCCCTGTAACAACTTCAGTAAGTATTACCAAGGCTGGCTCCTCCTCAGGAAAATTAATGAATAGAAAAAGAATGATAACAGTCAAATATAAACACTTTATTATTTAGAAATGAAAATATAAAACAATTAAATATGAATTTTTATCCTACTTGAAAGAGAAATGAAAAATGATATATAAAAATAATATCTGAATTCAACGCTAATATGTACAGTTAGACTGGGGTGTCTGATGGATGTTGTTGACACCGCGTGTTGTAGAAATTGTAGCCGTTGCTGATGATGGTGGGGGGGGTCACAGATGTTGAGTGACAACCCAATGACTAGTTCTTCACAGAGTCTCTAGCCTTGAATAGTCCGTCAAGATGATAGGAACGCAGGTCTTTCCACCACTGCAAAGATGAGAGGTAGTTGCCTGGGCTTGACTACACTTAGGTATGCCGATAAAATGGTGACGTCCCAGAACTTTGGTAAAGTTCGTCTCCTTCAACACTGTTTCTTTGGTTGCCAGATGACCCGAGCTGACATTCCAAGCTAGAAAGAGACAAGGTTACCCACTGCCTAAGAAATCACTCTCCATGATAAGTAAAGTATTTAAAAAAATATGGTGATTATCTAAAAGCACATGGAAATCAAGGCAGAATGAACTACGTCTTAAAATTGGTTAAAAGTGAAGCTTTTACCCAATATATCCATTAAAAACAGGAGCAGAGGATTTTACTTACAGTTGTGTTGGGAGCTGTGAGTTAAGGGATTACCATTTGGTCGGAGCCCCACACGTCACCTTTCGGGGTGGAGAAAAGAAGGGGGGAGTGGATAGCGGGAGCTAGACCGACCCTACCTTATCAAGCAGACGGGCAATCAAACTATCGTCACCATGTACTCACTCGCTACTCCTATCTGTTGAACTTTTCCCTCACAATCGCACACTCCGCATCAGGGTGTGTGGTGGGTGTGGCTGGCTGGTTGTCATCTATATAGTGTTTCAGTGACAGTGGTCAGCAACACTGCCGCCTTAACCCACACACCGCCACCATGGCTGCCCGTTTCTCAATTGCTGTGAGTGATTTAAGTTACTGAATTTCACAGTGAACACTCAGCGTATTTTCTTATGCACGTGTGCCACTGCTTTATTATATGTCCTTCAATGTCTCACAGTTCGATTTTCAATAATGTTACACCAGTGTTAACCACGAGAAAAGCTTCTCAATGTTCTGAGCATGATATTAATGTTGAGTTGAGCGTTGTGATGGCCCTAGGGCTATTGTGTCTATCTTACATCTCTGAAATGACCTACCACAATGATTTGCAGATATAAACTATTTAGATAACATTAATAAATGTATTAAAATAAAGGAATATGATAAAAATATAATTTTCCTTGCATTCTGAACAATAAAAATAGTGTAGGAAAGAGTAGAGTCGGATGTTTGAGTAGTGTTAGACCTTACATCTCCACCAGGACAACAACAAACCCTCACACATTTCTTAGTTTCTTTATTACAAAATACAAGAGTACCAACTAAACAGATGCACAAAGATATCAAAAATAGGATTGTATATACATTGCATCCAAGCTCCTTTCATTTTTTAGCCTATATTTCCAAAGGAAACTAGGGAGAGTCCCTCTCATGGACAAGTACGGTTTGTGTCTGCCCTCTCAGGTTGTCTATAATTATACATTATTTCCAGCATGATAACATCTGAGCACAGATGATGCAAATATGACAACACTGACTGACACGAGACATCAGCTAATTTAATCACAAATACATGTCTGAGAATCGTATGAGACAAATAAGTAAGGACCATTGAGATGTGAAATGAGAGAGGTGGGACAGGGAAAAGAAGTTCGGCTTCCACCACGAAGACCCACAGACAGGATGTCCGCGAGCCCACGAAATGGACGATAAAAATCCGTCCAGCTCATGGCGCTCCAAATTTTTCCCCAAGAAGTTGCACCCTGCTAGTCAAATTTTAATAATAATAAAAATAATAATAATAATAATAATAATAATAATAATAATAATAATAATAATAATAATAATAATAATAATAATAATCCTTATTTCTATAAATACATGATACATCTTATACTGTCCTTGCTTACATACAATATGGAAAGCCCCTGGTTATGCAGAGAATTTCGGGTAACTTAGGTTAATTTTGTCCCCAGGATGTGACCCGCACCAGTAGGTACCTACTACTAGGTGAGCAGGGACAGTAGGAGTCATAAGGAGACACCGTCAGTGTTTCCACATGCACCGAGGATCGAACCACGAACACAATATATGAGGTGAGTGTGTTACCAGCTGAGCTACCTGGTGTTCATGAAAAAATACCGCAATTTTGCTGCACTGTAATAGAGAAAACGTGTTAGAGGACTGCGTCTTAATCGACCATCGACCATCTACCGTATATGTACAGAATAAATAAATAAATATATATATATATATATACACACACATTGCCTCTACGTCCGCAGCAGGACTCGAACCTGCTAACTCTGTATCAGAGTCCACAGTACTTTACCACTGAGCTAGACCCAAGATGAGTTTGGGCGTTAAGCCGAAGCTAAGCGATGTTACCCCATACGCCCTGGCACCATACCCCCTGGCAACATACCCCCTGGCACCATACCCCCTGGCACCATACCCCCGGGCACCATACCCCCTGGCACCATACCCCTTGGCACAATACCCCCTGGCACCATACCCCCTGGCACCATACCCCCTGGCAACATACCCCCTGGCACCATACCCCCGGGCATCATACCCCCTGGCACCATACCCCCTGGCACAATACCCCCGGGCACCATACCCCCGGGCACCATACCCCCGAGCACCATACCCCCTGGCACCATACCCCCGGACACCATACCACCTGGCACCATACCCCCCTGGCACCATACCCCCTGGCATCATACCCCCTGGCACCATACCCCCGGGCACCATACCCCCTGGAACCATACCCCTGGCAACATACCCCCTGGCACCATACCCCCGGGCACCATACCCCCTGGCACCATACCCCCTGGCACAATTCCCCCGGGCACCATAACTCCCCGGGCACCATACCCCCGAGCACCATACCCCCTGGCACCATACCCCCGGACACCATACCCCCTGGCACCATACCCCCTGGCATCATACCCCCTGGCACCATACCCCCGGGCACCATACCCCCGGGCACCATACCCACTGGCACCATACCCCCTGGCACCATAACCCCCTGGCACCATACTCCCTGGCCCCATACCCCAGGGCACCATACTCCCTGGCACCATAACCCCCGGGCACCATACCCCCTGGCACAATACCCCCGGCACCATACCCCCGGGCACATACCCCCCGAGCACCATAACCCCCTGGCACCATACCCCCGGGCACCATACCCCCGGGCACCATACCCCCTGGCACCATACCCCCTGGCACCATACCCCCGGGCACCATACCCCGGGCACCATATCCCCGGGCACCATACCCCATGGCACCATACCCCCTGGCACCATACTCCCTGGCCCCATACCCCCGGGCACCATATCCCCTGGCATCATACCCCCGGGCACCATACCCCCGGGCACCATACCCCCGAGCACCATACCCCCGGGCACAAAGCTCGATTTGAATGTTATTTCATCGAATCCTGTCACATACAGTGGACAACAAAAGAGATTTGAAATACTTAACAATTCGCAAACAGGCGAAATTATTTACAAACATTGCTAAGCATTTCGAATTGTTAAGCATTTCAAATCTCTTTCGTTGTCCACTGCATGTGGCAGGATTCGATGAAATAACTTTCAAATCGAGCTTGGTGCCCGGGGGTATGGTGCTCGGGGGTATGGTGCCCGGGGGTATGGTGCCCGGGGGTATGATGCCAGGGGGTATGGTGCCCGGGGGTATGGGCCAGGAGTATGGTGCCAGGGGGTATGGTGCATGGGGTATGGTGCCGGGGATATGGTGCCCGGGTATGGTGCCCGGGGTATGGTGCCAGGGGGTATGGTGCCCGGGGTATGGTGCCAGGGGTATGGTTCCAGGGGGTATGGTGCCCGGGGGTATGGTGCCCGGGGGTATGGTGCCCGGGGGTATGGTGCCCGGGGGTATGGTGCCCGGGGGTATGGTGCCAGGGGGTATGGTGCCCGGGGGTATGGTGCCCGGGGGTATGGTGCCAGGGGGTATGGGGTAACATCGCTTAGCTTCGGCTTCACACCTAAATTTATCTTGGGTCTAGCTCAGTGGTAAAGTACTGTGGACTCTGATACAGAGTTAGCAGGTTCGAGTCCTGCTGCGGACGTAGAGACAATGTGTGTGTATATATATATATATATATATATATATATATATATATATATATATTTATTTATTTATTCTGTACATATACGGTAGATACAGAGTTAGCAGGTTCGAGTCCTGTTGTGGACGTAGAGACAATGTTTGTTAATAATTTCTCCTGTTTGCGAATTGTTTAATATATATATAGTATTGTAACCACGAACAAGTGGTATTTAACCAATAACAACACTGGACCATACAATCAATAACTGGTTCAATTCCCCGGCTAGTCGCAGTGTTGTTGATATATATATATATATATATATATATATATATATATATATATATATATATAATATATATATATATTATATATATATATGTGTGTGTGTGTGTGTGTGTGTATCACTAGTTGAGGTTGCGGGGGTCGAGTCCGAGCTCCTGGCCCCGCCTCTTCACTGATCGCTACTAGGTCACTCTCCCTGAGCCGTGAGCTTTATCATACCTCTGCTTAAAGCTATGTATGGATCCTGCCTCCACTACATCGCTTCCCAAACTATTCCACTTACTGACTACTCTGTGGCTGAAGAAATACTTCCTAACATCCCTGTGATTCATCTGTGTCTTCAGCTTCCAACTGTGTCCCCTTGTTACTGTGTCCAATCTCTGGAACATCCTGTCTTTGTCCACCTTGTCAATTCCTCTCAGTATTTTGTATGTCGTTATCATGTCCCCCCTATCTCTCCTGTCCTCCAGTGTCGTCAGGTTGATTTCCCTTAACCTCTCCTCGTAGGACATACCTCTTAGCTCTGGGACTAGTCTTGTTGCAAACCTTTGCACTTTCTCTAGTTTCTTCACGTGCTTCGCTAGGTGTGGGTTCCAAACTGGTGCCGCATACTCCAATATGGGCCTAACGTACACGGTGTACAGGGTCCTGAATGATTCCTTATTAAGATGTCGGAATGCTGTTCTGAGGTTTGCTAGGCGCCCATATGCTGCAGCAGTTATTTGGTTGATGTGCGCTTCAGGAGATGTGCATGGTGTTATACTCACCCGAAGATCTTTTTCCTTGAGTGAGGTTTGTAGTCTCTGGCCCCCTAGACTGTACTCCGTCTGCGGTCTTCTTTGCCCTTCCCCAATCTTCATGACTTTGCACTTGGTGGGATTGAACTCCAGGTCTACAGCCTGTCCAGATCCCTTTTTAGTTCTGCCTGGTCTTCGATCGAGTGAATTCTTCTCATCAACTTCACGTCATCTGCAAACAGGGACACCTCAGAGTCTATTCCTTCCGTCATGTCGTTCACAAATACCAGAAACAGCACTGGTCCTAGGACTGACCCCTGCGGGACCCCGCTGGTCACAGGTGCCCACTCTGACACCTCGCCACGTACCATGTGTGTGTGTGTGTGTGTGTGTGTGTGTGTGTGTGTGTGTGTGTGTGTGTGTGTGTGTGTGTAAAACAATACTGTACTAGCCAAGGACTCGAACCCATGCTGCTTTGGCCTGCCTCATGGTGGGCGAAAACACATGACGCCCTTATCCACTGAACCATACGATCCTTTAGAGTAGGGGATCCAGCGGAACTGGATGTGATACTCCCTACCCCATGACACACGATGGTGTGGATGACTCTAGGCTAATTTCATTCAAGTCCCTGTTTAGTGTACTAGTTCAACGAGCAGTATTTTATATTATTATATTATACGTAGTGCCGAATAGGTAAAGCAGGAACTCATTTAAAATTAAGTACTTTCTGTAATTTTCTCTTATACGGTTAAAGATATATATTTTTTTCATTTATGTTAATGACCAAATTAATAATTTTGTACCAAAAGAGCCATAGAAAACTTACCTAACCTTAATAAAACAAGCACAATTAATTTAGCCAAATCAAAGTAAATATATTTTAGATAAGTTTTCAATAATTTAATAATAAACACAATGAAATATATTTTTTTTTCGTTAGGTTCAGATTTTTTGGGTTATTTTTTTCAAAATTTTTTTTTTTTGGGTTTTTTCTCTCCTTGTTTCCGGGCCCTCGATTACCCTTTCCGTCTGTCTTTTCCTCCGCCCCTGGCAAGGATCCCCCCGCACCCCCTTCCTTTTTTTCCCCCCCGTTTTTTTTTTTTTTTTTTTTTTTTTTTTTTTTTTTCTCTTCTACCCCTCCCCCCATTCTTTCCTTTTAAAAACATACCCCTTTTCCCTCCTTTTTCCCCCCAACTGGGGGACCCCCCCCTCCCCCCCGGGGAACCCCTTTTAAATTTTCATAAAACCCTTTTTGAAATTAACAGCATTTTTTATATTTTTAAAATTTTTCATCCAATATAAAAAAAACTTTTAATTTTTAAAAATCTTTTTTTTCCCCTTTAACAAAAATTTTAATTTTTTTTTTATTTAAATCCAAAAATAATTTTTAAAAAAAACCTTAAAAAACTCCCTCCTTAAAAAACAAAAACTTTTTTTCCAAAAAAAAAATAAAAAATTTTTTTTTAAAAATTTTTAATAAAAAATGAAATTTTTTTTTTTCTTAGGTTCAATCATTTTATAAATTTTTTTCCAATTTTTTTTTCCCTTTACCCTACCCCCTTTTCCCCCCCCTCCCTACTTATAAATTTTAACCCTTTAAACTCTTTTAAACCCATTTTTTATTCTTTTATACCCCATTCCCTTTTTTCCCCAATTTTTTTTTTCCCCCAACCCCCTCCTTGCTTAAACTTTAAAACCCCCTTTTTATCCCTTTTTTTGTAAAAATTTTTTCCCCCTTACAAAAACTAAAAAAATTTTTTACCCCCTTTTCCCAAAAAACAAAACCCCTTTTTAAAAACCCAAACTCTTTTTTTTTCCCTTAAAATACCACCCCTTTAATCTTTAAAACAAATTAAAATGGCCCCTTAATTTCCCCCACCAAAACCCTCCCCCCCCCTTTTCCCTTTCCTCATTTTGGATTTTCAAAACTTTTTTAACACTCGGTTGTTAAACCCCAAAAATTTCCCCATCCCCCAAAATTTTTCTCCTCCCCCCAAAAACTCTCTCTCCTCTCTCCCCCGGGGGCATACTTTGTTTTAAAAACCCCCTTTTCCCATCTGACAATTATTTTAATCTACAAAAAATTTTGAATTTTTTTCATTTAAACCTTCCCATCCCCCATAACTGATTCTTTTTAACATTATTGTTTTTACTCCTTCAAGTGTTATGTTGTGGAATAATTAAAACCTCGATTTTTGGCTTAAATAGAAAACCCTTAGGAAACGAAAAATTTTTGTAGTAATTATTTCGCAAAATCTTCTGAACCCAACGAAAAAAAATATTTTTCATTGTGATTGTTTATTATTAAATTAATGAAGCTTACCAAAATTATTTATTGGATTTGAGGTCTCACCTGAAGGAGGGATGTTAATTTTGCAGATTATAACTCACTGTAAAAGCGCAAATCTGGAAAACAGTTTTGGAGGAATTTTAGTGATTTTAAATTTTTTTTTTGGCCACCCTGCCCTTGGGGGGAAACTGCCGAAGTTTAAAAAATTTTATGAAATAGCTTAAAAAAATTCGCTTTTTATAATAAATTTTTGGGAAGTTTTTTTAAGGGTTTTTAGGACAAAATTTTTAATTTTCACATTAATACAAATGGGAAAAAAAAAAATTTTTAAATGTAGAGAAAATTTTTTGGAAGGACTCGATTTAAGAGTTCTTTTTATTTAACAGTTTTAATTATTCGGCCGAATTATAAATATTATATATATATATATATAATTATATATATATATAAATATATATATATATATATAATATATATATATTATAAAAAAATATATTGTGAAAATTTCTCCAGGAGGGGGGCATCAACCCCCTTCACCCCTTTCAGCCCTTTCAGCCCCCGAGGGGCCCAGCCCTCTCAAAGGGGCAAGCGTCTTGTTTACTCTACAGTGAGTAATTGATCGCAGATGCAGTACAGTAATGCGACGACGTTATCAAGCGAAGCCGCTGCTCCTTGCAGTCCAGTGGTTGCAGAGTGTATTTTTATAAGAACAGTAAAATCTCTTACTTTAGCAGGACAATTAAGGAAAATCCTGCTCCCCACTTATTACCATAAGTAAAGATAGGTGGACATTGTTGTCTATGCTTAAGACAGCAAGAATTTAACATTCGCTTTCTCCATCGAGGAAGTGGGCAAGGAAGCAAAAGTACTAAGGACAGCTTCTTCTCCTTTGGCTAGGGGAGTAACGGCGTTGGGCGCTGTGGCATCTTCTGATTACTTTGACTCTAACTGAGAGTTGACACGACGCCATGATAACCAACAAAGAACGATCTGAGCGTTAGTGTGAACAAAGGCTGTCTCATAAAGCACAATCAACAATTAAGAGAAGTGTGATCAGCTTCTTAGTGATAAGATGTGAACAATAAAGACAAATCTTGTGGAACATAGTGTACCAGTGTGTGTATTCCCTAGACTATGGAAGACGTGGAACATCCCAAGGGACACTTCAGGCTTCTATCAAGTCCCGATATCGTCGAAGGGTGTGAAGAACACCAAGGCTCACGCTACAAGAGCAAGGTAGGTTACGAATTTCTTGTAATAACGGGGGACGCACAGTTCTTGAGTCGCATGGAGTTTGTAATCAACCTATAGTCCGGCAGTAAGTGCGGACATTGAAGTCCAAACAAGTATGTAATATGTCCAGCAATCAGAGAAAGAAATATGCTGACATAACACCCCCTAGGGGTAATTTATAATCTTACAAATTATAAATCATTACAGCCCGTTGAGGAATGACTCGACAGCTTCTCAAGATCTCATCTGCAGGGGCGGCTGTGCGGGCGATGAGTTTCTATCTAAGTTAAGTAGCAAATTCTTTAACTTAACTGGTAATTGCCATTTCTCATACATCCTGGTCGTGCTCGACCGGATAAACGCCACACCTGTGGTCCAAATACGTTTGTACTACAGTGTACATATAACCTACAAGCCAAAGTCCTTCGAAAAAAAGCTGTAAAACCTAGTGTTTTTACAATTTTAAATCATATAAATAATGATCCCTCCAGACTCAATCACAGAGAATGGCGCAGCCAAAAGACAACGGGCGCTCACCCAGCGTTCACGCTAAAGAAAACGGAGCTGGGTGACTCACCCAACAAGAAAACGGGGGATGGCAACCCGGCATCCACTGCTCCAACTCGAAAGTGCCTGAATTAAAACAACAACACCCAAACTGATGTGTTCAGTTTGTCTGAGTGTATATACACATAGTGTTTATAATGTTTTATAGACAGAAATTAAGAGACAAGATTGTTTAAGTTTGTTTCTTATAGATATACCTGTTTATATTAAAGGAACTATATATAAAGTGTAAGCTTTCAAATTATCATATTACATGACATTTATATTTATGTAAATCACGTGTGATTTAACAGTTTACACAGTGACATTTATAGTGATAGTGAATGAAGTGTATAACGTTATTTACGATTAATCATCCGTGGTCATGGCTGACACAGCAAACTCAAGCCAGAAACACCAGCCATATTAACTGGTGTACCCTTCATGCCATTGACCCTGAGTTAAGCTTAGTAGGTCAGTATGTCTGAACTCATTATTGCTGACTTAAGCATAACAAAAACTCAGCTGTTTATCAGCAGTAACAGTGTTTTATAAACACTCTAAGTGTGGTGCTTAGAATTTTTTCAATATACACATTAAAATGGCTTGTTTGAAAACTAAGTTTTCAGTCTATACAGACTAAGATTACACATTAGAAAATCTATTTCAGTCTGTGTATGGATTAACTCAAGATACAAACATAGATTTTGATGATCTGAGGTCTAAATTTGAATTACTTACACAATGTCTGAAAATAATTAATTCAGCTAAACACATTATGAAAAGGAATTTCTTGTATCAGATCCGTCTGGGGAGAAATTAAAAATATTTTGATACAATATTAGTAATCAAACAATTAAAGTTGACAGGAGTACAGGCTATCTGCCCCGCAAAACCTGTCACAGAGCCTACTGTAACTATGGTCAAGCACCTGTGACACCTGTAACACAACAATGTCCCACTTACGCAAGCTTACACATTGTCATAACCTATTTTCCAAGTCATAATTATGAAGAATTCATTAGTGGTTTTCAATCCATATAAAATTTACGAACTGACATAGATGAGATTGCTAAGTTCAATTATCTTAAATGTCTTAGTTGAAGGGAGAACCCTATAAACTGATTAAGTCATCTCCGGTGGTTAAAGGCAATTATCAAATAGCCTTACGTGCCTTAGCAGACAATTACTTTGATAATGACAAGGCCAGAGTTAGACATGCAGTCTTAATATCAAGCTTGAAGCCACCCAAACATTGTTTTTCAGACTTACAGGCATTTAGAATCACATTAGACAATAGTCCATCAATCTCTAGGTGCTAAATATGACCTAGGCAATGTGATTGGTTTATCAGTGGTATTGTACAAGATAAGTTGTCACCACAAACTATTGAACGATTAAATATTATCCAGTGGATAATAAACCTTCAACTCAGTATATCAAGAGTATACCTACTCCCACTAAAACACAAAATGGGAAATCCCATATAGACATTTATCAAGCTGTGAATACAACAGAACAGTAAACAGACTTTCAAACATAAACGTAGTCCAAAATGTGTACTTTTTGTGAAGGAACACATTGGGCACAGTATTGTATTCAATACACATCAATGGAGGTATCTAAACAACGTGTTCATCAGCTGAAAAGGTGCCATCAAGTGTGTAGGGAACACAAGGGAGGAAATGCTCTACTGAAGAAGTGTTTTAAATGCAAGGGTATGCATCATACAACATTACCCAAATACTTTGCTGACAGCAGAAGACTTCCACAGAATCAGAAGTCAACAAGCAACAAACATAAATGTGGATGAGATAAGTTTAAAAGGCAACTGCTTCTCTCGATAGCTCGAGTTGAAATTATCTAATAAATTAAACACAAAACCAATGTGCTAAACATTATTTTGATCAAGGCTCACAAAGGTCCTTCCATAAGAAGAACATGTTCAGAAACTGAATCAAACAACCCTATGCCAAAATACAGTTAGAGACATAGACGGTTTTTTCCACAATTCCCCTGGTAAACAGAACATTTGACCTAGCCAGAATCCACTGTTGGTCTAGAAACTGGAAAAAACAGAATAAACTGTGGTAGTAGAATTTGTCCTATGTCTGTGAGATCCATTGGATTAAAAGAAACAGTTGCAGCATTGAAAGCAGCTAAGGTCAAGTTAGCCTGCCTGACTACAGACGACACTATTAGTTCAATTGATTTAATCATGGAAGTGATTATTACACTGTTTTTGTGGTGGCAAAATATAGTAAGTAAACATATGTTTCACATTGCTGAAAACAGCAGCAGGGGCCACATGATATGTTGCCCATTCCTCTCAAAGTGGGAAAGAATGCTGTATTTGATTCCAGTGGAAATTACGGAGTTACAGAATAACCGCTGATCATGTACCACAGCAAAAATTTCAATACTGGAAGAAATGAATGAATCCAGTTGATAAGTTGTGGGGGATTTAGAGTTGCGATAGGCTATTGATGTAAAAACCAAGCCCAAAAAGTCTGCCAACTATAACCAATATTTGGACACTGTCAAATATAAAGATGGCAGTATTGGGTTAGGTTACCATGGAAATTAATCCACCACATCTGCCTAGCAATTACAGCATGCTTTCGGACAGATGAAAGCAACAAAGTTACATGAGACTAAGGAAGAATTCCAGACTACTGACGGTCTATGATAATATCAAACAAGAACAGTTGGAACCAATTTAAAATTCATTGAGGAAATATCGAAGATAAGTCTGAAAACAGAAGCTCATTATCTCCCCCAACCATAGTCAGTAAAGATTCTGTACCACTCTCACTACGTGTTGTATATAATTTGCAGCGACACGTGCAAATAAAGATGTAGCAAGTCTTATTACTGTATCTGATGACCGGTGCACTCACTAACTGAGAAGCTTGAGACGTGCTTATTAAATTTCACACAAACCCATATGCCCTACCACGGTCGATATTTTCCAAAGCGATTTCTTAAGAGTAGATACAAGAAATAGATAGAGATTTATATTCGATTCTTATGGCCTGAAAAGTCCACATGATCCTCAAAGTCGCTGTGAAAACTTATCGTTTCAAATCAGTATTAATTGGGTTCAACATCCTCTCCATTCTTACTAGAAGCTACTCTAAATACCATTTGAAGAAATTGAAAGTCCCTTCAGAGAAAATTCTTAAAGAAAAGTTTCTATGTGTACAATCTTCAAGGTAATGTGAATAAAGAGGAGGATTTGAAATCCTTATACAGAGAGCTAACAAGGAGATGACAAAAGCAAATATGCCTCTAAGGATGTGGAATTACAAATTCAAAGCATTAAGGGAACTTATCAAAGAAGATTTCCCTGAAGCTGAAATTTCCTGATTCAACGAGTATGCTGGGATTTAATTGGAACTCACAGGAAAGATACCTTTGAGTCTCAAAAGAGTAAACAATAAATCATGCAGTACACTCACTAAACGTAGTTTACTGTCAAGGTATCACAATGTTTTGATCCTCTAGACTCGTCCCCTCACCAATTACCATAAGGGGTAAAATGCTTATGCAAGATGCATGGAATCTCAAAATTGGATGGAATGAGACTTGCTCAAGAAATGAGTCAAGCATGGGATGAAATATCCAAGGAGTTTAAACAACTTCATCAAATTAAACTTTCCCAGACAAATAGGTCAAGAGGGAGAAAAAGTACACATTACATGTGTTTTCTGTGATGCCGTTAACCAGAGGTTATGGCCTGTAGCTTACATATAATGCTGAAGGAAGTACAACTAATTACTTCAAAGGCCAGGGTCCGCACCCTTGAAGGTCAGAACAGTAACCACACTTGGAACTGACAGCACTCTATGTAAGGCACAAAATTAGCTGTCTATCCTCAACAAAGTACTTGATCACTCACATTGCAAAAACCGTGATCTGGAGTGATAATGAAGCAGTTCTCCATGGTTAAGAAATAATAAAGAGTAAGCTGTCTAAAGTACAAACAGAGTAGCAGAAATAAAAGAGATGCAAGAAATATCTCTTTCTCACGTCTCTACCCAAGAGAATCCAGCTGAACATGTTGTCACGTGGCGTCCCACTGAAAAATTTGTGGATAATAAATAAAGTGGCTCCAACGGACCGAACTGGTTCCTCTAATGGAAAATAATGGCCTCACAAAAAGCTCACATTCTACGCGCAGAAGAAACGGTCTGCTTGAACACAAACAGAATTGTGTAAATACTGCAGACACTACAGAAAAGTCATTGATGGATCTAAATAAACTCCATCTTGGTAAACTCTTAAGAGTTACAGCTCTTGTCCATAAATTCATTAAAGAATAAAACCTGATTATGAATGTCTTCTGGAACCCATTAAATAATGGGTGAAACTATAATACGAAAGATGTTTTCTCTCTCAGAATATAAATTGCTGAAACACAAGATAAATCCACCAAAGAAACCTGTCATGATTTAATTCTTTAGGACTTTATCTCATAATTCTTCACTCCCTAAAGAAATCCCATCCATCCGAATAATTGATTCCCAAGAATCATTGGCTACAAAACGATTGTCAAGAACGCCCACAGTAACGTGTTACATGGTTGGTGTACTGTACACACTTTGTCCATATACGACAATCTTACTGGAAACCTCAAGGTCGACAAAGTGGTGGAAAAAACAAATAAGGGCCAGTAATTTAATTGTCGTCACTACTATATGCGAGTAAGTCAGTATCCAGGTCCACCTCCATATCCCTCTGAAAGAAGTTTGTCATATCACTCCATTTGAGGTGTACAGTGTAGATTACAACTGGACCAATAATTTTAAAAACAAAACAGTTGACAAAGTTTCCTATCAAGGTCTACATCTGTTTGTTACACCATTGTGCTACGACTAGAGCAGTACATCTAGAAGTAGCCACTGACCTTCTGCTCAACTTTTTCAATAAATTCAAAGGTTTTGCAGCCAGAAGGGCATGTCCCAAACAGAAGTGATTTTCAGATAAAGTCAGCGAAAAACTTGTTGCTGGTGCTGCTTATAATAAAGCAAGATCTTTGAATTCAAGCCGAAGTACAACAAATGCTGAATCAACGCATAGTCGTTGGAGATGCATTCCTACTAAATATCCATGCAACGGCCGGATTATATGAAAGAATGATAGGCATTGTAAAGACGTTATTTAAGGAAAGACTCTTCATCGTCAAAGGAATCACTTAGAAGAATTCCGTACAGTTGTGACTGAAATATAAAATAGAGTCAACAACAGACCTCTAACTTATTTCCAAAGATCTGGACAATTGTTAGAAAGTGTTAAGTCCATCCTCATTTACTCCATGGCAGAAGCTCGTTGTGGAACCTGTTCCTCCCATGAATATAAAGAAATCCATAGAGGATCCTACTTATTTCGAACCTGAGCAACTCAGACGTAAATTTCATACACCTAATAAAGTGATTGAATGTGGGAGAAAATTTGGGGGCGAAAGACAATCTCACTCATTGAGAGAACACTTCTATGGAGCTGGTGTTCCTGAAAATCATAAGTCCATAAAGAACCAGGTGCGATATTGATTAATTGACAACGATGGTCCGAGGTCCCAATGGCAACTTGGAAACAATTGTGACCATATACCTGATGCAAATGGAATCATCAGGACATTGATGTTTAAAGCAAAAGGTGTAGTGAATAAGCAGGACAATAAATAAACTAGTGCCGTTAGAATTACAACAGTGTTGAAACAAAATATAGTGATTCTCCAAAACCACACCGACTAAACCTGTTTCCGAAAAGACAAGCATCAGTGGTGGCGATTGGAAAAATTATATTAATGTTTAGTGATGAATAGTTCACCTGCAGCGAACCTCCCGCCGCCCCCCCAAGCGTGGAGAAATTTTCTCATCAGGAGGGGGGTATCAGCCCCCTTACCCCTTTCAGCCCCTTTCAGCCCTGAGGGGCCCAGCCTCTCAGAAGGGGCAAGCGACTGTTTACGCTAAACAGTGAGTAATTGATCGCAGATGCAGTATGAGTATGCGACATGGTCAAGCGACTGCTGCCACTTGCAGTCCAGTGTTGCAGATGTATTTTAATAAGAGACAGTACATCCTTACTTTAGCAGGACAATTAAGAATATCCTGCTCCCACTTTATCCATAGTAAAGATAGTGGACTTTGTTTTGTATGCTTAAGAACAGCCAAGGATTTAAGCATTCTGCTTTGCTTTCCAGTCGAGGAAGTGGCGAAGGTAGCAAAAGTACTAGGTCAGCTTTTTCCTTTGTGGCTAGGGGAGTAATGGCGTGGGGCGCTGTGGCGTCTTCAATTACTTTTGACTCTACTGAGAGTGACAAACTTGACGCCAGGACAACCAACAAAGAACGATCTGTGCGTTAGTGTGAACAAAGTTGTCTCATAAAGCACAATAAACACTTAAGAGAAGTGTGATCACTTCTTTAGTGATAAGATTGTGAACAATAAAGACAATCTTGTGGAACATAGTGTACCAGTGTGAGTATTCCTAGACTATGAAGACGTGGACATCCAAGGACACTGCAGCGTTCTATCAAGTCACCGATATCTGTCGAGGTGTGAAGAACACCATAGCTCACGCTACCAAGAGCAAGGTAGGTTACAAATTTCTTGTAATACAGGGGACTGCGCAGTTCTTGAGCGCAAAGGAGTTTGTAATCAACCTATAGTCGCAGTAAGGGCGGGACTATTGAGTCCAAACAAGTTTGTAATTTGTCGCAATCAGTGAATAAAATATGCTGACATAACACCCCCTAGGGTAATTTAAATCTTACAAATTATAAATTTTACAGCCCTTTGAGAGATGACTTCGACAGCTTCTCAAGACCTCGCTGCAGGGGCGCTTTTGCGGGGCCCAAAATGAGTTTGCCCTATCTAAGTACAAATTTCTTAAACTTAACTGGTAATGCCTTTTCCCCCAAAAACAAATTGTATATATATATAAAATATATATATTATAAATTATATATATATATTTTATATATATATAAAATATATAAAATATATAAAATTATATTTATAATATAATATTTTTAAATATATATAATATATATATATATATATATATATATATATATATATAAAATAAATATATAAATATATAAAATATATAAATTTAATATATATATATATTATTATATATATATATATATTAATATATATAAAATATATATATATATATATATATATATATATATATATATAATATATTTTTCACTTTCATATTTTCCTTGAAAAATGTAGTAGTCACGAAAGTGTTTGGGAAAATTCTCTATTCTTTCAGAGTGGTTGTTTTGCATATTTGAAATCACCTGTTTACTGTGATCTTATTGCATATTAATATAAAATATATATTATATATATATTATATATATATATATATATATATATATAAAAAATTTTATATATTATAATATAATATATATATATATATATATATATATAATATATATATAAAAATATATATATATATATATATAATATATATATATAATATACACCAAGTGGACCCCATATTAAAATATATAAAATATATAAATTTAATATATTATATATATATATAATATATATATATATATAAATAATATATATATATATATTAAAATTATATATATAATATATATATAAATATATATATATATATATATAATAAATATATATATAATAAAATTTTAAACATGTAAGATAATATTTTTATTTTATTTTTTTTTAATTGTAAAATGTAATTTGAGCAATTTTAAAGGATTACCAATTACTTATTTTGGGTATTTTAGTTAACACTGGTCTGCATTATTTTTATTCATGGTTGCGATCTTACATATTCTTGGGCTGCTGATTGTAAATATCTAAACCATTTTGCTCTATCACTGTAAAGATTTTGAATAAAATACAAATTAATGTTAATAAAAATGTGAATTTTTAATAAATTGTTAATTTATTAAAATTAGGCAAGTAATCATGGAAAAGTACATTCTGTTAGTTTTAAGAACATATGAATTCCAAATCATCATGAATCAAATCAAATAATTTTATTAAAACAATATGCTCCTAATTGTTAGCCTACATATTGAATCAAAGGATAGAGGACCGCTTTGACTTTCGCTTGTGCTGTTCATCGAGACCATTACATTTCAATGACCAGTAGTAATCCGCCATCATGCTGACATTCCATTTGCCCTGGTATCGAGTTTCCATGGTGCAAATATCCTGTTGGAACCACTCTCCTGATTCCTCTCTGTAGTCCCCACAATGGTGCGAAAATAGTCAAGATGTGAGTGCAAAAAATGCATCTTCACGCTCATTCTAGACCCAAGTTGTTGAAACCTGAAATCAGGTCTTGGATCATTTATTCATATTAGGGGGGAGGGCCTGTTTCCCAGAAAGTTTTGAACAATTTTTCCCCGAATGAAAAAACCCGGCATTCACCTCGACACCTGCTAATGCTTTAATCAAAATGCTTGTCCCTTTATCAGTTCCCAATCTGAGGGCCAACAAAGATTCCTGCCTTTAGCTTGCCTTCACTTATTCCAGGAAACTTTGACTCCAGGTACTTGAAAGCAGTTCCATTCTTGTTCAAGGCCTTCACAAAATTTTTCACATGCCCTATTTTGATGTGGAGTGGTGGCGCAGAATTTTCTTGGGGTCCCAAATAATGGCACAGTTTTCCCCATTGTGATTTCTTGGTAAGAAGCTGGTTCTTGGTGCCAGTCTTTTGTTCATAGTGCTGGCTGTCCTGCTGTATTTTCCCAAAACACAGAAAACAGGATACTTGGTGTAGCCGCCTTGAAAAACCTAGTAGGAGAGCAATAACTTTTAAACCACCCAAAAAGAGAAAAATTGTGATTCTGGTGCCTGATTGCAGATATTTGTATCTTCATATCTTCGTAAGTTTTTAAATTGGCCAAAGGGAAACAATAGCTACGTGCTGTGTGCTTGGTTCTTGTAGAATCAGTGGGGTAGTGGGTAAGGTGATGCGTACATTGTGCGTCTCTGGAGCGGTACAAGGTTCGTAGGGTTGAGTCCTGGCCTGCCGCAGTTTGGGTAAATTATATTTTATATAAATATAATATAAAATATATAAAATATATATATATATAATATATATATAAATAAACCCAACAAAAGGGCATAATGAAGAATAATGAACAAGAACTAGAGTCCATGATCCATGCAATAGCAGGCTCAGTGTTGTGATCATTCTGTGAAGATGAATTTTAAAATATGGTGATTTTAAAGATCAGAGTTTCTTTGGTCTTACTGTCTCAACCATCAGTGTAGTTTATAAGCCCGAGGGTAAGTCGTGATAAATGACTGTCAATGAATAAAGAGAAGAAGGAACACTCAAACAATGGTCCAAGTGAGTAGCAGTCCCAGTGCTGTAACCATTCACCAAGTACAATGGTCTTTCGTTCTTCCAGGCTGGTGAACTTTAACTAGAAGAAGGTTCCGAGAATTATTTGTATTTGTTTGCACCAACTCGGTAATTTCTTATCAAATATTTTCAATGTGTTTTCTGAGTGATAATTTGGGAAGTTCTTTTCATCGGTTTTTAAACTTTTTTTTTTATATTTTATTTAAAACTTCATGTACAAATATTTATAGGTACATATATTAATATGTAACACTGACACTGATGATGAACAATAACATTCACTACACAATCTACTGAATAAGCATATACATAAGGCCCTTAAAATAAACTTAACACAACCTACAGACTGCCGTACGTACATTGTTTCACAAGTATAATGGTACCTACCCATTATTACTTACAGTCCCCTCTCCCCACCAATGAATACAGTCCACATTCCCTTGTTCACTTAAAATTAAAAAAAACTTGAACAAGCACAACATCAATAAAACAATATATAAACACAAAACAATCCAGGCAACATCTGACAGTCTACTATATACAAGTTTTTAAAACATATCACAATTCAAGAAGGAATAAAGGTATAATAACAAAGGCCATAAAATGGCTATAAATAAAACTCCTAAAATTACAACCTCAACACAATAATGCACCAAGCTTAATGACAATCACCCGTAATACAACTCGCAACAAAATTACACCAGACCTACAATATGCTTTATTAAGAAACCTGTGCTGCAACACATGTGACCCATCATCCCTCCCCCCCCATTCACACACACACATTGAAAACCAACCCCGTCACCAACCTGAATAAACATGACATTTAAATTTTCCTCAATTTAGGATTATTATGACACATGTCACTTTAGGGAAACATTTTACAACCATGAATGGTACAGGACTACCAAAATTACAATACCTTAAATAAGAATAACAATAATAGGTAAAATTTCGGGCCCAAAAATGATGCTGGACCATTTACAAAAAAAAGGCAAAAATAACTCAGTGCTCCAAGGAACAAGTGAAAGGAAAACTCCTCAAGAAAAAATTCAAATTTAATTGCAATAAACCCTGCAAGTGGAACAAATAACCTAATTAATACATGTTTTATAATTAATCTGCTCCTTACACCTCCCATCAAGGGGAAATAAGGCAAAACTAATCTTGCCCAACCTCCATCTGGTCACACACAGTACCTCCAATCACACCCAACC
>NC_069400.1:57835392-57877892 GCF_026875155.1 Cherax quadricarinatus
GGGCCAATTTATGCCTCAAAAACCCCCTCGCCCCCCTTCTCGGGATACTTCCCTTCCCTTTTTTAAAGCTGCTACTGTTTTCCCCTTTCCCAAAACCCCAAATAAAGACCACTCTGACCCTAGAAACTATCGCCCTATCAGCCTCCTCGAAACTTTGGGAAAAAACTCTTTGAAAAACTCATCAATCATCGATTTCGCAGATACCTGGAACACAATTCTCTACTTTCTGATGGCCAGTTTGGCTTCAGAACACACAGATCCACACAGGATGCCATTAACATCTTTCTCAATACAATCCACATAAACACAAAACTAAGAACAGGACAGCCCTGGTTTGCAAAAGACGTTGAAAAAGTTTTTGACACTGTCTGGCACGAAGGGCTCAAGTACAAACTCTGCACTAACTTTAACCTGCCTCTCACTACCGTAAACTTCTCTGCAATTCCTAGACGGCCGTACCATGAAATCAAATTCCAAGGCTGTTACTCTGACTACTTCACACTAAATGCCGGAGTACCCCAGGGATCTGTCCTCTCCCTACCCTCTACTTTTTTATACACTAAAGCCTTTTCCAACACCTGTATACCACAACTACATCACACAGCCTATGCAGACGACATTACACAACTTATCACTCATGCCAAAATAGATACACTCACACACAAAACGCAAAATGAGGTCGACAGGATAGTCATTTGGGAACAAAAATGGAGGATCAAAACCATGCAGCTAAATACCGCATTACGTATTTTAACTACAGGAAACGTGATCATCCATTACCTGTCTAGCTCAGAACAGCTGACACCCGCACTTACATCCCCATCACACAACCTATCACTGTCCTTGGCGTTAATCTTGACTACCTTCTTCGTTTACACGGACACATTCACTCAAGGCATGCAATAGCTAGTAAGGCTTTTGCGGGCCTCTACAAGCTGAAACATGCCTCTCAACGCACCAAACTACACCTCTGCAAATCTCTAATACGTCCTCTGATAACTTACTCTCCTCTAGCCCTCTCTCTTGCAGCAAAAACAAACTTACTAAACTGCAGCGTGTCCAGAACAAGGCGCTGCGCTGGGTGTGCTTGATGTCAATGGGAGGACTTCGCCACAAGCGAGTCTCTCCATGCCCAGTTAGACATCCCTGCGCTGAGCCTGTACTGGAAGACGCTCAGTGACAGACAGATAGACAAACTTAATACACGACATGACTACTGGACCCCTCTCCTTGACGAAGACATTCGCAGACCACAAACCAACCAACCTTTTCTACTCCTTGCATGATCCTGCTCCAAACCCTATTTACAAATAACCCTTGGATTCGCTGACAGGTACCTTCTATAAAAAGGTACCATTCTCTGCCCCACGTTCGCCTTTGTTTTTGGGTTTTTGACTGGCTCAGTTCTACACCCCTCTATACGCAAAAAACGCTGCATTCCCTTCTCCCCGCTCACCCCACCGGGAGTCCCAACGAAGGCCTGAATTTCTCTTCTCAATTCTGTCCCCGATTCCCTTCGTGCGGGGTTTTAACCCCGGGCCTTTCTACGACTAAAAACACCCTCTCCAGCAATTTTCGTCTTCCCGTCTTCCCCGTCACCTATTTGGGATCTTCCCCTAACTTTCGTTCGTTCGTTACTTCAATCAGCGTGGAGGGACACTCCCCCCCCTTTTGGGAAAGAAAGCCCCATCGTACCAATTCCAAAGCCCAAGGCCAAGGCAGTTGAGACCCATATCGCTGACCACTGCTTAGCCAAAGATGCTAAGGAGGGTGTTAAACCGCCTCCTAGGGAAACTTGGCCCCTCACATCACATATTGGGTTTCACCAAAGGCGTGGGGCAGCAGAGGACAACCACTTACTAACCAGATTGGATAGTAAAAAAAAAACTAGTATCGTCGTCTACCTGCCCTTTAAAAAGGGGTTTTGAGCTAGCCACCCCCACAGAAATTCTGGAAATTGGTCGGAAGGGAATCAAAGGAGCCTCCTGGCCAAGATAGGTCCTACCCTTTGGGGCAGGAGGCCTGTGTTGCTTTCAGGGACATACTCTTCTTTAAACCCCCGGAAAAAACATACGCCCAAAGGGGTGTCTCATTTCCCTACCCTGTTTAACATTTATGAGGAACTTGTGAGCCTTCCCTTTCATGTGGTACACAGCCCTCAGAAAATGCTGATATTTTTGCACTTGTAGTGAAGGGGAAGGAATTTTAGAACGCAGGCTCGAGAGCTTTTGCCTAATTACTCAGTCTTGCAAGGAATAGGCCCCAAATCTCGGCAATGAGTTCAAGGGCCCGCCTGTGAAAATTTACGTATTCGGGATATGAACTAGAGTGGACAGGCTCCTCCCTGTATTGGGAATCTACATTGAAAAAAAGTGCCCTTTAGAAACAGGCCGAGTATGTCAGGTCACGTGCTCTATGGCTCAAACGCCATGAGAGCCAGACGAGGCACCGTGAGGGGCAAGAAAGAGTATTTCGCTTTCTATAACAGCTTTACGCTGCCTTTGCTCGGTGCCCCGGCGTTAGCCATCTCTTCCCGCAGAGCAGGCAAAGGGGGGAGGTCGTAAAAAAATCGGGCGATAAGAACTAGTTGGGGGCCCCCACTGGACCAAAAACAGTATGTCCCCAGTAAAGGGGCCCCGGTTCCCTTCCTTGGCGGGCAAGTAAGTACAAAAAAGCCTGCAAAGGGGCCCACAATTCTGCACCGGCAAAAGGTACCCATAGGGAGGGATATTGAAAACCATGACAAAAGATCCCAAACTCTTCCGGTCTCCTGGATTCGTTGTTTTTGCGCTGCTGGGCGGAAGTTTTCCATACAACTACTCCTTGAAAAGGGTTGTGACCTTCTGTCGGGGGTACCATCCCCCCCTCCCTGGCCCCCAGATCCAGCCGATTTTTTCACCATGAGCTACCCATCTCTA
Organism: Cherax quadricarinatus; assembly: GCF_026875155.1. Classification (NCBI taxonomy): domain Eukaryota; kingdom Metazoa; phylum Arthropoda; class Malacostraca; order Decapoda; family Parastacidae; genus Cherax; species Cherax quadricarinatus. The sequence goes on from NC_069400.1 coordinate 57,838,311, forward strand.
AGCGTCCTGCGTAAAGCACCCTAGAAACCCTGCGAGCAAATGGCATGACAGGAGAGGCACATGTGCAGTGTTTTTACAGATGGTTCGTCGCCCCCTGCAGGAAGAGAGAACAGTGGATTGTCCCCCCACAAGGGTCCACACAAAGGGCGACCCTGCCCCACGCACGATCCTTCAAAGTCCTGGTGGCGATTCAGCGGCTTTGCCACATGCCCTCGAATCGACCCCGCCCTGTCATACAGTTGATTCCACTCTGAAAATAAACCCCTTCAAATCCTAAAACCCAAGGACAATGTTCCTCATCACATCCCCCTGAGCATAATGCGCCTTAGAAGTTCGGGTAACGGATGACTTAAACTGGACCCCCAGCCATGCGGGCACCCGGGGAAAATGGGGGGCAGAGGTTTGCGCCAAGGGCGCAACAAACTTTCCACATGTTGGGATTATGCCCCCAATCACCTACGACAGCCCAAAAAATGGGTGGCTCCAGAGCCTAAAAACTTATGGGGGTTGGTGATACTCCATTTAAAACAGTGTACCGACAAGACTCGGGGAGAACCCGCCAAATGTAGAAGCTGGTCCAGAGGCGTGTACCGCCATCCATCGGCTTCGTTTTGGGCTTTCCACACCCAAAGATGAGGTAGCAAGGCTGAGGAGGGAGGGCCAGTACGTCAGACGTTGTCCACGGCCCCTAACACACTTCTTTGGATGGAAGTTACTAAACACTACGGGCAATAGGAGTGTTTCCCTCCCAAAGGGGACCCGAATGACGGGGCCACATAGTGACCAGGGAGTCAACAAACCGACAAGCTGTTACCTGTGATAACAAATTCCCCTCCTCCTCGCATGCCCATGGGTAGGGTACATAGGGTGTTGTCGCTTTGAGTGCCCCATTGAACTGCGAAGAGGCTTGAGCAGCATACGTGCATCTTTGTAGAAACCTTTCTCCCTCGGGAGCAGAGACGGGTCACGCAAGTTTGGGAAACCCGTGCCAAAACTACGGTTTTGGCGAACATTATACATACATACTTAAACCCCTATTGTTCAGACAATGGAACAATCTTTTTCTCAGACTGAGGGACTGGACCTCAAAACTTCAGGTGATGGACTTTACATCGTCTTCAAGTCTTCTTCTGCTTCTATCAGCTTTTTCACCAAAGAAGAAGCCATGTGTGGGCGAAACGTTTCGAAAAAAAAATACCAACTGTTGTATAGTGTCTTCCTAAAAACCCCCCAAGTTCTTTTCACTTTTCTGTATGCTAAGTTCACTTTTTTAACTTATAAGGCTGGGGGTTTGGAACTCCCGACTTCAGAACTTGCATTTATCTACATAGAACTGCATCTCCCATTTTGCTGACCATTTTATTGATTTTGTCTAAATCCTCGTGAAGTTCCCTGATTTTAAAATTTTGAATAAAATTTCCTCCTATCTTTGTGTCATCGGCGAATTTGCTCTTTCACAGTAAATCCCCTCCAAATCTTTGAATTTTAAAAACAAAACGGGCCCAAGAGTCCCTGGGGAAACCCCACTTGTTAGGATCCCCACTGGGTTTTTAACCATTTAGGGACACTTCTGTTTTCCTGTCTCTGAGCCTGACTCGTCCACGAGAGCGTTTTTCCCCAAATGCCAGAGCGCCCTTTCTTTAACGGTCTTTGGTGTGGACTTCAAAAACCTTTCTAAAATTTGCAAAAAATATAAAATTTCCCTTTTCTGATCCACGCCTCAAAAGCTTTACGAAAAAAAGTTAATAAATTTTGTTAGACAAGAACGGGGCCCCTTTGTGAACCCTGCTGAGTATTATTAATCAAGCTATGCTTTTCGAGATGGCTTTTATAATTCAGCTATAATTTACTCTAGTAATTTTCCTACAATTGAAGTCGGCTTTTTGGGCAGTAATTTTACGGTATGACTTGTCCCAAGCTTTAAAAAAGGAATTACATTAGCCTCTTCCCCAAAATCGAAATACACCTGTTTGAAGGTAAATTAAAAATTTTAGTTTAAAGGTTTAGAGTTCCCTTTTTCATTCCTTAAGAACCCTTGAAAAAAAACTCTCAAGCCCCGGGGACTTATTTTTCTTTGTCGGTCTATTTGTTTCATAAAACCCTTTCACTGTGATGTGATGTTACATAATTTGTCTTCTTCGGGCCCCCTTAAATTTTAATTACTGGAATTTTTTAGTGCGTTTTGTGTAAAACCCAGAGAAAATTATTTTAAAAAACGACACATTTCATTCTTTTGGCAGTAAGTCCCCAGTTATTTTTAGGGGACCATCTTATCTTAAAATTTCGTTCTTAGACCCGGGAAAAAAACTTTTTTGGGTTAGTTTTTTGAATCCCTAGCAACTTTAATTTATAGTTCTTTAGCTTTTTTATCCCCCTTTTTTAATCCCTCTTTAAAGTCAATATACTGATTATAGAGACCCCCCACCTCTTTTGATACGCCCATAAAATTTCTTTCTTATGCCCCAGTAGTATTTCAGCCTTTATTCATCCATTTTGGGGCATTTTTTATTTTATTAATTTCTTTTTAGGGGTAAACGTTTTTGAGCAGCATGTAAAGTGTTAAAAAGTAATTGATAGCTCTCTTCGTTACCCCAGTCAACAGATAATATTTTCTCTAAGCCCCTTTAATCTTCTAAGCGAAATCTGGAAATGTTACTGAGTTATCCCTACTATCATACTTTTATTCTATGCAAAGGGAATTGATTGTGGTCGCTTGTGCCGAGTTCCCCTTTAATTTTTAATTACTAAAAGGGTTTTCCCCTTTTTCGCCAGAACCAAATCAAAAACTTTATTTCCCTTGTGGGTTTTGTCAAAACTGCTTCAAGAAACATTCCTGAAATTTAAAAAGTCGTATGATTCTAAATTCCCAGTCGACCCAACCAATGGACTAAAACTAAAATCCCCAAATTTCTTTTATTATCGTGCCTTGTGGCCTTAACCATTTCCTCCCACAGTAATTTCCCTTTGGGCCTTATCTAAGTTTGGGGGGGGGTATATCACTCCTGAATCAATTTTTTTATGCCCCCTTAAAAAATTTTATCCAGAAGACTCTGTATGGTTACCTCAGACTTTAATACCCGTTTTTTTCAGCAGTTCAAATGTTCGGACAAAAAAGGCACCCCACCTCCTTTCCCATATTTTATCTATTGGAACAATTTAAAAACCCCCAAAAGTGACATCCCAGGATGTCCCGCTTTTTGGATTAAAACCATGTCATGATTGCAAATACATTTTGTTACCCCCACTGTAACAAACCAAGTCATCCTTTATTTTTTAGCCACGGCTAATTTAAAAATTTTTTAAAGAACATTGGCCTAAGACTGCCCTGTGGAAAGCCATTGTTACAGATCCCCCCTGTATTTAACCCATTGAGAACTCTCGCCTGCTGTTAGTGAGCCTTGAAAACACTTTCCTCCCAAATTTTATGAGCTGCCACTTTCTTTTACAGTCTCTAATAAACAAAATCGAAGTTTATCGTGATCACAGCCAAAAACTTTACTGAAGAGGTTAATAAATTTGTTGCCCGGAACGGCCTTTTGGAATCCCTGCTGGTATCATTAAACAAATTTGCTTTTCCAGATGGGTTATATATCAGCTTTATTGACTCTAGTAATTGTCTACACTTGAGGTCAGGGTTTCTGGGGGGGAATTTGACGGGAACACTTGCCCCCTGGTTTAAAATAGGAATTACATTGGCCATTTCCACATATCGGGGCACGCACCTGTTTTAAAATATTTTAAAATTTAGTCAATTTGGTTTACAAAGTTCCATTTTGCACTCTTTTAAAACATGAAAAAGTTAATCTGGGCCTGGGGATTTATTTTGCTGTGGGTGTGATATGCATTGTTATCTTGTTCAGGCCCATAAAAAAAATAAAAATTGGTATTATTATGTCTTCCAGAGTGAAAACCCAGAGAAAATTTTATTAAAATAGAACCATTTCTTTTTTCCTTGTCATAGATAAAATAGTTTTTTTAAGGGGACCATCTTTCTTTATCTTTTGTTCTATAAACCTGGAAAAAAAATTTTTGGGGCCCGTTTTAAATCTTTAGCAACTTTAAATTTTGTATCCCGTTTTTCTTTCCTTACCCCCTTAAAAGATCCCCTTAATGTCAATTAGGAATTTTAAGATGACCCTCACCCTTTTGATGAGCCTATAAAATTCCTTTTCTTTTGTCCTAAAACTATTGACCTATTTTCATCCATTTAGGGTTATTTTTATTCAATTGATTCTGTTTCGGAATAATGTAGTTTTTGGGGAGCATGTATGTGTTTAGAAAAGATCTAATTTATGCTTCTTCGTTACCCCCCGTCCACAGATGATGTTTTCTCTAAACCCTTGTACTGCTAAGCGAAATTTGGGCCCTTACTGAATTTCCCCCTACGCACTTCCCTTCAAAGTAAAGGGAATTGATTTGTGGTTGCTTGCGCCCCAATTTCCCCTAAAATTTTTAAATTATTTTAAAAAGGGTTTCCCGTTTGCCCCGAACAAAAAAGCAGGTAAATTTTCCCCTTTAAGTCTGTAACAAACTGCTTAAAAAACAATCCCGACCCACCTCTAAGAAGTCGTTAGCTCAAAAATTCCCCGTCAAAGGGAAATTTCCCAAACAATATGAGTACGTTTTAAGTCCCCCAGAAATTTCAACGTTATCGGCCTTTTGGCCCTAATAGTTTCCCCCCACAGTAGTTTTTTCGGCCCGTATCCAAGTTTGGGGATGGATTCGGGCCTAAAAAAATTTTTTTTGCCCCCCTGAAAATTTTACACAAACAGACTCAGTATGTGTTTCGACTTTATACCATTTTTATGTAACAGTTTAAACGATCCGGAAAAGATTGCCCCCCCCACTCCCCTTCCCGTCTTCTGTCCACCTATGTCTTACTTACATGCCCAAATTTACTGATGCCTCTTTCCCACACTTTTTTTGAACGTTACGAATCCAAAAAAATGTGTATTGATACTTTCTAAATTTTTTTTTTTTTTTTTTTTTTTTTTTTGTTGTATATTATTTGGGAAAAAACAAATCCGGGGAATTGTAACACTGGGAAAAAGAAAACAAAAAAAACAAATGACTGAAAAATACCATAAGAGTATACTGTGTCCTTTATTGAAAACGTTTTGTACACGTTGGTTTTATCAAGAAACAGATTACCAAAAGCGTGTATGTAGTTGTAAAAAGTTCCCCAAAGCCGTATCCGGGCACGGCCCTTTCAATTTGCGATGATCCTCTCGGGCCCCCCGAGGGAAAAAGGGTTTTCTCAATGATGCGAATGGCTCAAGCCTCTTTGGTCAGTTCAAAGGGTGCATCTAAAGCACAACACCTATGACTCTAACTTGGACCTGCGAGGGGAGGTATGCTTTTAAAAAGGGGAAAACCTTTTTGGTTCGTTGATCTGTGGTACACTAGTGGGGGGCCCGCATCACTCTGGGTCCTCTTGGGGAGGGAATATCAGTCCTGTTCCCTGTAGTTCACGTAACTTCGAATCCAAAAGACTTGTGATAAAGGGCCCCAGGACCGAAACGTTTTCAAAATAAGCATAAGAACAAAGAAGTAGGAACACTGCAAAAAGGCCTACTGGCCCATACGAGGCAGGTCCCATCAAAAACGAATCTCCCCTAAAGCCCAAAAATAACCCCCGTCCCCCTTACCCCAATCAAACCACCCCCCTCCACTCTATTTTTGCCAGTCTTTTCTTAAAAGCCCCCAAGGCCCAAACCTCTATCACCCCAGGGGAAGACTTTCACGCACTACAACTCTGTTAGAAAACCATACTACCTATGTCCTTTCAAAAATCTAAATTTATCCAAATTTAAAACCTTATTCCTTTTTTTACCTGGTTTGACACCTCTACTTTTTTTAAAGTTCCCTTTTTTATGCCCGATCCACTTTTACATTTAATGATATCTCCCTATTCTAAAAGCCTCTCCCGGAGTGGGATTAAGGCTTTAAGTCTATTTCTTTTTGGGGGGTTCCTTTCACAGTAAATCATTTTAGTCATTTTTCTGTTGTTTTCTAATGATCTATGTCCCTCCTGTGTAAGGGGGCCAAAAAATGAGCAGCATAAACTAAATGGGGCCTCATAGGATGTTAGAGCTGTAAAATACTTTTGGATCTGTTACTTATATTTTTGGAGATAAATCCAAGAATCTTTTGGGCTTTTGCGCACATGGGCCTGCTGTCTTGGCTTTAGATTTCTGCTTCCCATGACTCCCAAGTTTTTTTCACATTTTATGCCAAGCTCTACTTCCCCTAGTTTATAGCTTCGGGGGTTATTTTCATTACCAAGGGCAAGTCCTTACACTTATCCACATTAAATTTCATCTCCCATTTCCAGACCAAGACAAAAATTTGTTCAAATCGTCCTGGAGTTCTTTGATATCCCCCTCAGAGGAATTATACGGCCTATCTTGTATCATCAGAAAACTTTCATGTAAGAATCCCCCTTCATCAAGGTCTTAAATGTAATTATGAACAAAAAGGGGCCTAAAATGATTTTGTGGAACCCCATAGTGATATCCCCATTCAGTTTCATCATTAAAGGGGTAACTCTCTGCTTTCTTTGGAAACCCACCCTCTCCTTGCTAGTTTTTCCCCTATACCTGAGCTGCCACTTTTTAAAGAGTCTCTTGTGAGGTACTTGGAAAAGGGTTTTAAAATCCAAAAAAACAAAATAATTTCCCTTTTCACTGTAATGCCCTTAAAAGTTTATTGAAGAACGTGTGTTGCTGAAGACAACAAGCTGGGTTTGCTGAAAACAAATGGGGGAATGCGAAGACAAGCGGGTAATGCGAAAACACGCCTCCACCTTCATGCTACACGAGCGTATGTTTAAAATGCGGACAAACAATTTTTTTGCTAGCGTTCTTTTTGCAAAAAACGAGAGTTACTGTGGATAACCGCTTCCGCTTTAAATTGTGCATGCGTGTGTCGCTATATAAAATACCACGTTATTGTTACACATTGTTTTAAAACACTACATCGTTATTTTTACACAAATTTTTTTAAAAACTACCATCTTTTTGTTACAAATGTTTTAAACACTACCTCGTTATTGTTACACAATGTTTTTTAAAAAACCTACCCCTCGTATTGTTTGCAATGTTATAAAAAACCACCATCGTTTTGTTACAAATGTTAAAACATACCACCTTTTTGTTTGGGTTTTGAAAGACACGTAAGCAAACACTAAACCCAAACACCCGAAAACGCCTCGGTCCGGAACCCCGTCACCTCCAACGTGTCTTTTAAACCTATTCAGGGTGACGTGTACTTACTCTGTGAAGACCGTTTGTGTGCTCTCGTGAAATTTAACCCGGGTTTTCCCCCCTTGAGCAGCTTTCAGCAGCTGAAGAAAACTCGGTTGTAAAATGGGAAAACGGCGATTAACGGAGGGAAAACAAGGGATTTGTGTAATCCACCTGTTTGGCCCCAGGTTAAGAAGGGAGCTTGGTCGTGGTGGGCAACATAGAACCAAGCTGAAGATTTAAAAAAACGGTTGGGGGGCAGAACAACGAGAAACCAGAAGACGCCGTGGAAACTTCCCAATCATTCTCGGTGCTACCCGACGAGTGAGTGTTCTACTGGGAATGCCCCAACGAGCCCAAAGGGAAACATTGGCAGACGGGATGAACATCCCTAAAACCCCAACGAAGGGCCCTCGAGAAAATCAGACGAATTCTACAAGTGGGGTAAGCTACCTGGCGAAGTGGTCGATATGGAGCATCACTACGGACGACGCCAAGGAAGAAAAAAACATTGTTGTTGTTGGGGTGCCAGATTGGTACATGGTAGGGCTTTCTGTTTGAAGGATGGATAGGAGGGGAGGTTGTTTTCCCTGGGGTGGGATGAAGGATTTTGTTAGCCTCTGGATGCATCATGAGAGGTAAGGGGAGCAATCCTATTATCTGTTCAGTGCTGGGGGCAACGATGTTGGCAACGTGGGAGTGAGGACCTGTTTAGCAGGTATAGGTCAGAAATAGAGAAAATTAGGAAAAAAGGGTGGCAAACCTGCATATGTGGCATTTTGCCAAGGAAGGATTTGGGAAATGAAGGGTTGCCCCAGGCAATTGGTGTAAATTGCTGGCTGGAAAAATACTGAAGGAAATGGGGGAACATTCATGAAAAAGGGCCCTCTTCTTGGAGAAATGAATGTACCCGGGGGGGGGTTTACTTATTGGTTGGGGGGGGGGCCCTGGCCAACGCAGTGGGGGGAGCGTTGGGTCTTTAAACTGGAATAGTTGGGGTAGGGGTTTTGGCGGGAAAACTGTGAAGTCGCAGGGTTGTAACAGAGTACTAGGAGAACTAGTAATAGACAAAATGAGGAGGAAAATTTTTAAAGCCAGGGCCTAATTGACAATGCGTAATAGGTTTGTGGATAACAGAAAGGAGCAGGAAGGGTAAAGAGATAGGAGGGGCATAAATATTTATTACACAAAAAGTCGCAGTGTAGGGAAAAAGATGGCGAGTTGAGACTAGTTGCTAGTGCGGTAACATGATGTATTTGCCATTACTGAGACGTGGTTTAATTAAAAAAGTCGGGACTGCCCGAGAATGTCAATTCAGGGTTTTTAAAATTTTTCCAAGTAGATAGAAGTTGGGGAAGGGGGGGGGGGTGGCATTGTAAGTCCGAGATCGCTTAAAATGTTGCAAAAAACAGGTTTAAGCGAAGTAACACATACGATCTGTTTGGATAGAAATTTTTAGAGGGGCTGAAAAAAATTTAAATTTTAGGTGGATATACCCTCCCCCCAAAATTTGATAGGGGCCGGGGGGACTCTAGGGGGGAAATGTTAGGGCCACAAGGCAGATAATGTAGTAATTTTAGGAATTTTTAACTTTGTCAATTGATTGGGAATTTTTTACTGGGAATTTAGAATTTATCGATTTTTAGAAGTAGTTTTAGGATTTTTTTTTGAAGAGTTTGTGACGAACCCACAAGGGGTAAAAACCTGTTGACTAGTTCTGGCAAACAATGAATCCCTTTATAATTTTTGAAGTTTAGAGGAAGGGTGCCAGCGACCCAAATCAAATTTCATTAGAAATTAATGGAAAATATATAGTAGGGGTAACTCGTAACAGTCCCCATTTTCGCTTGCAGATTACGAGGGCTTAGAGCACTTATCATCGTTGATGGGGTAAGGGGTTAAGGGAAATAATTTGGGGTTTTTCCCATAAGGAAATTTTTTCAAATGAAATGACCCAAAATGGGATGTATTAGGCTGAAATATCTACTGGGCATAAGAAAGGAATTTTTAGGCGTAAAAAAAAAGGGCGGGGGCATCTTTTGAATCAGTATATTGACATTTAAAAGGGAATTAAAAAGGGGATAAGAAAAGTAAAAAAGGGTTTTGAAATTAAAATTGCTAGGGATTCTAAAAATAACCCCAAAAAATTTTTTAGGCTATAGAACAAAAATCGGAAAAAAATAGGTCCCTTAAAATAACTATGGGGGTCTTATGACAAAGAGAATGAAAAAGTGCTCGATTTTAAATAATTATTTCTCTCGGGTTTTTTCACAGGAAGACACTAAAAATTTCCCGGGAATTAAAATTTTTTTTGTGGATCAGAAGAAGTAAAATTTTGTAACACACAGTCCTAGTGAAAAGGTTTTGAAGCGTTTGGGGCACTGAACAAAATAAATCACCGGGTCCGAGAGGTTTTTTTAAAGGGGTTTTAAAAGGGAAAGCAAATGGAAATCTGTGAACCTTAACTAATTTTTTAATTTTTCCGCACCATAGACTGTTGAAGAAAGTAGCAGCTCATGCATTGGGGGAAGGGTGCTCTCGTGGATTGAATCATGGGCTCACAGACAGGAAGCAAAGAGTGTCCATAAATGGGGTTAAATCCGAGTGGGGATCAGTAACAAGTGGCGTTCCACAGGGATCAGTCTTGGGCCCGTTGTTTTTTATAATATATATCAATGATCTTGATGAAGGAATTACTAGTGATATGAGAAAATTCGCCGATGACACAAAATAGGTAGGATAATTGATTCAAACGTAGATGTTAGGGAACTTCAGAGGATTTAGACAAACTCTACTCTTGGTCAGAAAAGTGGCAGATGCAGTTCAATGTAGATAAATGCAAGGTTCTGAAGCTCGGGAGTGCCCCATAACCCTAGCACTTATAAGTTAAATAGTGTAGAACTTAACCATACAGTTGCGAAAAGGACTTGGGGGTTAGGTAAGCAGCAACCTTAAACCAAGACAGCAATGCCTAAGCGTACGTAATAAGGCAAATAGATTACTGGGATTTATATCAAGAAGTGTAAGCAAAAAGAAGTCCAGAGGTCATACTGCAGCTTTATACATCATTAGTAAGGCCCACCTAGATTATGCAGTTCAATTCTGGTCTCCATATTACAGAATGGACATAAATTCGTTAGAAACATTCAGCGAAAGGATGACTAAATTAATACTAGCATTAGAAATCTTCCTTATGAAGAAAGATTGAAGACTCTTAAGTTACATTCACTTGTTAGACGAAGAATGAGGGGAGACCTGATCGAAGGTATAAGTGGAAGATAGGTATTAATAAAGGGGATATTAACAAGGTCTTGAGAATATCTCTAAAGAGAAAAACCCGCAGTAATGGATTTAAATTAGATAAGTTTAGATTTAGAAAGGACATAGGAAAGTATTGGTTTGGAAATAGGGTAGTAGATGAGTGGAACAGTCTACCTAGTTGGGTTATTGAGGCTAGGACTTTGGGTAGTTTCAAATTTAGGTTGGATAAATACATGAGTGGGATGTGTTGGATTTGAGTGGGACTTGCACATCAGAGCTTATTTCTTGGGTAGCATTGAAAATTGGGTAGGTCAAATGTTTGTTAGTGGGATGAATTGTAAAGGACCTGCCTAGTATGGGCCAACAGGCCTGCTGCAGTGTTCCTCCTTTCTTATGTTCTTATGTTAGAGGGCGCTGGACAACGTGCTGACAGTGCTGGCACATCTCCTCAGCCTTGTCTACCATCATCTTGGCCCAAACGAAGCCGATGGATGGTGGTACACTGCGCTCTGGACCAGCTTCTATCATATGGATAGAGTCGCTGCTCGGTGCCACTGTTGAGATGGGGTATCACCTAAGACCTCCCCCATAAGTTTTATGGATCTGGCAGCCATCAGTTTGGTCTGTCGCAGGCTGATGGGGACAGTAATCACAACATGGGGAGAGTCTGTTGCTGCATTGGCTGCATCATCTGCCGCTTCATTTCCCCGGATGCCAGCATGGCTGGAGATCCAGTTCAATGTCGATCTGTTACCCTGAACTTCTAAGGCTGTCATTATGCTCAGGATCGATGTGATGAGGTGAACATTGTCCTGTGGTTGAGGATGGGAGAGGGCATTGATTGCAGAGGTGGAATCAACATGTATGACAGGTAGGAGTCGATGTCGTAGGGCATGTGACAATGCCTGCTGAATCGCGACCAGGTCAGCTTGAAGGATTGTGCAGTGGTCATGGAGTCGCCAGCCTTGTGTGTGACCATTTTGGACAGTCCAGCTGCTGCTCTCTTCCTGTCAGGGTCGACAGAACCATCTGTGAAATACACTGCACATTTTGCCTCCCTCTGCCAGTACCATGCTTGTCTCAGCATGATTGCTGAGGGGTCTTGACTGCAGAGACGCTTAGAGATGGGCAGTTGCATGTTGCAAATATCGGCTGGATCGGGCGCCAGGAAAGGGGGCGAATGGTACTCAGCAAAAAGAAAGTCACAACTTCTTCTCAAGGAGTAGTTGCATAGGCACAGCTTCGACTACAGGAAGGTGTGGAGTGATCTGAGAGAGTTCAGGATGGGTGTTGAAAGTTCATGTGAGGGAGACCATGAAGGGTGTGGAGTGCTATGGGAGAGTACCGAAAGTGTGTGCATGTTCTGGGAGAGTAATAGGAATGGTGTGGGAGATGCTGTGGGAGAGTACAGGATATGTGTTGGAGTTCTGAGGGAGAGCGGAGGATGGGTGTGGGAGTGGTCTGGGAGAGTGCAGGGTGTGGGAGTGCTATGGGAGAGTGCAGGATAGGTGTTGGAGTTCTGTGAGAGAGTAGAGGACGGATGTGGGAGTGGTCTGGGAGAATACAGGAAGGATGAGGGACTGCTCTGGGAGAGTACAGGAAGGATGTGGGAGTGCTACTGGGAGAGTGCAGGAAAGTGTGGAGTGCTTTGGGATAGTACAGTAAGGGTGTAGGGGTGGCCTAAGAGAGTAAGTATCTGTGCGGTTCTCTTAGAGAGTACAGGATGGGTGTGGGGGTGCTCTAAGAAAGTACAGGATCCTTGCGGTTCTTTTAGACAGTACATGAAGGGTGTGGGAGTGCTCTGGGAGAGTACAGGAAGGGTGTGGGGGTGGTCAAGAGAGTAGCAGGATAGGTGCGGTCTCTAAGAGAACAGGATGGGTGTGGGAGTGCTCTGGGAGAGTACAGGAAGGGTGTGGGAGTGCTCTGGGAGAGTATAGGATAGGTGTGGGAGTTCTGTGGGAGAGCAGAGGATGGGTTGTTAGGAGTGGTCTGGAGAATACAGGAAGGATTTTGCGTGCTCTGGAGAGTACAGGAAGGATATATGGAGTGCTCCTGGAGAAGTACAGGATGGTGAGGGAGTCTCTGGGATTAGTACAGGAAGGGTGTAGGTGCACTAAGAGATACAGATCGGTGCGGTTCTCTTAGAGAGTACAGATTGGTGGTGAGTGCCTGGGAGAGTACAGGAAGGGTGTGGGGGTTGCTCTGATAGTAACAGGATCGGTGCGGTTCTCTTAGAGAGTACAGGAAGGTGTGGGGGAGAGCTCTGGAGAGTACAGGGAAAGGGGTGTGGGGTGCTCTTAGAGAGTACAGATCATGCGGTTCTCTTAGAAGAGTACCAGTATGGGTGGTGAGAGTGGCTATGGAGAGTGCAGGTTGGGTGTGGGAGTGCTCTGTAAGAGGCAGATGGGTGTTGGGAGTGCGCTGGGAAGTACAAGAATCGGTGTGGAGTGTTCTTGAGAGTACAGATGGGTTTATTGCGTGCTCTGCCAGAGTACAGGAATAGGTGTGAAACTGCCTGGAGACTACTATAAGAGTGTGGGAGTGCTCGGAGAGTAACAGGAAGGGTGTGGGAGTACTCCTGGGAGAGTTCAGGAATGGGGTGTGAAAGTTCCTGTGATGGAGACCATGATAGGTGTGGGAGTGCTATGGGAGAGTACAGAAAGTGTGTGGTGTTCTGGAGAGTATAGAAGGGTGTTGAAGTGCTGTGGGAGAGTACAGGAAGGGTGTGGGAGTTCTGTGGGAGAGCGGAGGATGGGTGTGGGAGTGGTCTGGGAGAGTACAGGAAGGGTGGGGGAGTGCTCTGAGAGAGTACAGGATAGGTGTTGGAGTTCTGTGGGAGAGCAGAAGATGGGTCTGAGAATGGTCTGGGAGAATACAGGAAGGATGTGGGAGTGCTCGGGGAGAGTACAGGAAGGATGTGGGAGTGCTCTGGGAGAGTACAGGATGAGTGTGGGAGTGCTTTGGGATAGTACAGGAAGGGTGTGGGTGCGCTCTAAGAGAGTACAGGATCGGTGCGGTTCTCTTAGAGAGTACAGGATGGGTGTGGGGGTGCTCTGGGAGAGTACAGGAAGGGTGTGGGAGTTCTCTGGGAGAGTTCAGGATGGGTGTGAAAGTTCTGTGAGAGAGACCATGAAGGGTGTGGGAGTGCTATGGGAGAGTACAGAGAGTGTTGCTTTGTTTCTGGGAGAGTATAGAAGGGTGTGGAGTGCTGTGGGAGAGTTCAGTATAGGTGTTTGGAGATCTGTGGGGAAGAGGCAGAGGATAAGTGTGGGAGTGGTCTGAGAGTACAGGAAGGTATGTTAAAGTGCTCTGGGAGAGTACAGGAGAGGTGTGGGAGTTCTGTGGGAGAGCAAGAGGATGGTGTGGAGTGGTCTGAGTAGAATACATAAGGATGTGGGAGTGCTCGGGAGAGTACAGTAAAGATGTGGGGGGGAGTGCTCGGGAGAGTACAGGATAGTGTTAGGAGTTCTGTGGGAGGAGCAAGGATGGGTGTGGGAAGTGGTCAGGTAGAATGAAGGAAGGATGTGGGAGTGCTCTGGAGAGTACAGGAAGGATGTGGAGTGCTCTGGGAGTGCTCTGGGATAGTACAGGATCGTGAGGTTCTCTTAGAGAGAGTACAGGATGGGTGTGGGAGTGCCTGGGAGAGTTCAGGATGGGTATGGGGGTGGCTCTGGAGAGTACAGGAGGGAGGGGGGGGTTTGGGAGTTCTGTGGGAGAGCAGAGGATGGGTGGGGAGTGGTCTGGGAGAATACAGGAAGGATGTGGGAGTGCTCGGGGAGATTACAGGAAGGATGTGGGAGCGCTCCTGGAGAGTACAGGATGGGTGTGGGATTGCTCTGGGAGAGTATTGGATAGAGGTGGGAGTTCTGTGGGAAAGCAGAGGATGGGTGTGGGGGTGGTCTGGGAGAATACAGGAAGGATGTGGGAGTGCTCTGGGAGAGTACAGGAAGGATGTGGAAGTGCTCTGGGAGAGTACAGGATGGGTGTGGGAGTGCTCTAAGAGAGTACAGGAAGGGTGTGGGGGTGCTCTAAGAGAGTACAGGATCGGTGCGGTTCTATTAGAGAAGAAGTACAGTGAAGGGTGTGGGATGCTCTTGGAGAGTACGGGAAGGGTGTGGGGGTGCTCTTAGAGAGTACAGGATCGGTGTGGTTCTCTTAGAGAGTACAGGATGGGTGTGGGAGTGCTCTGGGAGAGTGCAGGATGGGTGTGGTAGTGCTCTGTAAGAGGCAGGATAGGTGTGGGGTTGCTCTGGGAAGTACAGGATCGGTGTGGGAGAGATCTTGGAGAGTACAGGATGGGTTTATGAGTGCTCTGCTGTCGTGGGGGTTCGGAAGGAGATATGATGGTTGAAGATAAACACACTTGTGGATGGTAACGCTATATATTGTAAGACTGTGGTAAGGGAAGGGCCCGGCCTGCCTGCTTGCCTGTTGTATGTCTAAGCATGGACTGAGGGCGAGGTAACGCGTCCCATTCACTCATGCGCATCCCGTGACGTCATACAGCCACTAGGAATAATAGGGATCGTCTATAGAATGGATTGATCCAGTATAGTGGATGAGGTCTCCCCTGTTGAAATAGCACTGACCCACTGGTCAGGTGGCACGTCATCCTGTACTTGAACAGAGTAAGGATAGTGAACCAGGTCAACAAGATTAGTATTTGCTTTGAGACGAACACTGTGACCCGAAGTGTTAGCAAGGAATAAATGGATCTTACTGTCTCTTACAACATGTAAGGAAGGTTCAACAAATAAACCCTTGACCTTGCAGGAATCACTTGTCCAACTAGGACTTTATTCACCATCTGAACATTAGGAACAACACAAGACCCTCTAGTGAGAGCACTAGCCGCAACAGAGACGTCTTCTGCAGACGGCATGTGACATAAACAAGAGATGGCATTACTAGTTTCAAGTAATCGTTTTCCGACAAGGCGTCCCCTGTGGAGAAACTACTACTTGGACTAGCAGACATTGCAGGGATAGGCTGAGCACTCATGGTAGTCAGAGCGTCCTCGGACACTTGAGGCATGTCTGAAGGTGTAGGTGGAACACAGATGGGAGAGACAGAGTTACTAGTGCCTGACCGCTTGGGTACGCTACTGGAAAATACATCGGCTTGTAATTACTTAATCCGTACATCGTACTCTGTGGCAGTACGGCAGATCTCTGATCCAAGCTGGTAACCCCAAAATGGAACGATCAAGTAGTCAATTTGGGCATGCCATTGGTTCGGGTCAAGCACAATGCGTAAATCTCTCATAGAAACAAATCCCAGTAGAAGGTCACCAGGGAAAGTAATTTGGTCGACAACAAGGAAAGAAGCAGTAAAATCTCTACCTTGGATAGAAAAGATGAGTGAAGTCTGACCTCAGACACGCAGAAGGGAACCAGCTACTCCACTAAGGGAGGTTAAGGAGTTGTTCAACAACGAGGACCGCCCCCCCCCCGTAACTGCTTCTCTTTAAACAAACTAGACCTGATAAAATTAACTTGCACACCAGAGTCCTATGAACACATGAACGATCATTATAATAGAAGCATGCACTAAGGACCCTATCGTTTCATTGGAGTTATGTGCAAACAGAAGGGTGGTTGTCATCCGGAGAAGGCATGTTCCACTCATCCCAAATTCCTCTACGCAGAGACGTGTGAAGCAACATCAAACAGCAGGGTTTGTCATTCTCAAGGCTGCTAAGAAGGCTTCATAGAATTTTGAACAGGATGGTGTACTCATTATCACCTACTTTCATGACTGGACGATTAGACTGGGGGCGCTCGGATTCCCCCGAATTGGAAGAATGAGGCCCTGGTTCTGAGTATTCTGAGAACCCTGATCTCTATTACACTGACTGGACTCTGTGTTGGAACGGCCACGGAAAGATCTAGCGTACTGGGGTTATAGAGAGCATCTACACTCGGATGTGGTCATGGCCAATGAATCCTGTGATAAGTACGTAGGGCAAATCGGACTGGTACTTATCAGCATTATAATGTCTCTTAGAGCGACTATCAGGGTAATTTACCGCTGATGTGGCCACGGTAACCACAATTTATAGCAAGTTCTTTGCTATGGTACTGTATCATGCTTACGAGTGCTACGGGAATGATGACTCTTAACACTAGCTTTGATGATGGTCGCGAGTGATTTTGATTGGGATATTTTGGTTGTAGCACAAACAAGAGAGGTACAGGAGTAGACAAAGTGAGTTGACGTAGACCTTCGATAGGGGATAGGGTTTCCCTCGGGACACAATTACGCACATGGATAAAGAGCTGCAAGCTTCCCCATTGTGGCCATCTAGAGGACTGGAGTTATACACATACATTGATGTTGTTGGCATTAGCTGTTAAATAACTCCGAATGCTGCTAATTTAGCAAACAACACCCTCAAGAGCTGGTTTATCATTGTCTTTAAGGTACTTTGGAACTTTGACCTGCTTTATTCGAATTTGAAGGACCATAGGTTATTTAGACGAAGAGCAAATTCTCTAATGATTCCCTCTGGCATCGGGAGCTGTACACACTAATTCTATAGGAAAACAACAAAAGTATCAGTTTCTCGTACTGATCGAGATAGTTACGGATTAATTGCTCATAATCTTGCACTTGTTTAGATCCTGAAAGTCCTTCATGCGGATCAAGTTGAAGAAAGACATATGAGGCCAGCGGTGACGAGCTAAACTCTCTTTCGGATCGGGGCTAATAGGCCAACTCTCTGATGGAGGACCATAACTGAGGCATTTGCTCTAGCAGGAACCGCAGTAAAAAACCATCCTTCTAGGTTTGTTCTGAGTTACACATTGAACAACAACCGCATAGCCTTCATAAGGATCACGACTAAAATTGGCGAAGGCTCGAAGTCTGAGTGTGTCTGTTGTTTGATAAGGAATTACTCGAATTGGACTGAGATGCATTAATGGTTTGTACTAGCAGAATGTACTGAGGCATCGCTAGAGAAGACTTGAGACAATGTTTGCAAAAGTACAACAGAATTTAGAGAAAATAAAAGAAATGTAACTGAGGAGCACACAACACAGGAACTTAAATGGGAAAGAAATTACTAACTTTCAGCATAAGTAAATAAAAATTGACAAGTCCCACTGTAAGCCAAAGAAAAACTCACACTCACCAAAGGAAAATACTCAGCTGAATGAGCAACACTTTTGAAAACAAGAGAAATTGTACTTTACCAAATCTAATTTGCTCAAATTTACTTTAATGAATTAAATGGCACAGTGATTGTCTTTACTCTCAATGCGAATAAGGAAATTCCAACAATAATTGATAAATCAATCAAAAATGTTAAAATGACTCAATAAAAGCTCTGTGCAAATTTAAAACAAACTGGGGAAAACAATTCAAATAAAAAAATATTAAGTGACACACAAGGAACAAAATATTTGCACAGACTTCACAGAGCATAATGAAACTGCCACTGAAATAAACTGTTGCAGTATTTGCAAATAACATTACTAATCAAAAGTACTGCACAACACTACATTTAAATTTCTGAAAGAAAAATTTTAATGGCAACACAATGTTTACACAAGAATATTGTAAAATGAGTCAATGATACAATGATAAAAAAATTACACACACAAGAAAATACAGTTTAACAAGAAAAAAAATATATCAAGGAATGAACTTGATTGAAACACTTAAACTCTAATTGCAGCTTAAACAACACTGACTGAACAACCAAAAAGAATGATTACTTTAAAAAAGAAGATTCTAAAAATTGCACTAAGAGTGAATTTTTGTTCATGAAAATATAAAAAAATAATAGATACAAAATCACAGAACAAAAAGGTTTGAACACTTACAGTGATGCAGAACACAACACATCAATATAAACACAATACTATAATTTTCTTGCAATGAAACTTGAGGTGTGAAAAATTGTAAAATAATTGTCTTGCTTGAACAAAATAATGGCACTATTGTCTGTGGAGATAAGACAAATTAGACACTGGCTAAATGAAAAGAATTAACACAAGAATGTTCAACACGCAGAGAAAAATAAAATGGCAAAAGAATGAAAACAAATAAACTACTGAATTACTTCACTGCAATACTGTGAACACAAGGTAATTGTGAAGTGTAAACACAAATTTATACTGCTTTATTATATTGCACACAACAAGGGGAAAAACCTAAAGCACATACTTCAAGAATATATAAAAAAACACAACACAACAGACATAAAATAATGCACGAAAATTAACACTGAAGAAAGAAGAGAAAAAAAAAATATTGCAAGCAGTATATAATAAACACTGAGTCTAATGAAGAGTTACTAAATGTTACTAAGAAATCACTGGAAACACAAAAATGTCTCAACACTCGCTAATGTCTCTATGAAAAATATTATTCATTAACAGTGTAGCGAATTGGTGAAGAATGAGTAGATGGTGGAGTAAGGTAGTGGTGTTGACTCGTGGCTGGCGGCGTTCGCTGCTACTCTCAACATGATCATAGAATTTGCACTTAAATCAATGATGGACCCACACAGGAGGCTTTTTACGATGGCGCTACTGACGAGAAACACACTCTGGCTCTTGACCCCCTATGTGGTCCTTAAAATATGGTGCTAGAACCCGTAATAAGGGTAAAAAAAATGGTAGAGAGTGAGGTGGGTGAGGCAGCGCAGTGAGACAAACCACGTGGTGGACTTGGGGCCTATGGGATGAATGGCATAATCCTCACTGGGGACACCCTCACTAGGCATGAAAATATTATAAGCCAAGCAGGCTATAACAAACCCACAAAATACCACAACACCACAGGGCTGATAAAACACTCAGAAGGCTAAGAAACCTTGAAGCACAAAGCGATGAAGAAGACTGTACCCCCACGTGGCCATGCTTGATCACTGGGTTATGAACACTTGTTAGTTGCTGGCTGGCTTGGCTAACCCTACACACAGAATGGTCTTGATACTTCTAACGATGAACACAGCAGGGGTGGAAAGCTGGCTTGGCAGGCAAGGGCTGGATGGTGTAAGGCTTGGGCTTGATCTGGCTCATTATACTCACTCCCCCACCACAGACTGCTTGCAGGTTTGGTTACTATTGTAAACTCAGGTCAACCCCTCGGGAGTAATGCAAATAAGCAGATAAACACTAATACAACAGAGAACTGACCATGAATATTGTAGAGGCCCCCCCCCCCCCTGTAGAAACGCTGGTCCGTGCTGGCTGGCTAGGTCGGCCTACTGACTACACAAGATGTCCGTCGGCAGAGAGAATTTATCTTCGTGCATCGGCGTAATTAACAATTTTACGCCCCCCACTGCTGCCACCAATTTGTCATAGGGGTTCGGAAGGAGATATGAAGGTTGAAGATAAACACACTTGTGGATGGTAACGCTATATATTGTCAGACTGTGGTAAGGGAAGGGCCCGGCCTGCCTGCTTGCCTGTTGTATGTCTAAGCGTGGACTGAGGGCGAGGTAACGCGTCCCACTCACTCATGTGCATCCCGTGACGTCATACAGTCATTAGGCCTAATAGGGATCGTCTATATAAAACACATGGATGGTACAATAATACTCAGCTAAGCTATACAACACATGTAAGGGGGGATCAGCAACTCTGCTGACACTGCCAGAGTACAGGATAGGTGTGAAACTGCTATGGGAGACTACAGGAAGGGTGTGGGAGTGCTGTGGGAGAGTACAGGAAGGGTGTGGGAGTGCTCTGGGAGAGTTCAGGATGGGTGTGAAAGTTCTGTGAGGGGACCATGAAGGGTGTGGGAGTGCTATGGGAGAGTACAGAAGTGTGTGCGTGTTCTGGGAGAGTATAGGAAGGGTGTGGGAGTGCTGTGGGAGAGTACTGGATTGTTTGTTGGAGATCTGCGGGAGAGCGGAGGATGGGTGTGGGAAGTGGTCTGGGAGAGTACAGGAAGGGTGTGGGAGTGCTCTGGGAGAGTACAGGAAGGATGTGGGAGTGCTCTGGGAGAGTACAGGAAGGGTGTGGGGGTGCTCTAAGAGAGTACAGGATCGGTGCGGTTCTCTTAGAGAGTACAGGATGGGTGTGGGAGTGCTCTTTAAGAGGCAGGATGAGTGTGGGCGTGCTCTGGGAAGTACAGGATCGGTGTCAGAGAGATCTTGGAGAGTACGGGATGGGTTTATGAGTGCTCTGCGAGAGTACAGGATAGGTGTGAAACTGCTCTGGGAGACTACAGGAAATTGTGTGATGCTCTGTGGAAGTACAGGTGTGGGAGTGCTCTGGGAGAGTTTTTCAGGCAGATGGGTTGTGAAAGTCCGTGAGGGAGACCATGAAGGGTGTGGGAGTGCTATGGGAGAGTACAGGAAGTGTGTGCGTGTTCTGGGAGATTATAGGAAGGGTGCTGTTGGAGAGTACAGGATAGGTGTTGGAGTTTTGTGGGAGAGGCAGAGGGGATGGTTGGGAGTGGTCTGGGAGAATACAGGAAGGATATGGGAGTGCTCTGGGAGAGTACAGGAAGGCTGTGGGAGTGACCTGGGAGAGTACAGGATGGGTGTGGGAGTGCTCTGGGAGAGTACAGGAAGGGTGTGGGGGTGTTCTAAGAGAGTACAGAATCGGTGCGGTTCTCTTAGAGAGTACAGGATTGGTGTGGGAGTGCTCCTGGGAGAGTACAGGAAGAGTGTGGGAGTGCTCTAAGAGAGTACAGAATCGGTGCGGTTCCTCTTAGAGATGTACAGATGGTGTGGAGTGCACTGGAGAGTACAGCGGAGGGAGTGGGGGGCTCTAAGGGAGTACAGGATCGGTGCGATTCTCTTAGAGAGTACAGGATGGGTGTGGAAGTGCTCTGGTAGAGTACAGGAAGGGTGTGGGGGTGCTCTAGGAGAGTACAGTATCGGTGCGGTTCTCTTAGAGAGTACAGGATGGGTGTGGGAGTGCTCTAGGAGAGTTCAGGAAGGGTGTGGGGTTGCTCTAAGAGAGTACAGGATGGGTGTGGGAGTGCTCTTAGAGAGCACAGCATTGGTGTGGGAGTGCTCTTAGAGAGTACAGAATTGGAGTTGGAGTGCTCTAGAGAGTACAGGATTGGTGTGGGAGTGCTCTTAGAGAGTACAGGATGGGTGTGGGAGTGCTCTTACAGAGTACAGGATGGGTGTGGGAGTGCTCTTAGAGAGTACAGGATGGGTGTGGGAGTGCTCTTAGAGAGTACAGGATGGGTTGTGGGAGTGCTTCATTACATAGTACAGGATAGGTTTGTGGTAGTGTCTCTTACAGAGTACAGGATGGTGTGGGAGTGCTCTTACAGAGTACAGGATGGGTGTGGGAGTGCTCTTACAGAGTACAGGATGGGTGTGGGAGTGCTCTTACAGAGTACAGGATGGGTGTGGGAGTGCTCTTACAGAGTACAGGATGGGTGTGGGAGTGCTCTATTACAGAGTACAGGATGGGATTTGGGAGTGCTCTTACAGAGTACAGATGGGTGTGGAGTGCACTTACAGAGTCAGATGGGGTGTGTGAGTGCTCTTACAGAGTACAGGATGGGTGTGGGAGTGCTCTTACAGAGTACAGGATGGGAGTGGGAGTGCTCTTACAGAGTACAGGATGGGTGTGGGAGTGCTCTTACAGAGTACAGGATGGGTGTGGGAGTGCTCTTACAGAGTACAGGATGGGTGTGGGAGTGCTCTACAGAGTACAGGATGGGTGTGGGGAGTGCTCTTACAGAGTACAGGATGGGGTGGAGTGCTCTTACGGTACAGGATGGTGTGGGAGTTGCTTCTGCAAAATATGTGTGAGTGGCCATATGCCTGGTGGCCTAAAGATCCACGCTTCACTCACGGAGGGCCCGGGTTCGATTTCCCGCGGGTGGGAAACATATCGACCGTTTCCTTACACATGTTGTCCTGTTCACGCTAGCACAAATAGTAACCTGGGTGGTTAGTCGACTGGGTGTGGGTCGCATCCTGGGGGACAAGATTGAGGACACCCAATGGAAATAAAGTTAGACAGTCCTCAGATGATGCACTGACTTCCTGGGTGGCTTAACCCTCCGGGGTTAAAAATCTTCATGAGCATCATCTTATATATTTATTTATTATTATCACATCACACTGGCCGATTCCCACCAAGGCAGGTGGCTCGAAAAAGAAAAACTTTCACCATCATTCACTCCACACTGTCTTGCCAGAAGGGTACTTTACACTACAGTTTTTAACACTGCAACATTAACACCCCTCCTTCAGAGTGCAGGCACTTGTACTTCCCATCTCCAGGAACTCAAAGTCCGGCCTGCGGTTTCCTGAACTTCTTCAAAATGTACTTTGCTCACACACTCCAACAGCACGTCAAGTATTAAAAACCATTTGTCTCCATTCACTCCTATCAAACACGCTCACAAGCATACCTGCTGTAAGTCCAAAGCCCCTCTCACACAAAGCCTCCTTACCCCCTCTCTCCAACCTTGCCCTCCCAAGGACACAAGTTCTTTGTCTCCACAGAACTCCTAAGTCACACTCACTCTTTTTCCCTCATCAATTCTATGATTCACCTCATCTTCAAGACCCATCCGCTGACACGAATCCACTCCCAATATCTGAATACATATTCACCTCCTCCATACTCTCTCCATCCAATCTATATTCAATTCTTTATCATCACGCTAATCTTTTGTTATCCTCGTAAGCCCACCCACCTTATCTCTTTCCCTGTATTCACTTCAATTTTCTTCTTTTAACACACCCACCAATCATCCACCAATCTCTGCAACTTCTCTTCAGAATCTCCCAAGAGCACAGTGTCCATCTGCAAAGAGCAACTGTGACAACTCCCACTTTATGTGTGATTCTTTGTCTTTTAACTCACGCCTCTTGCCAAAGACCCTCGCATTTACTTCTCTTACAACCCCATCTATAAATATATTAAACAACCACGGTGACAATCACACATCCTTGTCTAAGGCCTACTTTACTGGGAAATAATTCCCTCTTTCCTACATACTCTATCTTAAGCCTCACTATCCTCGTAAAAACTCTTCACTTGCTTTCAGGAACCTACCTCCCTAACAACACTCATTCACACTGCAACATCTGCCACATGCCCCCCTATCCACCCTGTCATATATATATATATATATATATATATATATATATTATATATATATATATATATATATATATATATATATATATATATTAATATATATAAAATAAAAAATATTATATATGTATATATATATATATATATAATATATATATATATATATATTATATATTATATATATATATATATATATATATATATATATATAATATATATATATAAATAAATACATATATATATATCTTCAATTCTCTCTCTTTCAAGTCCTTTCCTTTATCTTAGCACTAATGAAAGATCTAATATTTCCGTGTTATTCCTAACTTACTTCCACGTTCATCCAAAACTGGTATTTTCCTCCATGCTTGCAAGAATAACTTTAAACTATCAGGGAAATGAAAGGGTATTAAAGAAAACGAGGGTCAATTCCTGCTCCACGCAAACGTAAATAAACCAAGGGCTCAATTCCCTGCTTCTTTAACATATGTATTAATTAAAATTGAAAGATCCTATGCTGGCTCGAGCAAAAAGTAAGTAGAATGGGGTTCACGTGACCATCCAATCTACTCACCAACAAATCAAAGTGTCCTATGACAGTTCCCTTGGATATAATAAAAAGCTCATGAAACAAATTGTCACTGGGAAAATTCTCGGTCCCTAGAGTCTAATCCTCCAAAGTGTTTTCTAGCTCACACAAAAATAGAGATGGAAGAATTAACTAGTAATCCTTCCTTGACTTACTACAATAAATTGAGACCATAACAATCACCAAATCTTTTAAATACCTGTACTGTAGTCCTACCATAGAGAATGATTACTCATGGCTGGTGGTTACCGGCCTTGTGGTATCAGGTTGAAGTTCTGATGGAGATCGAGATGGAGTTGAAACTTGATTCAGTAGAGTTGATCACTGGCAAGGTCGCCACTTTGTGAAGGCTTACCTCAGCCCTGTAATAAATCAGACAGTAATTACCAAGGCTGGCTCCTCCTCAGGAAAATTAATGAATAAAAAAGAATAATAACAACAAACATAAACACTTATTATATAGAAAAAATAAAATAATAAAATAATTAAAATATGAAATATTAATCCTACATTAAAGAAAATGAAAAAATGAAAAATATAAATGGTACCGAATTCAACCTAATATAAAACAGGTGGTCTGGTGTTAGTGAGCACTGCTTGTTTGAAATCGAGCCATTGCCGATGATGTGTGGGGGTCGCGGTGTTGTTACAACCCACTGGCTAGTTCTTTCACAGAATAGCCTTGAGTATTCTATCCCGATGCAGGAACGCAGTTCTTTAAACCGCTGTAATGATGAGGGGTTATGGTCCCTGCAATTTCATACAGGTGCAGAGGTAAGTAAATCCAAAAAGGGTAAGTCTCAGGACATTAGTCCATATCTCCATCAGTTCTACTCGTGGATTGGCAGGTGACCCTCTCTGTCATCCATGAGTAGTGCTGGGAGCTTGTGAGTCTAGTGATTACTGTTTGGACTGGAGCCCCACAAACACGTCCACCTTTTCGGGTGGGGGGGGGGAAGAAGGAGGGGGAAGGGATAGTGGGAGCTAGACTGACCCCTACCTTAACCAGCAGCCA
Organism: Cherax quadricarinatus; assembly: GCF_026875155.1. NCBI lineage: Eukaryota > Metazoa > Arthropoda > Malacostraca > Decapoda > Parastacidae > Cherax > Cherax quadricarinatus. The sequence goes on from NC_069400.1 coordinate 57,863,457, forward strand.
GTAGTCCAAACTATCACTTTCGGGTTGGGGGAAAAAAGGAGTGAATAGCTGGAGCCTTGACTTAACCCTACCTTAACAAGTAGCCGGCAACGAAACTATTGTTGACTATATACTCCCTCCTAACTTCCCACTATTGGAACTTTTCCCATCACAGCAACTTTACCCTAAAAATGACTTTGCGGCATCCCATACTGTCCTACTGTACCTGTTGGATTATAAAGACCAGGTCATGCTGTCATACGCAGGGCAGAGGCACACTTTCCACTTATGAGGAGATTACGATCACATGCTAGCGGCGTGTGGGAACGGCAATGGGCCACACAGCCCGGCAGCAGATATGCACCTGTTCATGAGAGGGAGGTGGCCATCTTGAGCACAATGAGTGATGAGGGCGTGGTAAACTATGGAGTGAGATAGTGGAGTAGACGCTGTAGCTTCGGGAAGGGCGAGGCCCTTGCAGAGCTAACGGCCCACGAGACTTTACCCAGCTGCAAGTGACGAGCGCAGGTATCAGGAGGAGAGTGCTGGCTGCATTGTTTGCAGAACTTGTCACCGCCTGCGGAGGTGGATGTACCTGTGCAGTTGGTGTGGTACCGAGCTGACGGCAGTGGTATGTGAAACGGCAGGAGCACCTTGGGGAAAATGACCAAACAGCGTGTCTGAGTCGTCACTATGTTCAGTGGAACAATGCTCATGGAGATAGAGTCTAAAACATTTGTGGCCCTCCCTGGACAATGAACATGGAGGCCAAACGGAGGACAAAGACACGAGAAGCAGGGCCACTGCATCAGATTAAAGAATGATGTCCTGATGCCGGCGCAGTGGCCTGGGAAGCAGTCTTGGGGTGGATGGGGATTGTAGTGGTGGCCCACGACAAGCGGCACCGAAAAGAAGGGGGGGGCGGGAAGGTGGTTGAGGGTGACAGGTGTTGCCCAATTTCTGGAGACCTGGGAAGTGAAGAAGAGCAAGGATCGGAAACTTGAAGTGGCCTCGGTTGTATGAAAATGAATGTAATGGATTGTGTAATGGTGCGAAGAGAGAATGGTTTAGGATGGTTTTTGTAAAAATCTAAGATGAATGCGTGTTTCTACAAGAACACATTTTTTAAGGAGGGTAGAGTGTTGGGATGGTGGAAGGGTAGCAGGTGGTGACTACGCCATCTGCTCATTTAAAAGGGGGAGGTATCTTGAGCCGGAGGCGAGCCAGAGAAGTGAGGGGGAGAGGGTGGGAGGGTTTTGAGTGTGGATGGGTGGTGGAATAGAGGAAGAGGGTGTCTTTGTTAGTGTGCATGCTCCCGCAGAAAAATCTGATGTGCATGGAAGGACGGAATTTATGTGGGGACCTAGTGTTTTTTCTTGCGAGGTTGAGGTAGTGTTGTGGGAGAGGTACGGATAGGTATGGGTGATCTGGGAGAGTACAAGATGGTGTGGGAGAGCTCTGGGAGAGTTACATGGTGGGTGTAGGAATGGACTGGGAGAGTACAGAAGGGTGTCGAGTGCTCTCAAGAGTACAGATTTAAGTGGTGGATGCGCTGGGAGAGTCATTGAAGGGTGTCGGAGTGCTCTGGGAAAAGAACAGGATGAGGTGGAATGCTCTGTAATGAGTTCAAAATGTGTGAGGGTGCTGCAATGCTGTCGCGGAGTACAGATGGGTATGGGTGTGGGATCAATCTGGGAGAGTAATAGGATGGAGTGTGGAGTGCTCTGGGTGTTTGCAGGATAAGGTGTGGGAGTGCTCTGGGTGAGTACTGAATGGAGTGGGAGTGCTGTGGGACAGTATCCCAAAATTATGCGTGTTGGGGTGCTCTGGAGAGTACATGATGCTGTGGAAGTGCTCTTGGAAGTACAGAAAAGTTGTGTTAGGGCTCTGGAAGAAGTACAAGTGGTGTGAGAGTGCTCTGAGAGAGTACAGAATGACTGGGAGTGTTTCTTGAGATACAAAAAGTGTCGAAGTGTTCTGGGAAGTAACAAGAAGGTGTGGGGAGCCGCTCTAAGAAATACAGGATAGGGTGGGGAGTGCTCTGGAAAAGTACAGGATAGTGTGGAGTGCCTGGGAGAGTTCAGGATGGGTGTCGGAGTTAGGGTGGTGTGTACCAGGATGCGAGTGGGAGTTCTTCTAAGTACATGATGTTACGAAAGCTCAGGGAGAGTGGGGGATTGGTGTGGGGGGTGCTCTGGGAAGTACAAGATCGGTGTGGGAGAGATTCTTGGAGAGTACAGTATGGTTTATGAGTGCTCAGCGAGAGTAACAGGATAGGTGTGAAACTGCCTGGAGACTACAGGAAGGGTGTGGGAGTGCTCTGGGATAGTACAGGAAGGGTGTGGGAGTGCTCTGGGAGAGTTCAGGATGGTGTGAAAGTTCTGTGAGGAGACCAATGAAGGGTGTTGGAGTGCTATGGAGAGTACAGAAAAGTGAGTGCGTGTTCTGGGAGAGTATAGGAAGGGTGTGGGAGTGCCTGTGGGAGAGTACAGGATAGGTGTTGGAGTTCTGTGGAGAGCAGATGATGGGTGTATGAGTGGTGTGGGAGAGTACAGGAAGGGTGTAGGAGTGCTCTGGGAGAGTACAGGATAGGTGCGGTTCTATTAGAGAGTACGGATGGTGTGGGAGTGCTCTGGAGAGTACAGGAAGGGTGTGGAGTGCTCCTGGGAGACTACTAGGAAGGGGGTGGAGGTGCTCTAAGAGAGTACAGGATCGGTGGCGGCTCTCTTTGAGAGTACTGGATGGGTTGGATTGCTCTGGGGGAGAACAGGAAGGGTGTGGGGGTGCTCATAAGAGAGTACAGGATGTGTGTGGGAGTGCTCTTAGAGAAAACAGGATTGGTATGGGAGTGCTCTGGGATAGCGCAGGATGGGTGTGGGAGTGCTCTGTAAGAGGCAGGATGGGTGTGGGGGTGCTCTGGAAAGTACAGGATCGGTGTGGGAGAGATCTTGGAGAGTACAGGATGGGTTTATGAGTGCTCTGCCAGAGTACAGGATAGGTGTGAAACTGCTCTGGGAGACTACAGGAAGGGTGTGGGAGTGATCTGAGAGAGTTCAGGATGGGTGTGAAAGTTCTGTGAGGGAGACCATGAAGGGTGTGGGAGTGCTATGGGAGAGTACAGAAAGTGTGTGCATGTTCTGGGAGAGTATAGGAATGGTGTGGGAGTGCTGTGGGAGAAGTACAGGATATGTGTTGGAGTTCTGAGGGAGAGCGGAGGATGGGTGTGGGAGTGGTCTGGGAGAGTGCAGGGTGTGGGAGTGCTATGGGAGAGTGCAGGATAGGTGTTGGAGTTCTGTGAGAGAGCAGAGGACGGATGTGGGAGTGGTCTGGGAGAATACAGGAAGGATGAGGGACTGCTCTGGGAGAGTACAGGAAGGATGTGGGAGTGCTCTGGGAGAGTGCAGGAAGAGTGTGGGAGTGCTTTGGGATAGTACAGGAAGGGTGTAGGGGTGCTCTAAGAGAGTATAGGATCTGTGCGGTTCTCTTAGAGAGTACAGGATGGGTGTGGGGGTGCTCTAAGAAAGTACAGGATCCTTGCGGTTCTTTTAGACAGTACATGAAGGGTGTGGGAGTGCTCTGGGAGAGTACAGGAAGGGTGTGGGGGTGGTCTAAGAGAGTACAGGATAGGTGCGGTTCTCTTAGAGAGAACAGGATGGGTGTGGGAGTGCTCTGGGAGAGTACAGGAAGGGTGTGGGAGTGCTCTGGGAGAGTATAGGATAGGTGTGGGAGTTCTGTGGGAGAGCAGAGGATGGGTGTAGGAGTGGTCTGGAGAATACAGGAAGGATTTTGCGTGCTCTGGAGAGTACAGGAAGGATATATGGAGTGCTCCTGGAGAAGTACAGGATGGTGAGGGAGTCTCTGGGATTAGTACAGGAAGGGTGTAGGTGCACTAAGAGATACAGATCGGTGCGGTTCTCTTAGAGAGTACAGATTGGTGGTGAGTGCCTGGGAGAGTACAGGAAGGGTGTGGGGGTTGCTCTGATAGTAACAGGATCGGTGCGGTTCTCTTAGAGAGTACAGGAAGGTGTGGGGGAGAGCTCTGGAGAGTACAGGGAAAGGGGTGTGGGGTGCTCTTAGAGAGTACAGATCATGCGGTTCTCTTAGAAGAGTACCAGTATGGGTGGTGAGAGTGGCTATGGAGAGTGCAGGTTGGGTGTGGGAGTGCTCTGTAAGAGGCAGATGGGTGTTGGGAGTGCGCTGGGAAGTACAAGAATCGGTGTGGAGTGTTCTTGAGAGTACAGATGGGTTTATTGCGTGCTCTGCCAGAGTACAGGAATAGGTGTGAAACTGCCTGGAGACTACTATAAGAGTGTGGGAGTGCTCGGAGAGTAACAGGAAGGGTGTGGGAGTACTCCTGGGAGAGTTCAGGAATGGGGTGTGAAAGTTCCTGTGATGGAGACCATGATAGGTGTGGGAGTGCTATGGGAGAGTACAGAAAGTGTGTGGTGTTCTGGGAGAGTATAGGAAGGGTGTTGAAGTGCTGTGGGAGAGTACAGGAAGGGTGTGGGAGTTCTGTGGGAGAGCGGAGGATGGGTGTGGGAGTGGTCTGGGAGAGTACAGGAAGGGTGGGGGAGTGCTCTGAGAGAGTACAGGATAGGTGTTGGAGTTCTGTGGGAGAGCAGAAGAGGGTCTGAGAATGGTCTGGGAGGGAATACAGAAGGATGTGGGAGTGCTCGGGAGAGTACAGGAAGGATTGGAGTGCTCTGGAGATACAGGATGAGTGTGGGAGTGCTTTGGGATAGTACAGGAAGGGTGTGGGTGCGCTCTAAGAGAGTACAGGATCGGTGCGGTTCTCTTAGAGAGTACAGGATGGGTGTGGGGGTGCTCTGGAGAGTACAGGAAGGGTGTGGGAGTTTTCTCTGGAAGTTCAGGATGGGTGTGAAAGTTCTGTGAGAGAGACCATGAGTGGTGTGGGAGTGCTATGGGAGAGTACAGAGAGTGTTGCTTTGTTTCTGGGAGAGTATAGAAGGGTGTGGAGTGCTGTGGGAGAGTTCAGTATAGGTGTTTGGAGATCTGTGGGGAAGAGGCAGAGGATAAGTGTGGGAGTGGTCTGAGAGTACAGGAAGGTATGTTAAAGTGCTCTGGGAGAGTACAGGAGAGGTGTGGGAGTTCTGTGGGAGAGCAAGAGGATGGTGTGGAGTGGTCTGAGTAGAATACATAAGGATGTGGGAGTGCTCGGGAGAGTACAGTAAAGATGTGGGGGGGAGTGCTCGGGAGAGTACAGGATAGTGTTAGGAGTTCTGTGGGAGGAGCAAGGATGGGTGTGGGAAGTGGTCAGGTAGAATGAAGGAAGGATGTGGGAGTGCTCTGGAGAGTACAGGAAGGATGTGGAGTGCTCTGGGAGTGCTCTGGGATAGTACAGGATCGTGAGGTTCTCTTAGAGAGAGTACAGGATGGGTGTGGGAGTGCCTGGGAGAGTTCAGGATGGGTATGGGGGTGGCTCTGGAGAGTACAGGAGGGAGGGGGGGGTTTGGGAGTTCTGTGGGAGAGCAGAGGATGGGTGGGGAGTGGTCCTGGAAAGAATACAGGAAGGAATTGGGAGTGCTCGGGAGATTACAGTAAGATGTGGAGCGCTCCTGGAGAGGTACAGGATGGGTGTGGGATTGCTCTGGGAGAGTATGGATAGAGGTGGGAGTTCTGTGGGAAAGCAGAGGATGGGTGTGGGGGTGGTCTGGGAGAATACAGGAAGGATGTGGGAGTGCTCTGGGAGAGTACAGGAAGGATGTGGAAGTGCTCTGGGAGAGTACAGGATGGGTGTGGGAGTGCTCTAAGAGAGTACAGGAAGGGTGTGGGGGTGCTCTAAGAGAGTACAGGATCGGTGCGGTTCTATTAGAGAGTACAGGAAGGGTGTGGGAGTGCTCTTGGAGAGTACGGGAAGGGTGTGGGGGTGCTCTTAGAGAGTACAGGATCGGTGTGGTTCTCTTAGAGAGTACAGGATGGGTGTGGGAGTGCTCTGGGAGAGTGCAGGATGGGTGTGGTAGTGCTCTGTAAGAGGCAGGATAGGTGTGGGGTTGCTCTGGGAAGTACAGGATCGGTGTGGGAGAGATCTTGGAGAGTACAGGATGGGTTTATGAGTGCTCTGCTGTCGTGGGGGTTCGGAAGGAGATATGATGGTTGAAGATAAACACACTTGTGGATGGTAACGCTGTATATTGTAAGACTGTGGTAAGGGAAGGGCCCGGCCTGCCTGCTTGCCTGTTGTATGTCTAAGCATGGACTGAGGGCGAGGTAGCGCGTCCCATTCACTCATGCGCATCCCGTGACGTCATACAGTCACTAGGCCTAATAGGGATCGTCTATAGAATGGATTGATCCAGTATAGTGGATGAGGTCTCCCCTGTTGAAATAGCACTGACCCACTGGTCAGGTGGAACGTCATCCTGTACTTGAACAGAGTAAGGATAGTGAACCAGGTCAACAAGATTAGTATTTGCTTTGAGACGAACACTGTGACCCGAAGTGTTAGCAAGGAATAAATGGATCTTACTGTCTCTTACAACATGTAAGGAAGGTTCAACAAATAAACCCTTGACCTTGCAGGAATCACTGTCAACTAGGACTTTATCACCATCTGGAACATTAGGAACAACAGCAGACACTCTAGTGAGAGCACTAGCCGCAACAGAGACGTCTTCTGCAGACGGCATGTGACAGTAAACAAGAGATGGCATTACTAGTTTCAAGTAATCGTTTTCCGACAAGGCGTCCCCTGTGGAGAAACTACTACTTGGACTAGCAGACATTGCAGGGATAGGCTGAGCACTCATGGTAGTCAGAGCGTCCTCGGACACTTGAGGCATGTCTGAAGGTGTAGGTGGAACACAGATGGGAGAGAACAAAAGAGTTACTAGTGCCTGACCGCTTGGTACGCTACTGGAAAATACATCGGCTTGTAATTACTTAATCCGTACATCGTACTCTGTGGCAGTACGGCAGATCTCTGATCCAAGCTGGTAACCCCAAAATGGAACGATCAAGTAGTCAATTTGGGCATGCCATTGGTTCGTCAAGCACAAATGCGTTAAATCTCTCATAGAAACAAATCCCAGTAGAAGGCACCAGGAAAGGACGATTTGGTCGACAACAAGAAAGGAAGCAGTAAAATCTCTACCTTGGATAGAAAAGATGAGTGAAGTCTGACCTCAGACACGCAGAAGGGAACCAGCTACTCCACTAAGGGAGGTAAGGAGTTGTTCAACAACGAGGACCGCCCCCCCCCCGTAACTGCTTCTCTTTAAACAAACTAGACCTGATAAAATTAACTTGCACACCAGAGTCCTATGAACACATGAACGATCATTATAATAGAAGCATGCACTAAGGACCCTATCGTTTCATTGGAGTTATGTGCAAACAGAAGGGTGGTTGTCATCCGGAGAAGGCATGTTCCACTCATCCCAAATTCCTCTACGCAGAGACGTGTGAAGCAACATCAAACAGCAGGGTTTGTCATTCTCAAGGCTGCTAAGAAGGCTTCATAGAATTTTGAACAGGATGGTGTACTCATTATCACCTACTTTCATGACTGGACGATTAGACTGGGGGCGCTCGGATTCCCCCGAATTGGAAGAATGAGGCCCTGGTTCTGAGTATTCTGAGAACCCTGATCTCTATTACACTGACTGGACTCTGTGTTGGAACGGCCACGGAAAGATCTAGCGTACTGGGGTTATAGAGAGCATCTACACTCGGATGTGGTCATGGCCAATGAATCCTGTGATAAGTACGTAGGGCAAATCGGACTGGTACTTATCAGCATTATAATGTCTCTTAGAGCGACTATCAGGGTAATTTACCGCTGATGTGGCCACGGTAACCACAATTTATAGCAAGTTCTTTGCTATGGTACTGTATCATGCTTACGAGTGCTACGGGAATGATGACTCTTAACACTAGCTTTGATGATGGTCGCGAGTGATTTTGATTGGGATATTTTGGTTGTAGCACAAACAAGAGAGGTACAGGAGTAGACAAAGTGAGTTGACGTAGACCTTCGATAGGGGATAGGGTTTCCCTCGGGACACAATTACGCACATGGATAAAGAGCTGCAAGCTTCCCCATTGTGGCCATCTAGAGGACTGGAGTTATACACATACATTGATGTTGTTGGCATTAGCTGTTAAATAACTCCGAATGCTGCTAATTTAGCAAACAACACCCTCAAGAGCTGGTTTATCATTGTCTTTAAGGTACTTTGGAACTTTGACCTGCTTTATTCGAATTTGAAGGACCATAGGTTATTTAGACGAAGAGCAAATTCTCTAATGATTCCCTCTGGCATCGGGAGCTGTACACACTAATTCTATAGGAAAACAACAAAAGTATCAGTTTCTCGTACTGATCGAGATAGTTACGGATTAATTGCTCATAATCTTGCACTTGTTTAGATCCTGAAAGTCCTTCATGCGGATCAAGTTGAAGAAAGACATATGAGGCCAGCGGTGACGAGCTAAACTCTCTTTCGGATCGGGGCTAATAGGCCAACTCTCTGATGGAGGACCATAACTGAGGCATTTGCTCTAGCAGGAACCGCAGTAAAAAACCATCCTTCTAGGTTTGTTCTGAGTTACACATTGAACAACAACCGCATAGCCTTCATAAGGATCACGACTAAAATTGGCGAAGGCTCGAAGTCTGAGTGTGTCTGTTGTTTGATAAGGAATTACTCGAATTGGACTGAGATGCATTAATGGTTTGTACTAGCAGAATGTACTGAGGCATCGCTAGAGAAGACTTGAGACAATGTTTGCAAAAGTACAACAGAATTTAGAGAAAATAAAAGAAATGTAACTGAGGAGCACACAACACAGGAACTTAAATGGGAAAGAAATTACTAACTTTCAGCATAAGTAAATAAAAATTGACAAGTCCCACTGTAAGCCAAAGAAAAACTCACACTCACCAAAGGAAAATACTCAGCTGAATGAGCAACACTTTTGAAAACAAGAGAAATTGTACTTTACCAAATCTAATTTGCTCAAATTTACTTTAATGAATTAAATGGCACAGTGATTGTCTTTACTCTCAATGCGAATAAGGAAATTCCAACAATAATTGATAAATCAATCAAAAATGTTAAAATGACTCAATAAAAGCTCTGTGCAAATTTAAAACAAACTGGGGAAAACAATTCAAATAAAAAAATATTAAGTGACACACAAGGAACAAAATATTTGCACAGACTTCACAGAGCATAATGAAACTGCCACTGAAATAAACTGTTGCAGTATTTGCAAATAACATTACTAATCAAAAGTACTGCACAACACTACATTTAAATTTCTGAAAGAAAAATTTTAATGGCAACACAATGTTTACACAAGAATATTGTAAAATGAGTCAATGATACAATGATAAAAAAATTACACACACAAGAAAATACAGTTTAACAAGAAAAAAAATATATCAAGGAATGAACTTGATTGAAACACTTAAACTCTAATTGCAGCTTAAACAACACTGACTGAACAACCAAAAAGAATGATTACTTTAAAAAAGAAGATTCTAAAAATTGCACTAAGAGTGAATTTTTGTTCATGAAAATATAAAAAAATAATAGATACAAAATCACAGAACAAAACGGTTTGAACACCTTACATGATGCCGAAAACACAACCATCAATATAAAACACAATACTAAAATTTTCTTGCAATGAAACTTGAGGTGTGAAAAATTGTAAAATATATGTCTTGCTTGAAACAAAATAATGGCACTATTGTCTGTGGAGATAGACAAATTAGACACTGGCTAAATGAAAAGAATTTGAACACAAGAATGTTCAACACACAGAGAAAAATAAAATGGCAAAAGAATGAAAACAAATAAACTACTGAATTACTTCACTGCAATACTGTGAACACAAGGTAATTGTGAAGTGTAAACACAAATTTATACTGCTTATATATTGCACACAACAAGGAAAAACACTAAAGTACTTACTTCAAGAATATATAAAAAAAACACAACACAACAGACATAAAATAATGCACGAAAATTAACACTGAAGAAAGAAGAGAAAAAAAAAATATTGCAAGCAGTATATAATAAACACTGAGTCTAATGAAGAGTTACTAAATGTTACTAAGAAATCACTGGAAACACAAAAATGTCTCAACACTCGCTAATGTCTCTATGAAAAATATTATTCATTAACAGTGTAGCGAATTGGTGAAGAATGAGTAGATGGTGGAGTAAGGTAGTGGTGTTGACTCGTGGCTGGCGGCGTTCGCTGCTACTCTCAACATGATCATAGAATTTGCACTTAAATCAATGATGGACCCACACAGGAGGCTTTTTACGATGGCGCTACTGACGAGAAACACACTCTGGCTCTTGACCCCCTATGTGGTCCTTAAAATATGGTGCTAGAACCCGTAATAAGGGTAAAAAAAATGGTAGAGAGTGAGGTGGGTGAGGCAGCGCAGTGAGACACCACGTGGTGACTGGGCCTATGGGATGAATGGCATAATCCTCACTGGGGACACCCTCACTAGGCATGAAAATATTATAAGCCAAGCAGGCTATAACAAACCCACAAAATACCACAACACCACAGGGCTGATAAAACACTCAGAATGGCTAGAACTTGAAGCACAAAGCGATGAAGAAGACTGTACCCACGTGGCTTGCTTGATCACTGGGTTATGAACACTTGTTAGTTGCTGGCTGGCTTGGCTTAACCCTTCACACAGAATGGCTTGATAACTTCTAACGATGAACACAGCAGGGGTGGAAAGCTGGCTTGGCAGGCAAGGCTGGATGGTGTAAGGCTTGGGCTGACTGGGCTCGTTATGACTCACTCCCCCACCACAGACTGGCTTGCTGGTTTGGCTTACTTTGTAAACTCAGGTCAACCCCTCGGGAGTAATGCAAATAAGCAGATAAACACTAATACACAGAGACTGACCAGTGAATATTGTAGAGGCCCCCCCCCCCCCTGTAGAAACGCTGGTCCGTGCTGGCTGGCTAGTCGGCCCTACTGACTACACAAGATGTCCGTCGGCAGAGAGAATTTATCTTCGTGCATCGGCGTAATTAACAATTTTACGCCCCCCACTGCTGCCACCAATTTGTCATAGGGGTTCGGAAGGAGATATGAAGGTTGAAGATAAACACACTTGTGGATGGTAACGCTATATATTGTCAGACTGTGGTAAGGGAAGGGCCCGGCCTGCCTGCTTGCCTGTTGTATGTCTAAGCGTGGACTGAGGGCGAGGTAACGCGTCCCACTCACTCATGTGCATCCCGTGACGTCATACAGTCATTAGGCCTAATAGGGATCGTCTATATAAAACACATGGATGGTACAATAATACTCAGCTAAGCTATACAACACATGTAAGGGGGGATCAGCAACTCTGCTGACACTGCCAGAGTACAGGATAGGTGTGAAACTGCTATGGGAGACTACAGGAAGGGTGTGGGAGTGCTGTGGGAGAGTACAGGAAGGGTGTGGGAGTGCTCTGGGAGAGTTCAGGATGGGTGTGAAAGTTCTGTGAGGGGACCATGAAGGGTGTGGGAGTGCTATGGGAGAGTACAGAAAGTGTGTGCGTGTTCTGGGAGAGTATAGGAAGGGTGTGGGAGTGCTGTGGGAGAGTACAGGATATGTGTTGGAGCTCTGTGGGAGAGCGGAGGATGGGTGTGGAAGTGGTCTGGGAGAGTAACAGGAAGGTGGTGGGAGTGCTCTGGGAGAGTACAGGAAGTATGTGGGAGTGCCTGGAGAGTACAGGAAGGGTGTGGGGGGTGCTCTAAGAGAGTACAGGATCGGTGCGGTTCTCTATAGAGAGTACAGGATGGTGTGGGAGTGCCTCTTTAAGAGGCAGGATGAGTGTTGGGCGTGCTCTGGGAAGTACAGGATCGGTGTCAGAGAGATCTTGGAGAGTACGGGATGGGTTTATGAGTGCTCTGGCGAGAGTACAGGGATAGGTTGAAACTGCTCCTGGGAGACTACAGGAAATTGTGTGATGCTCTGTGGAAGTACAGGTGTGGGAGTGCTCTGGGAGAGTTTTTCAGGCAGATGGGTTGTGAAAGTCCGTGAGGGAGACCATGAAGGGTGTGGAGAGCTATGGGAGAGTACAGGAAGTGTGTGCGTGTTCTGGGAGATTATAGGAAGGGTGCTGTTGGAGAGTACAGGATATAGGTGATGGAGTTTGTGGGAGAGGCAGAGGGGATGGTTGGGAGTGGTCTGGGAGAATACAGGAAAGGATATGGGAGTGCCTGGAGAGTACAGGAGGCTGTGGGAGTGACCTGGGAGAGTACAGGATGGGTGTGGGAGTGCTCTGGGAGAGTACAGGAAGGGGTGTGGGGGTTTCTCAGAGAGTACAGAATAGAGGCGGTTCTCTTAGAGAGTACAGGATTGGTGGTGGGAGTGCTCCTGGGAGAGTAACAGGAAGAGTGTGGGAGTGCTCTAAGAGAGTACAGAATCGGTGCGGTTCCTCTTAGAGATGTACAGATGGTGTGGAGTGCACTGGAGAGTACAGGGAGGGTGTGGGGGTGCTCTAAGGGAGTACAGGATCGGTGCGATTCTCTTAGAGAGTACAGGATGGGTGTGGAAGTGCTCTGGTAGAGTACAGGAAGGGTGTGGGGGTGCTCTAGGAGAGTACAGTATCGGTGCGGTTCTCTTAGAGAGTACAGGATGGGTGTGGGAGTGCTCTAGGAGAGTTCAGGAAGGGTGTGGGGTTGCTCTAAGAGAGTACAGGATGGGTGTGGGAGTGCTCTTAGAGAGCACAGCATTGGTGTGGGAGTGCTCTTAGAGATTACAGAATTGGAGTTGGAGTGCTCTAGAGAGTACAGGATTGGTGTGGGAGTGCTCTTAGAGAGTACAGGATGGGTGTGGGAGTGCTCTTACAGAGTACAGGATGGGTGTGGGAGTGCTCTTAGAGAGTACAGGATGGGTGTGGGAGTGCTCTTAGAGAGTACAGGATGGGTTGTGGGAGTGCTTCATTACATAGTACAGGATAGGTTTGTGGTAGTGTCTCTTACAGAGTACAGGATGGTGTGGAAGTGCTCTTACAGAGTACAGGATGGGTGTGGGAGTGCTCTTACAGAGTACAGGATGGGTGTGGGAGTGCTCTTACAGAGTACAGGATGGGTGTGGGAGTGCTCTTACAGAGTACAGGATGGGTGTGGGAGTGCTCTATTACAGAGTACAGGATGGGATTTGGGAGTGCTCTTACAGAGTACAGATGGGTGTGGAGTGCACTTACAGAGTCAGATGGGGTGTGTGAGTGCTCTTACAGAGTACAGGATGGGGTGGGAGTGCTCTTACAGAGTACAGGATGGGTGTGGGAGTGCTCTTACAGAGTACAGGATGGGTGTGGGAGTGCTCTTACAGAGTACAGGATGGGTGTGGGAGTGCTCTAACAGAGTACATGATTGGTTGGGAGTGCTCTACAGAGTACAGGATGGGTGTGGGGAGTGCTCTTACAGAGTACAGGATGGGGTGGAGTGCTCTTACGGTACAGGATGGTGTGGGAGTTGCTTCTGCAAAATATGTGTGAGTGGCCATATGCCTGGTGGCCTAAAGATCCCGCTTCACACACGGAGGGCCCGGGTTCGATTCCCGGCGGGTGGAAACATATCGACACGTTTCCTTACACATGTTGTCCTGTTCACTTAGCAGCAAATAGTAACCTGGGTGGTTAGTCGACTGGGTGTGGGTCGCATCCTGGGGGACAAGATTGAGGACACCCAATGGAAATAAAGTTAGACAGTCCTCAGATGATGCACTGACTTCCTGGGTGGCTTAACCCTCCGGGGTTAAAAATCTTCATGAGCATCATCTTATATATTTATTTATTATTATCACATCACACTGGCCGATTCCCACCAAGGCAGGTGGCTCGAAAAAGAAAAACTTTCACCATCATTCACTCCACACTGTCTTGCCAGAAGGGTACTTTACACTACAGTTTTTAACACTGCAACATTAACACCCCTCCTTCAGAGTGCAGGCACTTGTACTTCCCATCTCCAGGAACTCAAAGTCCGGCCTGCGGTTTCCTGAACTTCTTCAAAATGTACTTTGCTCACACACTCCAACAGCACGTCAAGTATTAAAAACCATTTGTCTCCATTCACTCCTATCAAACACGCTCACAAGCATACCTGCTGTAAGTCCAAAGCCCCTCTCACACAAAGCCTCCTTACCCCCTCTCTCCAACCTTGCCCTCCCAAGGACACAAGTTCTTTGTCTCCACAGAACTCCTAAGTCACACTCACTCTTTTTCCCTCATCAATTCTATGATTCACCTCATCTTCAAGACCCATCCGCTGACACGAATCCACTCCCAATATCTGAATACATATTCACCTCCTCCATACTCTCTCCATCCAATCTATATTCAATTCTTTATCATCACGCTAATCTTTTGTTATCCTCGTAAGCCCACCCACCTTATCTCTTTCCCTGTATTCACTTCAATTTTCTTCTTTTAACACACCCACCAATCATCCA
>NC_069400.1:57880392-57885101 GCF_026875155.1 Cherax quadricarinatus
ACAAATACTGTAAGGAAAATGCGGTAACATTCATTGACAACTGGGACCTCTTCTATGGCAGAAATGACATGTATGCCAGGGATGGGGTTCACTTATCTAGGTCTGGGGTGGGGGCGCTGGCAACCGCAGTGGAGGGAGCTAATAGGACTTTAAACTAGGAATAGTTAGTGGTATGGGTTTTGGCAGGAAAACAGTGAAGTCCCAGTGTAGTAATATTATGAGTTCTAGGCGAACTAGTAATAAGCAGTACGAGGTAGATATTGAAAAGTCAGTGACACAAGGTGATAAGGACAGTAACAGGTTTAGTAGAAAAGGAGAAATGAGCAGGAAGGGTAAACGGAAAAGAGAGTCTTTTAATGTATATTATGCTAATAGCCGTAGTGCTAGGAATAAGATAAGAACATAAGAACATAAGAACGAAGGAACACTGCAGCAGGCCTACTGGCCCATGCGAGGCAGGTCCAAGTCTCCTACCGGCTTAAGCCAATGCACCCAACCTAGTCAAGTCAGGTCACATTGACTTAAGGGAGGAACACGGCAACCGACCTGGTAGTACAAGCTATCAGGTCCAACTCACACCCACCCACATCCACTCATGTATTTATCCAACCTATTTTTAAAGCTACACAACGTTCTGGCCTCTATAACTGTACTGGGGGTTTGGGTTCCACTCACCCCAAACTCTTTTTATCAAACCAAAAACCTACCTAAACCTTCCTGAATCTAAAATTTTTAAAAACCCAAAAAACCATTGGCAGCCCTTTCCCTAGGCTAGAAATTTTAAAAGCACACTTTTTAAACACCCCCTTTTAAATTTTTTCCCCTGTCTTCCATTTATACACCTAAATTCATATCCCCCCAAAATTCAAAGGGCCCTTTTCTAGAGATCCCAGATTCAGGGCCCTTATTTCCTATCCCATGGGAAAGGGGTTTCTGAACATGGGATCAACTTTGCCCCATCCCCCTTTTTGTACTTTTTTCCAGAAAATTTTTAAAATTCCATTCGAATACGGGGGCCAAAAACTGTGCAGCATAATCAAAAATGAGGCCAAACCCAAAGGGAAGTTAGAGTTGAAAAAAACCCGGGGACCCAATTATTTTTTTTTCTTGATATAACCAAAGGGAATCTATTAGCTTTACGCGAACACTTATGCACTGTTGTCTTGGTTTCAATTATTTGGCTAACCAAAACTCCAAAATCTTTTTTTGCAATTTTAATTTTAAGATCAACTTTAAATTTAGTTTATATTGGCTTTGTTTTTTCCGTCCAACTTTTAAATTTTGGGCATTTGTCTATATTAAACTGCTCCCCACTTCTCCGACACTGCACCAGCCCCAATTCAAATTTTCCTGGAGTGCCCAAATGCCCCTCCCCAGAATAATTTGGGACGGCCAAATTTTGGTGTCTTTTGGGGCAAAACTTGCCGAGTCGCTTTTTATCCCTCATCTATGTCGTTTAGGGTTAGATTGGGGGCCCAGTGGGGGGCCCAACACTGACCCCTTTTGGGAACCCCGCTCGTGCCCTTTCCCCCCACCTGATTCCCCCCAAATTTATGAAAACTTCTGCTGCCTATTTGTCAACCAGCCTCTACCCAAGGGAAAAAAATTTTTCCCTCCTTTTCCCATGGGCCTTAATTTTCCTAATAGTCTCTATGGGGAAACCCTGTCAAAACCCTTACGAAGCCCATAAACAAAATATCATTTCATTCCCCATGATCTACCTCCTAAAAATCCCTTTAAGTAAAAAAATTTAAAAAATTCGTAAGGCAGGAACCCCCCTTAAAAAAAAACCCAAAGCGAAAATTCGTTAATAATTTATGTTTTTCAAGGGGCTACAACCCTGCCTCGGCAATTTTTGGGTTCCATTTTTTTTCCCCACATGGGGGGAAAGGCTTATTGTCTATAGTTCGAAGCAAAGGGCCCTTTCCCACCTGTTTTAAAAATAGATATCACTTTTGCCATTTTCCACTTATCTGGCACCATGCCCAGTTTGAAAGGGGATTGTTGAAAAGATTAGCCAAAGGGTGCAAAATTTCCTCTTTACTTTCCCTTTTAAAAACCCCTTGCCATGCAGTTAAACGGGGCCGGGGGGTTTTGTTGGGTTTTTAAATTTTATCTATTTCCCCAAAGGCCCAAATGTAAATTGTACCCAACCCGGGGCACAGTTTTTTATCTTTCCGGGTTCTACATAATTTATCATTACGGAAAAAATTTTGGGAAATCCTCCTTTAAAAACGAAGGAAGAAATGTGTTAAAAATTCTACACATTTCCAACACTGTCTTTGAGCGCCCCCGGGGAATTTTTTGAGGGGGCCCTATCTTGTCCCGATCTTATTTGTATACCTGAAAGAATCCCCCTTTTGGGTTTTGTTTTCGATTTTCTTTCAACTTTAACCTCATAATCTCTTTTTGCTTTTTTAATTCCCTTTTTTTTTTTCCCCTCTTTAACTGAAAATTTTCGAATTCTTAATTTTCCCCTCCTCCATTTTTATTTGCCCCATATATGCCTCTCTTTACTAGCCCGATATTTTAATCTATTGTTTTATCCATTTTTTGGAAACATTTTTTTTTGATCTGATTTCCCTATTTGGAACAAAATTTTTTCTGAGGGGCTAGAAATATGCCCCGGAAAGCATCTATCGGGCATCAACATTTAGGTCATTCCAGTTTAGCCCCCCCTAATTAAATTTTTTCCCGTCCTATGAAATCAGCCAAGCGAAATTTAGGGACTGAAAACTTGGTTGCCCCTTTTTAGGGGAAATTTCCCTGATAAAATTAAAACTTTAGTGATTTGTGAAAACACTTTCCCCCAAAAACTCATCATTAACCTCAAAATTATTAAAATTTGTGGGTTTTCCCCACTGGCCCAAGGGAAACCCAAACCCCAAAGGAAAATTATTTCCCCAAAAAGGCTCTGTCACAAACTTTTTTAAAAAACAATCCTGGGTCGTTCAAAAAAGTCACCTGACCTAAATTTCCTGTCAAATTGCTCCAGTCAATCTTCTATAGTTTTTAAATTTTCCCCTTAAACACAACATTTTCGTATGTAATGCCTTAAAAGAATTTTGTCCCATAGAAAATTTACTGCATTCCCTATCAAAATTTTGGGGGCCCCGTAAAACCCCACCCAAAAATTTTTTTTCTCGGCCCTTTGAGAACTGTAACCAAACAGATTCAAATGGCTGACGCTTCAAAATTTTAAAATCTTGTCTAACACAAAAATTTTAAAATTTTCTCTACATACATCGCACTCCCCTCAACCCTTCCCCGTTGACCCCCCGTTTAAATGTGGAAAAAATTTATAAACCTTGAATGTGACATTCAAAAGGGCCCCTTTTTCCCCTATCTTTTAGATTGGGCCAGGTCCCCTGTTAAAAACAATAATATCTATGTTTTTCCCGCACTTGCAATAAACTTAACCCCATCATCTTATTTCTTTCACCCTTCAAATTTGTATATAAACCTTAAGGAGCTAGTCCTTCCTGCCCTCTGCTGTCCCCCCCCCTTTTTTTGGGGGTTTTCTGACCTGATCTATTGTCTTATTTATAACTTCCCTGCGAATGCCTTTTATATATTTCTGTTCCAACCCTAGTGTTGCAACCTGCTTTTTTCCCCCCACACAAACCCCAAACCCCTAAAAATTTCCCTCCCGTTTAAAATCATAGGCATTTCACCAATTTGGGTTCTCAATTTGAGTCGCAAGTGCTACCCCCCCCTGGGCCCCCGAGAGAAAGTACCCCATCCCTTTACATACCAAAGTTTGCCATAAAATTTTTCCAGTTTTTTCAATGAATGGGATTTGGGAAGTTTCCGCCCGACTGTTTTAGCCCCAAAAATTTTTCAAAACCCAATTTCCCCCAGACAAACCCCAAATTTTTACTCCCCTTCTTGGCAAAATGCACATATGAAATTTGGGGTCCCCCCCCTTTGACTTAATGAAAAAATAGCTGACCTGAAATTAACCCAGGCCCCTCCCCCTACCCTCCCCCAAAATCATTTCCACCAGCACTGAGACAGATTTAAAGGGCTTTTTTCCCATTACCTACATTATATTAAAACCACCGTTTACAAAAGTCCCCACCCCCACTCCAGGGAAACACACTCCCATTTTCTCATCTTCTTATTTCCCATTTTCAAAAAACAAAGGGCAATATTCTTACCTGAAGTCCCAACCACAAGAATTTTTGCTTACCCCCCCCATTTGCAGGGCAGTAGTACCCTTTCCTTCACTGGCCCACTGAAAATACATTCATTCCCCGAAGAACAAGAAGCGATTTCCTACCTTCCCGATCCTTTACTCTTAAAAATTTCCCCTTTCTCCCGATGGGGCCTCCCATTACTTGAACCACTCGCCACTTTTACAGGGGCTGGGCTGCACCTCACTGGGTGGACCGTTGCTACCTCCCCAACTACAACCTCCTCACAGGGGAGAAAACAGACCCGCCCCCCTCACTGCTAGAAGCCTTTATTTTCCCACAACTCCAGCCACCTCAAAACTCCTCCCCAAAACCCCTTGAGGTGGGCCTTCAGCCCCCCTAAACTCCTCCTGGAGAAACAAGACCCCCTCCTTCAAAACCCCCAACCCCCAATTTTTAAAACACGCAAAAAGCAAAACCATCTCTGTAACCGCCACGCTAATCCCCAAAGCAGCTCAGGGTCTGTGACCTAACGTAAAGATGACCCCTGACCAAATGACCAAACCACTGACC
>NC_069400.1:57885601-57924404 GCF_026875155.1 Cherax quadricarinatus
ACAAAGATAGGGTTTTGTGGGGGAAAAGTTCAATAGATGGTTTAGGAATATATATGTAACTTAGTTTCACTCCCGGCTACTAAAAGGTGGGGAAAGTCAAGCCCCTTTTTTTCCCGTTTTTTCTCCCCCTCCCTGAAAGTGATTTTTTGACTGCCGGCTGTTGTTAAGTGGGCATCTACCCCCTACCCCTTTTTCCCCCTCCCCTCCCCTTCCCCCCCCCCCAAAAGGTGATGTGTGGGGCTCTGGTTAAACAGAAACACTGACTCACACCCCAACTCTATGAAGTACATCCCTCCCTTTATTCTAGTGGATTTATTGGTTGAAAACCCTCACTTTTGATCAATAATAAACTTAGCTTTTCACCTTTGCTCTATTTTGACTGTTGTAATAACCCCACATTTTTAAGTACAGACTTCCATGGAGAGTGATTATTTAAGCAGGGGTAACCTGTTATCTTTCCAGCTTGGATGTCAAGAGGGTCACCGGAAACAAGGGTAGAACAGGAAAGAACAACATCCAGAGATTTCCCCGGGTTTATTAAAAACCTGGGCCTTATAAATTTCAGACGTAACTCCAAACGCAGCGGAAAAGAACCTCTTCCTGTTTTCACGAAGAATACTCGCGGGTATCGTAAAAACTAGCCATGGTGGTCCCAACACCTGGACCCCCACCATTCAGCAACGGCTACGTTTTCAACAACAGTGTCACCAACACCAACACCCACGTTTTATATAATTTAAAAAAGCTTAATTCATTTTTATATTTTTCATTTTTCATTTTTTTAATGTAGGATTAATTTTTCATTTAAGTTTTTTAATTTTATATTTCTATATAATAAAGTGTTTGTTGTCTGTTATTTCTTTTTCTTTTCACTAATTTTCCCTGAGGGGGAGCCAGCCGGGTAATACTGACGAATTGTTACAGGTATAAGCCTCACACGTATGATTCTTCTGAGGGGGTAGAAAAGAACTTCATAGGATTTTAAAAAATTGATGTCTTGGGCGGGAAAAGGGAAAAATAAATTTTCAATGGGATAAGGGGTAGGTACTAGTCCTTGGTAAGAAAAAACCCTCGAAGCTAAAAACTGGGTAAAGGAGAGTTATCATCAAATTTTAAAAAGCTTGGGATCATGGTGAGCAGAAATCAAGCCAAGACAGTAGTGCCTTAGTGGCGAAACAAGGCAATAAAATTGCTTGGATTTATCTAAAAGTTTAGAAACAAAAGTCCAAAATTATTTTACATTTAACCCCACAGTGGGCCTCATTGGATTATGCCGCCAGTTTTGGTCCCTTACTACAGGAGGAAAAAATTCATTGGAGAACATACAGAGAAGGGTGACTAAAATGATTAACTGGAAGAAAAACTCCCCTATGAAGATTGACTTAAAGCCTTTAAAACTCCACTCTCTGGAGAGACGTGAAAAGAGGGGAATATCATTGAAGTGTATAATGGTGATGTGTACTTACTCATGGTGACGTTACTTTCTCCGTCATGGGACGTGTACTTAACTAAAGGGGACATGTACTTAGTCAGTGAGTACGTTTGTGTCCTTCCTTGGGCTGAACCAAGATGCCCTCCATCGAGCAACTTTACAAGCAGTTTAAAGGAAGAATTGAGGGTAGCAAGTGGGGATAAGGTGATTGACTGAGGGGATGTTTTCTAACGAAATTTTTATCCCTTTTGAATATGGAGACCAAACGACTGATAGTCTAGGTAGGGCCCTATTTTGATGTTAAAGCTGTGTATAACCTTTGGGCTTCGTTTCTTAACTTCTTGATATAAATCCCAATAATATATTTGCCTTATTACTACGCTTGGCATTTCGTCTTGGTTTTTAAAGGTTTCTGTCACTATAACCCCCCAATAACATTAAAATGGTATAAAATACCGACAGGGTTTTTAGGGAAACACATATGAAACAGTTAGGTATCTTTTTTTCGGAAATTTCGCCCACACAGAGGCTTCTTCAGTCGAGTACAGAAAAGGTATAGAACAGAAGAGCTTGAAGACGATGTAATCAGTCCACACCCTTGAAGTTTAGAGGTGGTCAGTCCCTCAGCTGGGGGAAGAGTATTGTTCCATAGTTTGAGACAATAGGAGTTGAATAGGAAAAACGAACGAAAATTTTTAGGTAAGATCCCAAATGGGATGAGCGGGAAAACGGGACAGACGAAGAATAGTGCTGGGGGGAGTGTTTTAGTCTTTGAAATGGCCCGGGCTTAACCCAGCAGCTAAGGTGATCGTGGTAAAGACATTGATAACACAAATTCAGCTTTTTTTTGGGGATTTCCGGGGGGGTAGCGGGGAGGAGGGAAACGGAAAAATTTTTAGCTAAAGCAACGGGGGTCAGAAAAAGAACAGCGCAAGGTACCAGCAGTGAATCCAAGGATATTTGTAAATAGGGTTAGGGGCAGGATCATACAAGGGAGAAAAGGTTTGTTTTGGTTTTTGGGTCTGCGAATGTCTTCGTCAAGGAAGAGGTCCAGTAGTTATGTCGTTCTCAAATTTTCTACTGTCTTCACTGAGCGTCCCCCAGAACAGATTCGCGCAGGGATGGTAATTGGCATGGAGAGACTCGCTTGTGGCGAAGTCCCCATCACACAAGCCCCAGCCGCGCTTTTTCTGGAACGCTGCAGTTTTAAATGTGTTTTAGCGAAAGAGAGGGTTAAGGAATAAGTTTTTCAGAGGACGTATTAGGGGTTTGAGAGGGTTTTTTGGTGCGTTGGGAACATGTTGCAGCTTGTAAGGCCCCCAAGAGCCTTACTAGCTTTTTTCAGCCTTGAAAAATGTGGTCCGGGAAGCAAAAAAGTACAAGATTAACGCCAAAGACAGGACAATTGGGATGGGGTGTAATGCTGGGGTCACAGTTTTGAGCTCACATAATGGAGGATCCCGTTTCGTAATTTTTAAAAATGTAATGCGGATTTAGCTACATTGGGGTTTATCCTCCATTTTTACCCAATTTCTAAACCTGTCGCCTCATTTTGTGTTTTGTGTGTGAGTGTATCTATATTGGCATGAGTGATAAGTTGTGTAATGTCGTCTGCATAGGCTAGAGTGATGGAGTTGTGGTATACAGGTGTTGGAATGTCAGTAGTGTATAAAATGTTGCAGTGTCTGTCTGACAGAGTGAACATTAAAATGGTATAAAATACCGACAGGTTGTTAGGTAAGACACAAAACAAGGGTATCTTGGTACAGACCTGAAATCAACTTGGACAACTTCTACTAGTGAGAATGGTTGGATTTGAGAGGGACCTGACCTCCCAACGACTACATTCTTACCTCTACTAGTGGCCTACATCTCACCTCCTGGCGGTATATAATGCTCCATCCTGCCATGCCTTTCAACGCAACAAACTACACCTCTACAAATCCCTAATACGTCCTCTGATAACTTAGTCTCCTCTAGCCCTCTCTCTTGCAGCTAAAACGAACTTACTTAAACTGCAGCGTGTCCAGAACAAGGCACTGCACTGGGTGCTTGATGTCAGATGGGAGGATTTCTCCACAAGCGAGTCTCTCCATGCCCAATTAGACATCCCTGCGCTGAATCTGTATTGGAAGACGCTCAGTGACAGACAGACAAACTTGAGACGCGACATGACTACTGGACCCCTCTCCTTGACGAAGACATTCGCAGACCCACAAACCAACACAACCTTTTCTACTCTTTGTATGATCCTGCTCCTAATCCTATTTACAAATAACCTTGGATTCACTGGCAGGTACCTTGAGCTGTTCATTCTCTGACCCACTTTCGCTTTAGCTAATCTTCGCCTGTCCCGTCTTCCCCGCTTATCCCACCGGAGTCCCAAAAGAAAAGCCTGAAATTCTGTTATCAATATCTGTCCCACGCCTTAGCTGCTTGGTTAAGCCCTGGCTCTATTTCTACGACTAAGAACACTCCTCTCCTGAGCTATTCTTCGTCTGTCCCTTCTTCCCTGCTCATCCCATTTGGGATCTTACCTGAACTTGTTCGTTCGTTCGTTCGCTCGTTCGTTTGTTCGTTCGTTCACTTCAACTCCATATTGTTTCAGACTATGGAACAATGCTCTTTTCCAGACTGAGGGACTGACCACCTCAAAACTTCATGGGTGATGGACTGATTACATCGTCTTCAAGTCTCTTCTGCTTCTATCAACTTTTCTGTACTTGACTGAAGAAGCCTACTGTGTAGGCAAAACGATTCGAAATAAAGATACCTAACTGTTGCATATGTGTCTTACCTAAAAACCTGTTGGTATTTTATACCATTTTAATGTTCACTCTGTCAGACACTGCAACACAAGGATATCTTGGTACAGACCTGAAATCAACTTGGACAACTTCTACTAGTGAGAATGGCTGGATTTGAGAGGAACGTGACCTCCCAACGACTGCATTTTTACCTCTACTAGTGGCCTACATCTCACCTCCTGGCGGTATATAAGGCTCGTCCTGTCACTTCAACTCCATACATATATAACAATGGTTATAAATGACCATAATTTTTAAAGGGGTGGACGGGTATGCCAGCGGAAGGCCTCGGTCAGATGACCAAAAGCTCCAAAGGCTGGTCATCATCTAACTAAGACCCGCGTCAGGAAACATTTGTCCGGTTTCCTGACGAACCTTACCTAACCTAACCTAACTTCAACACCAGTGTTCTATGTTCTGAATGTGTTGAATAGCGTTAGGGTGGGGTGGGTGAGGGTGCAAGATGTTCTCCCAGATGTGTTTGAAGATGTTAGTAGCAGACTGCGGGTCTGAGATATGTGTGTTGTTGTGGGTGATGTGTTTGAATTTGTTGGTGGGAGTGGTGCCTCTGATTTTTTTAATAAAGTTCCAGAAGGCTTTGGTGTTTTTGATGCGCTGTTTGTTGGCATGTAGTATGAGCTGTGACCAGTGATTGTTGTGGTCTTGGTCTAGACTTTGTAGAATGTTGTTTCTGAGGTAAGTGAGATCTAATCGGACTTGATTAAATCTGTGTGTTGTAGAGAAAGCAGTTGTGGTAACAGATAATTAGTCTTCTTGTTCTGATTGAGGGTTTGAAGGAATAACGAGTGGTGTGGGTTTTCTTTGGTATTGCGGTGTTGGCTGCTTGTGTAATGGTGTCTTGGATGAGAGCAAGTTGAGTGTCAATGTCAGAGATGGGTTTGTTGTAGTCATAGGTGAGGTTAGTATTATCTGTGTTGTTTGAAGGCATCCCAGTCTGCGTTCTTGTAGCAGAAGGAAGGTCTGGCTGGGATGAGGATAGATTTGGAGTTGTGTAAGATGATGGGAATGTGATCAAAGCCTGTAATAGGGCCAGATGATATGTAGTGTTGAAAGAGAGAGCTGGCTCGGTTTGCCAGAATGATGTCGGGTTTGCCTTCGCCAGTGTCATTGTAGAAGGTGTTGAAGTCTGGGCCGAGGTGAACTAGGTTTTTGTGGTTTGTGAAGTTGAGTAATTGGTGACCAAGTTGGTTGTTACTGGTGTGATGAAAGGCGGTGTGTTTGGCATTCATATCAGCTAGTAGGTATGTTGGTGTGTTGGTGTAGTTGAAGACTAAGGAAAGGTCGTGTATGTTAAGAATAGTGTTTTGGCGAGCATAGGTGGTGGAAAAGATAAAGGGGCCGAGGTGGGTGTGTATTCTGACTGCAAGACAGTGTTGGTGTATAAAAGGGATTGGGAGAAATTCGTGTTTTAATGTTGGATTTGACATGGATGGCAACCCCATCGTGGGGATCATAGGGGGACTGTAGTGCAGTATAACCATAATGGCGGATACGTTGAGAGGCTTTGAGGCAGGTACTGTTTAGCAAAACAATATCTGGCCTCTCTGCTTCAAGGAGCTTGGCCAGTAGGTGTCTAATTGTAAAGTAAGAACGTACGTTGAACTGAATCACCTTAAACATGATTTAATGGTTTCGTCATAGCAAAGTTAATGTCGGGGGAGGAGTTTGGATTAAAGCCCGTGATAGTGGTGCCATCAGTGGATGTGTGTTTGTAGGTGCTACGGACCCGTTTCCTTGAGGGGGAGGAAGAGATGGATCTGTTTTTATGTTCTTTGGTCTGTCTGTCAGAAGTTGGGGCAGGGTTAGGTTTGAGTGGATTTTGTCTGGAGGAGGTGGAGTTGGACCTGGATGAAGTTTTCGATGCAGTGGAGGAGTGGGCGAAGGTGGATGCAGAGGAAGTGGAAGCTTTGGTAGGGGATGAGGAAGAGGAAGCTATGGTAAGGGATGAGGAAGTGGAAGCTTTGGAAGGGGATGAGGAAGAGGGTAAGGAAGTGGGGGAGGAGTGGTCGTAGCAGCAGTAGTAGGGGTGTTGGTGGGAGGTGTAGAAGTAGTGAAGAGGGGCATGGGAGGAGGAGAGCTGGTGGGAGTAGGAAGTGGGAGGTGGGAGAGAGGGAGGAGGGAGAGGTTGTAGGAGGCTTAGAAGAGAAGCAGGAAGGAGGGATAATTAAAGAGAGAAGATTGTTAGCAGACAAGATTAGGTTAAGGACATGTGAGTAGTCTGATTGCTAAGCTTGAGAGATTACCATCGCAGAGTGGGCAGCAGTGGCCAGTTGACAGTTTCGTAGTCTAGTGTGGGTGTAGGTGTAGAAGGAGAAGTGCTTGTAGTCTGTGTATTGGTGTTTGATGTGTGTAGAGTAGAAGAGGTAGACCAAGTGCGTGGGGAGGCCCAGGCATTGGGGGTAGGGGAGGGAGGTATGGAAGGGGAGGGAGGTGCAGGGAAGGGGTTGGGGAGGGAGGGAGGTTGGTTTGCTCTGAGGGAGGAGAGAATGTGCTTTCTAGAAGGGCAGGAATTTGCAACTGCAGTGTGTGACCCGCTGCAGTTAGAACATTTAAGGGGGAGGTTGCAAGTATTCCAGAAGTGGCCAGTTGCTGAACATCTGGAGCAGACTTGTGTAGATGTGCATGTGTTTTTGTCGTGGCCGAATTTGTAGCATTTAAGACATTGTGTGATTGGGTGGAAGTTCAGCGTGAAGAGTGTGTTTGGAGGAATGGGGATGGTCTTGGCAAAGATTCCTTGACTGAAGAGTGTAGAGGCGTCAGCAGGAGTAGAACAGCGTATTTTGAGAATGGGTCTGTAAATATCGTCAACAGAGACTTTGTTCTTAGTACTGATATCTTTTATTAAGTCTTCTTTGTCTGTGTCATAGGCTGTCAGGAGAGAGTAGTCTACGTGTTTAGCAATGACTGTGCTTTTGGCACGGTGCTCAGGAGTCCAAATAAGGGTGAAGCCTGCGTTGAGAAGTTTTTGTCTGGTATCAGTTGAGGTATACGTTTCGTAGGAATGTTTGTCAAGAAGGAGTTTGAAGTCTGAGTTGGTTTTGAAGACTTTAAGTTGAGGTCCACCAGTAATCTGATATAATAAATTTTCAGGACAGATAGTGGCATCAGGATTAGTGAATTTGAGGTTTAGAGAGAAGGAATTGGATTTAGAAGAAGCAGAGGCAGGTATGGGCGGTTGGGGAAGAGTGGAAGGGGGGTGGCAAGTGGAAGGCAAAGAAGGCATAATTCGTCTAATTACGTCTAATTACGAGAAATGAAATTGGCGGTAACAATCGGCCAAAAAGTGAGAGTACTCAGCTAGGCAAGTACGTGTAAGTAGACACACGTACTTGCCTGGCGCAGGACACTGAGGAGGTGATCTGTAGCTTGATGGAGCACTGTATATCCTGAGTGGCGGCGAGAATTCAGGCAGCAACAGGCTTCCTGCCCTTGAGTAGGCAACCACCGACGCACCAATCCTGATGGTGGAGAGGAAGACGAAGGTCCAGCAAGCACTACTGTAAGCGAAGTCCCTCCCAATACGGGGTAATTCGAGAGAGGCGAGATCGTCGATGTGTGAGTGATGTGTTAGCTAAGCACACGTCACCACTTGAGCTAAGTCACAAACGAAACAACACCAGACAGCCACATCCATCTGGACTCTCTTACCTCCTCCCAAGAACTTGACACTCCTTTCACCAACACAGACGTTAAAACTCTCCTCATACACCTTCCTCCCAAGGCCCCTGGTGCCTCTGGCCTAAACCATATTATCCTTAAACACCTTCCTGGCTCTATCATTACTGCCTACACAAACCTCCTCAATGCCTCCCTTGCCTCTGGATACTTCCCTTCCCTTTTTAAAGCTGCTACTGATATTCTCCTTCCTAAACCCAATAAAGACCACTCTGACCCTAGAAACTATCGCCCTATCAGCCTCCTCGAAACTTTAGGAAAACTCTTTGAAAAACTCATCAATCATCGACTTCGCAGATACCTGGAACACAATTCTCTACTTTCTGATGGCCAGTTTGGCTTCAGAACACACAGATCCACACAGGATGCCATTAACATCATTCTCAACTACATCCACATAAACACAAAACTAAGAAACAGGACAGCCCTGGTTGCAAAAGACGTTGAAAAAGTTTTTGACACTGTCTGGCACGAAGGGCTCAAGTACAAACTCTGCACTAACTTTAACCTGCCTCTCACTACTCGTAAACTTCTCTGCAACTTCCTAGACGGCCGTACCATGAGAATCAAATTCCAAGGCTGTTACTCTGACTACTTCACACTAAATGCCGGAGTACCCCAGGGATCTGTCCTCTCCCCTACCCTCTACATTTTATACACTAAAGCCATTCCAACACCTGTATACCACAACTACATCACACTAGCCTATGCAGACGACATTACACAACTTATCACTCATGCCAAAATAGATACACTCACACACAAAACGCAAAATGAGGTCGACAGGATAGTCATTTGGGAACAAAAATGGGGACAAAACCAAATGCATAAATCCAGCAAAATTTTTTAACTAAGGAAACGGATATCCATTACTTCTAGCTCAAAAACAGCTGACCCCCGCACTTCACCCATCACACAACCTACACTGTCCTTGGCTTTTAATTTTGACTCCCTTCTTCGTTTAAAAAGGAATTTTTCACTAAAGGGCATGAAATAGCTTAAGGCTTTTGGGCCTCTACAAGCGAACCATGCCTCTCAACCACCAAATCACCTCTGCAAATCCTAATACGTCCTCTGATAACTTACTCCCCTTTAGCCCTTCTCTTGCAGCAAAAAAAAACTTATTTAAAAAACTGCAGCGGGGCCAAAAAGGGGGCCCTGTGTGCTTGATGTCAGAGGGGGAGGACTTCGCCAAAACGATCTCCCATGCCCATTAGACATCCCTGCGCTGACCTGTACTGGAAGACGCTCGTGACAGACAGATGACAAACTTAATACACAAAATGACTAGGACCCCTCTCCTTGACGAAGACTTCCCCAAGACCCCAAACAACACAACCTTTTTTTCTCCTTGCATATCCTGCTCCAAACCCTATTTACAAAAAACCCTTGGATTCGCTGACGGGTACCTTCTATAACAGGTCCCATTCTCTGCCCACGTTGCCTTTCTTTTGGGTTAAGAATGGTATTTACATCCTCTATGCCAAAAACCTGCATGTCCTTCCCCCCCGTCACCCCCCCCGGGACCCCAACGAAGGCCTGAATTTCTCTTCTCTTTCGTCCCACGATTCCCTTTCGCTGCGGGGTTTAAGCCCTGGCTTTTCTACCTAAGAAACTCCTCTCCAGCACTATTCTTGTCTGCCCCGTTTTCCCCCGCTCATCCATTTGGGATCTTACCTGAATTTCGTTCGTTCGTTACTTAAACCCCCAGTTGGGGGCCGGGACACTCCCCCCGCTTGGGAAGCTACCATCGTCCCAAAATTCCCAAACCCCAAGGACCAAGGCAGTAGGGACCCTATCGTGCCCAGCGCTTGCCAAAGACTGCTGAGAGGATGGTGAAAACCGCCTCCTAGGAAACTTGGAACCCTCTCATCATCAATATTTGGCTTCACCAAAGGCGGGGGTGCAGCAGAGTGCACAACCACTTACAAACCAGATTGCTGATAGTAAAAAAAAAAATAGTATGTCGTCTACCTCGCCCTTTAAAAAAGGCATTTGAGTGCCCCCCCACAAAAAATTTTGGCTTACGGCCGGAAGGGAATCAAAGGACGCCTCCTGGCCAAGATAGAGTCCACCTTGGGGGCGGGCGGGCCCTTTGTGTCAGCTTTCAGGGACACTACTTTCCCTTTAAAACCCCCGGGAAAAAACAGTACCCCACAAGGAGGGGCCAGTCCTACCCTGTTTAACACTTATGCAGGAAACTTGTGACCTTCCCTTTCTTTTGGTAACACTCCTCAGAAATGCTGAGATCTTGCACTTGTGGAAGGGGAAAGGTAATTTAGAACGACGGGCTCAGAGAGTTTTGCCCTAATTACTCAGTCTTGCAAGGAACTGGGCCTAAGATTCGGCAATGATGTTAAGGACCAGATCCTGTGAAAGATTGTATTCGGATTTAAAACAGAGGGGACAGGCTCCTACCTTACGGGGGAAATCTACATTGTTTAAAAAAAGCTGCCCTTTCAGAAACAGGCCGATAGTCAGGTCACGGCCTATCGACTAACGCCATGGAGCCATACGAGGCACCGTGCAGGGGGAAGAAAAGATGTACTTCGTTTGTACTATATACAACTAACGCTGCTCATTACTACGGTGCAGGGCCGGCTTTAGCTATCTTTTCCCCGCAGGCAGCAAAGGGGGGAAAGGTCGTAAAAAATCACGAAAAGAACTATCTTGGGGGCCCCCATCTGGACCAAAACGTTGTCTCAGATGAGAGGCCGGCTTCCTTTCCTTGGGACGAGTAAGTACAAAAAACCCTGCAAAGTGGCCACAATTTCGCACCGGCAGCAAGGTACCCCACTAAGGGCGGATATTGAAACCGACACAAGACCCAAACTCTTAGGGACTCTCCTGGATTCGTTCTTTTTGCGCTGCTGGGGGGAAGCGTTCCCCTATCAACTCCCCTTTTGAGAAAGTTTGCCCTTCTTCGTGGGACCATCCACCCCCTCCCTGGCGCCCAGATCCACCCGTTGTTTGCACCATGCACTCCCCACTCTAAGCGTCTCTGCAGTCAAGAACCCTCGCAATATGCTGAGAAAAGCATGGCACTGACAGAGAGAGGAATGTGCATGTATTTCACAGATGGTTCTGTCGACCCACGGAAGAGGAACGCTGGATTGTCCAAAGGGTCCACACAAAGCTGGCGACCCCTGCCCGCCGACCCTTCAAGTGACCTGGGGGATTCAGCGGGCTTTTGCACATGCCCTACGACATCGACTCGCCTGTCATACATGTTGATTTCCACGTCTGCAATCAATGCCCTCTCAAACCCTAAACCACGGACAATGTTCACCTCATCACATCGATCCTAGCAAAATACAGCCTTAGAAGTTCAGGTAGGGATCGCATTAAACTGGTCCCCCCCATGCTGGCCCCGGGAAAAGGGGGCGGCAGAGGATGCTGCCAAGGCAGCAAAAAAATATCCACATTTTGGGTTACTGTCCAATCACCCTACGACGACCAAACGGTGGCGCCAGACCCATAAAAATTAGGGGAGAGGTTTTGGGTGATACTCCTTTTCAACGTGGTACCGAGCAGAGACTCAGGGAGAACCCGCTCCACATAAAAAGGTGGCCAAGCGCAGTGTCCCGCCATCCATCGGCTTCGTTGGGCTTTCCCACACCCAGTGTTGGTGACAAGGCGGGAGGAGATGTCCCGTACTGTCAGCACGTTGTCCAGCGGCCCCAACACATACTTTGGAGTGCGAAGTTATGAGCCTCCACAGGCAACTAGGAGTGATATTCCCCCCCGAAGAGGACCCAGAGAGACTGCGGCCACACTAGGTACATGGAGTCAACGAACCAGACAAGCTGTTACCCGTGATAACGACTATCCTCCCCTCGCTAGTGTCCATAGGTAGGAGTCATATGGTGTTGTCGCTTGTGAGAGCACCAGTTGAACTGACCCGAGAGTGCTTTGGGAGCAACGCGCATCTTGTAGAAAACCTTTCTCCCCCGGGGGCCCGAGCGGGTCATCCAAGATTGAGACCCGTGCCGAATACGGTCTTGGGGAACATTATAATAAAAACTTCAACTATATTGTTTCAGACAATGGAACAATACTCTTCTCCGACGAGGGACTGAGCACCTCAAAACTTCAAGGGTTTTGGCTGATTAATCGTCTTCAAGTTCTTCTGCTTCTATCAGCTTTTTTGCCTCGACTGAAGAGCCTACTGTGTAGGGGAAAAGTTTCGAAAAAAAAATACCTAAATGTTTATATGTTTTACCCCAAAAACCCCAATTCTTTTCCAAATTTGTATGGCTAAGTTTTTTCATTATTTAAATTTTAAGTGAGGGTTATGGACACTCCCCAGCTTTAGAAAACCCTTCTTTTTCTACATAGAACTGCATCTCCCACTTTGCTGACCAGTTATTGATTTTTTTTAAATCTCGTGAAATTCCCTGATATCTACGTTTGAAACAAAATCCTACCTATCTTTGTGTCTCGGGGAATTTGCTCTTTCACTATAATTCCCCCCACAAGATATTGATTATATTTAAACAACAACGGGCCCAAGACTGATCCCTTTGGAACGCCACTTTTTAGAGATCCCCACCGGGTTTAAACCTTTAGGAACCTCTGCTTCCTGTCTTGAGGGCCCTGCTCGATCCACGAGAGCGCTTTTCCCCCAATGCCATGAGCTGCACTTTTCTTTAACGGTCTTTGGTGTGGAATATCAAAAGCCCTTTCTAAAACTAAGCAAAAAATATAAAATTCCTTATGTTCCCCAGCCCCAAAAGCTTTTTGAAAAAAGTTAATAAATTTTGTTAGACAAGAAAGGCCTTTGAAACCTGCTGAGATTATTAATCAAGCTATGTTATCGAGTGGCTTCTTTTAATCTCAGCTATAATTGACTCTAGTAATTTTCCTACAATTGAAAATCACTTATTGGGCAGTATTTGACGGTAATGACTTTCCCAAACTTTAAAAATGGAATTACATTAGCCATCTTCCCATTCAGACACTACACCTGTTTGAAGAGATAAATTAAAAAAATTTTGTTAATGGTCGAGTTCCATTTTGTTTCCCTTTAAGAATTTTAAAAAAACTCATCAAAACCCCGGGGACTTATTTTGCTTTTGTCGGTCTATTTTTTTCTAACCTTTCACTGTGACTGTATGTACATAATTTTGTCCTTTAGGCCCCTATAAATATTAAAATGGGAATATTTCTAGTGTCGTCTTGTGTAAAAACCGGGGAGAAAATTATTTAAAAATCGAGCAATTCATTCTCTTTGGCAGAAAAAGCCCATAGTTATTTTTAAGGGGACCTTCTTATCTCTAACTTTCGTTCTATAGACCCGGGGAAAAAAAAAAATTTTTGGGTTGTTTTGAATAAACAATTTCTTTTTCTTTACTTTTCTTTCCCCTTTTTAAACACCCCTTAAAGCAATATATGATTAAAAGATGACCCTCACCTCTTTTTATACCCCATAAAATTTTTTCTTATGCCTATAATATTTCAGCCTATTTTTCTCCTTTTGGGGCATTTTTTTATTTGATTAATTTTTTTTTCGGGATAAAAAGTTCTTTGGCAGATGTATAGTGTTTAAAAAATGTCATATTGTAGCTCTCTTTTGTTTTCCCAGTCAAAAGAAATAAGTGTTCTTAAGCCCATTGTAATCTTTAGCGAAAATCTGGAACTGTTATAGTTATCCCTATAATACTTCCATTCTTGCTAAAGGTAAAATTTATTTGTGGTCGCTTGTGCCGGGTTTCCCCTTTAATTTTCTTAATTACAAACAAGGGTTTCCTTTTTCGCCAGAACCAAATCAAGAATTTATTTCCCCTTGTAGGGTTTGTCACAAATGCTTCAAAAAACATTCCTGAACTACTTCTAAAAAAATCGTATGATTCAAAAATTCCCATCAAGAACTTCCCTCATGTGATAAAGCTAAATCCCCTAGAATTATACATTATCGTGCCTTGTGGCCTTAACAAATTTCCCCCCCGTAAAATTTCCTTGGGCCTTATTAAAATTTGGGGGAGGTATATATCCCAGAATCAATTTTTATGCCCCTCTGAAAAATTTTATCCAGAAGACCTGTATGTGTTACCTCAGACTTAATACCCCTTTTTAACGCAGTTTAAGTGATCTCGGACATACAGTCCCCCCCCACCTCCCCCTTACCGAAAATTTTTACTCTTGGAAAAATTTAAAACCTGAATGTGACCTCCCCAGGCGTCCCCACTTTTGGAATTAAACCATGTCTCATGATTGCAAAACACAAATTTTCCTCCACTAATTTTAAATAATCTCAAATCACCATCTTACTTAGCAACGGCTAAATACATATTATAAAGAAAAAGTGGCCCAAGACTGATCCCTGTGGAACGCCACTTGTTCGATCCCACTCGTATTTAACCCCCTTGTTTCCACTCTTGCCCGTGTTTTGTGAGCCTTGAAAACACTTTACCCCCAAATTTTATGAGCTGCCACTTTTTTTGACAGTTCTCTAAATAAAAAATTCGAATGCTTTATCGTGATCAGCAGCTCAAAAAAATTTACTGAAGGGTTAATAAATTGTTGCCAGGAACGGCCCTTTTGTGAATCCCTGTGAGTATCATTAATCAAAAATTTTCTTATCCAGATGGCTCATATATCAGCTATAATTGACTCTATAAATTGTCTACATTGAGGTCAGGCTTTCTGGGGGGTATAATTTGACCAGGTAACGATTGCTCCCTGGTTTAAAAGTAGGGAATTACATTGGCCATTCTTACACATATCAGGACACTTGCACCCGCGAGTCTTTGAAGAGATATAGTATAATAATTAGTACATGGTTTTACAACGTTCCATTGTGCACTCTTTAAGAACTCATGGAAAAAAAGTAATCTGGGCCTGGGGATTTATTTTGCTAGTGTGGCTGTGATATGACCATTGTGTTTATCTTGGTTCAGGACTACTACAAAACTAAATCTATTAGGTATTATTAGGTCTTCCAGAGTGAAAACCGAGAGAAAATTATTATTAAAAATAGAACCAACATTTTTCATTCTCACTTGTCAGTAGATAAACATAGTTTTTTTAAGAGGGACCTATTTATTCTTTATCTTTTGTTCTATACAACACTGGCAAAAAAACTTTTGGGCCAGTTTTCAAATCTTTAGCAACCTTGTAATTTCGTAGTCTCCGTTTTCTTTTCCTTATCCCCTTAATTAACGATCCTCTTATTGTCATTATAGTGATTCATAAAGATTGACCCTCACCTCTTTTGATGAGCTATTAAATTCCTATTTCTTTTGTCCTAAAAACATATTTGAGCCTATTATTCATCCATTTAGGGTTATTCTATTCAATTCCTGATTTTCTGTTCGGACATGAATGTAGTTTGGGCAGCATGTTAGTGTTTAGAAAGATCTCATTATTGATAGCTATCGTCGTATACCCCAGTCCACAGATGATAGTTGTTCTCTAAACCCTTGTATTTGATAAGCGAAAATTCTGGGGACCGTTACTAATGATCCTACTTATCGCACTTCCCATTCAATGCTAAAGGTAATTGGGATTTGTGGTTGCTTGCTCCAAGTTCTCTTAAAAATTTCTAAATTATTAACAAGGGTTTCCTTGTTTTGCCAGGAAACTAATCAAGCAGTGTAAATTTTCCCTTGTAAGCTCTGTAACCAAATCTGCTTTAAAAAACAATCCTGACCTACCTCTAAGAGTCGTTAGACTCTAAAATTCCCAGTCAAGGAATTCCAATCATTAATGAGTACAGTTTCAAGTCCCCTAGACGCGCACAACGTTTATCGTGCCTTTTGGCCTATAGTTTTCCCCCACAGTAGTCTTTCTCCGGCCTGTTGTATCCAAAGTTTAGGGGATGGTATATCGGACCTAAAATAAAATTTTCCGTGCCCCTCTGAAAAGTTCCTACCACAGAACAGACCTCAGTATTGTGTTTCAGGGACTTTATACCAATTTTTATGTAACAGTTTAACGATCTGGACATAGATTGGCCACCCCACTCCCGCTCCCGATACTTCTGTCCCTATGTTCTTACTTTATTCATGCCCTTAATTTACGTATGCCTGCATCCCACACTTTCCTTTGAGACGTTACGAATTCGCAAGAAAATTGTGTATTGTCTAAGTAAACATATTCTAAATTTTTGTTTTTTTTTTTTTTTTTTTTTTTTTTTTGTTGGATATTTGTTGAAAACAAAATCCGGGGAATTGTAACCATAGGAAAAGCAAACGTAAAAACAAATGACTGAAAAAAATACACATAAGCAGTATACTGTGAATCCTTGTATTGACAACGCCGCATGTTGCTCACAGAGTTGGCTTTATATGTCAAACTAGATTAACAGCGTGTAATGTATGTTTGTATAATGATCGCCAGGACCGTAGTCCTGGCACGGACCTCAATCTTGCGATGATCCGTCTCTGGCTCCCGAGGGAGAAAGGTTTCTACAATGATGCGACGTATGCTGCTCAAGCACTCTTCTGGTCAGTTCAACTGGTGCATCTCATAAGCGACAACACCATATGTACTCCTAACTATGGACACTAGCGAGGAGGAGGATATGTCGTTATCACGGGCAACAGCTTGTCTGGTTCGTTGACTCTGTGGTACACTAGTGCGGCCGCAGTCATCTCTGGGTCCTCTTCGGGAGGGAATATCAGTCCTAGTTGCCTGTGGAGTGTCACAGTAACTTCGAACTCCAGAAGACAGTGTGATCAAGGTCCCAGGACCGAAACGTTTTCTAATAAGAACATAAGAACATAAGAATGTAGGAACACTGCAGAAGGCCTACTGGCCCATACGAGGCAGGTCCTCATCAAAACGACATCTACCTAAAGCTACTCAAGAAATAACTCCCGTACCCCTTGACACCAATCAAACCCAGCCCCTCCCACTCATATATTTGTCCAGTCTCTTCTTAAAGCTACCCAAGGTCCTAACCTCTATCACCCCACTGGGAAGACTGTTCCACGCATCTACAACTCTGTTAGAAAACCAGTACTTACCTATGTCCTTTCTAAATCTAAATTTATCCAACTTAAATCCATTATTCCTTGTTCTTACCTGGTTCGACACCCTCAGTACTTTATAATGTCTCCCTTGTTTATGCCCGTCATCCACTTATACACTTCAATGATATCTCCCCTCATTCTACGCCTCTCCAGAGAGTGGAGATTTAAGGCTTTAAGTCTATCTTCATACGGGAGGTTCCTTACACAGTAAATCATTTTAGTCATTCTTCTCTGTATGTTCTCTAATGAGTCCATCCTGTAGTAAGGGGACCAAAACTGAGCAGCATAATCTAAATGAGGCCTCACTAGTGATGTATAGAGCTGTAAAATAACATTTGGACTTCTGTTACTTATACTTCTTGAGATAAATCCAAGTAATCTGTTGGGCTTGTTGCGCACACTGAGGCACTGCTGTCTTGGGTTTAGATTTTTTGCTTACCATGACTCCCAAGTCTTTTTCACATTCTGTATGACCAAGCTCTACTTCACCTAGATTATAGCTTCGAGGGTTATTTTCATTACCAAGGGCAAGTACCTTACACTTATCCACATTAAACTTCATCTGCCATTTCTCAGACCAAGACATTAATTTGTTCAAATCGTCCTGGAGTTCATTGATATCCTCCTCAGAGTGAATTATACGGCCTATCATTTGTATCATCACAAACTTACTCATGTCACTAGTAATCCCTTCATCAAGGTCATTAATGTAAATTATGAACAAGAGAGGGCCTAAAACTGATCCTTGTGGAACACCACTAGTGACTAATCCCCATTCAGATTTCACTCCATTAATGGTAACTCTCTGCTTTCTATTGGTAAGCCATGCCTCAATCCATGCTAGAACTTTACCTCCTATACCATGAGCTGCCACTTTTCTTAAGAGTCTCTTGTGAGGTACTCTGTCGAAGGCTTTACTAAAATCCAAATAAACAATATAATATTCCTTATCACTGTCAACTGCCTTAAATGTTCTATTGAAGAACGTGTGTTGCTGAAGACAACAAGCTGGGTAATGCTGAAGACAAGCTGGGTAATGCTGAAGACAAGCTGGGTAATGCTGAAGACACGCCTCCACCGTTCATGCTACACGAGCTGTATGTTTACTGCGGACAAACAATTACTTTTGCTAGCGTTCTTGTTGCAAAAGCTGAGAGTTACTGTGGATACACTGCTTCCGCTTAAGTTGTGCATGCTGTGTGTCGCTATATAAACACTACCATCGTTATTGTTACACATTGTTATAAGCACTACCATCGTTATTGTTACACAATGTTATAAACACTACCATCGTTATTGTTACACAATGTTATAAACACTACCATCGTTATTGTTACACAATGTTATAAACACTACCATCGTTATTGTTACGCAATGTTATAAACACTACCATCGTTATTGTTACACAATGTTATAAACACTACCATCCTTATTGTTGGTTTAGAAAGACACGTAAGCAAACACTATAACACATCTACCAGAAAACGCCTCGGTCCCGGAACCCCGATCACCTCCAACGTGTCTTTCTAAACCATACTTCAGTGGTGACGTGTACTTAGCTCTGTGAAGACCTGTTTGTGTGCTCTCTGTGAATCTGAACCAGGATGCCCTCTCTTGAGCAGCTTTACCAGCAGCTGAGAGAAGAACTCAGAGTTGCTAAACTGGAGATACGGCGATTAACGGAGGAGAACAAGAGGATTTGTAGTAATCCACCTGTTGTGAGTCCCCAGGTTAAGAAGGGAGCTTGGTCAGTGGTCGGGCAACATAGAACCAAGCTGAAGATTAAGAAAACGGTTGGAGAGGCAGAAACAACGAGAAACCAGAAGACTGCCGTGGAAACTTCCAACTCATTCTCGGTGCTACCTGACGAATGTGAGTGTTCTACTGGAATGCCACAACGAGCACCAAGGAAGCATGGCAGACGGGAGTGAGACATCCCTAGAAACCCCAACGAAGAACCATCGAGAACGTCATGACGAATTTCTAAAGTGGTGTAAGTGCTACCTGGCGAATGTGAGTCGACTACTCGAGCATCACTACGGACGACGGCCAAGGAAGATAAAAACATTGTTTGTTGTTGGGGATAGCCAGATAGGTAAATGGATAGGGCAATTCTGTTTGAAGATAGGAGTAGGAGGCCGAGAGTATGGTTTTCCTGGGGCTGGGTATGAAGGATATTGTTATCCGCCTGATACATCATGAGAGGTAAATGGAGCAATCCTATTATCTGTCTCAGTGCTGAGGCAAACCCGGCTTTGGTTGGCAGACGTAGGAGTGAGGACCTGAATAGAGGTATAGAGGACAGCAATAGATATAATTAGGAAGAAGGGTGGCAAACTGTCATAGTTGGGCATTTTGCCAAGGAGAGGAGTTGGAAATGATGGTTGTCCAAGAGCCAATTGTGTCCATTGCTGGCTGACAAATACTGTAAGGATAATGCGGTACATTCATTGACAACTGGGACCTCTTCTATGGCAGAAATGACATGTATGCAGGGATTGGGGTCACTTATCAGGGTGGGGTTGGGAGCACTGGCCAAACGCAGCGGAGGTAGCTGATAGGTCAGTTAAACTAGGAATAGTTAGTGGTATGGGTTTTGGCGGGAAAACTGTGAAGTCGCAGGGTATAACAATGAGTAACTAGGAGAACAAGTATAGACAAAATGAGGAGGATATTGGAAAGCCAGTGCACTAATGACATGACAGTAATAGGTTATAGTGGAATAACGAGAAAGGAGCAGGTAAGGTTAAAGAGATAGGAGGGTCATTAAATATTATATTACACTAATAGTCGCATTGCTAGAAAAGATGACTAGTTGAGACTAGTTGCTAGTGCAGGTAACATAGGATGGTTTTGCCATTATCTGAGACGTGTTTTAATTCAAAAAGTCGGGACAGTAGCCTGCAGAATGTCACACTCAGGGTTTTTAAATTGTTCCAAGTAGAAAGAAGTATCGGGAAGGTGGGGTGGAGCATTGTAAGTCCGAGAATCGCTAGGAACTGTTGCATAAAAACAGGTAATAAGTCTGAAGTAACACATACAGAGTCCGGTTTGGATAGAATTATTCAGAGGCTTAAAAATTATTTTAGTGTGATATTCCGTTCCCCCCAAAATTTAGAGAGGGACCAGGGGAACTACTATGGGAGGCAATTGTTTAGGGCCACAAGGCTCGATAAATGTAGTAATTCCTAGGAGACTTTAACGTTAGTCATATTGAGTGGGAATTTCTTAACTGGGAATTTAGAATCATACGATTTACCTTAGAAGTATCAGGATTGTTTTTTGAAGCAGAATGTGACAGAACCTACAAGGTAATAACCTGCTTGACTTTAGTTTCTGGCAACAAAGAATCCCGTGTTAATAATTTAGAAGTTTCAGAGGAACTGGGTGTGCCAGCGAAACCCACACCAAATCAATTACATGTAGAATTAATGGAAGTATGATAGTAGTATAACTCAGTAACGTCCCCCAGATTTTCGCTTAGCAGATTACGAGGGCTTAGAGAACACTTATCATCTGTTACCTGGGTAACGAAGGAGCTATCAGTTTATACTGACAGGTTTTCTGAACACAATACATGCTCGCATCAAAGAACGTTATTATCCCTTATAGAGGAAATTTGATCAAATAGAAATGAACCCAAAATGGATGAATAATAGGCTGAAATAACTACTAAGGCATAAGAAAGGATTTAATAGCGTATCAAAAAGGCGAGGGTCATCTTATGAATCAGTAAATATTTGACATTAAGAGGACATTAAAAAGGGGATAAGAAAAGCTAAAAGGGTCTATGAAATTAAAGTTGCTAGGGATTCTAAAACTAACCAAAAAGTTTATCCAGGTCTAAGTAACAAAAGTCAGAGATAAGATAGGTCCACCTTAAAAATAACTATGGCATCTTACGACAAAGAGAATGAAATGGCTCGATTTTAAATAATTATTTTCTCTCGGTTTTACTCAGGAAGACAACTAATAATATTCCGTAATTAATTTTTAAGTGGATCAGAAGAAGATAAATTATGTAACATCACAGTCCACTAGTGGAATGGTTGGGAGCAGAATTAGACAACTGAAGCAAATAAGTCACCGGGTCCTGATGAGGTTTTTTCAAGGGTTCTAAAGGAAATGCAAAATGGAAGTCTGGAACCATTAACTAATAATTTTAATTTATCTCTCAAACATGTGCCAGTGTCTGTATTGGAAGATGGGCTAATGTAATTACTATTTTTAAAACAGGGGACCAAGTCGTTACCGTCAAATTACCGCCCAATAAGCCTGACCTCAAATTGGTAGGCAAAATTACTAAGTCAATTATAGCTGAGATTATAAGAAGCCATCTCGATAAGCATAGCTTGATTAAAGATACTCAGCCTGGATTCACAAGAGCCGGTCTTGTCTAACTAATTTATTAAACTTCTTCAGTAAAGCTTTTGAGCTGTTGACCACGATAAATAATTTTAGATATTATATTACATAGAATTTTAGTAAGGCATTTGATAGAGTACCGCACCATAGACTGTTGAGAGAAATAAGCAGCTCATGGCATTGGGGGAAGGGTGCCTCTCGTGATTGAATCATGCTGCACAGACAGGAAAGCAAAGAGAGTCCATAAATGGGGTTAAAATCCGAGTGGGGATCATAACAAGTGTCGTTGTCCACAGGGATCATCTTGGCCCGTTGTTTGTTTATAATATATATCAATGAAAAATCTTGATGAAGGAATTACTAGTGATATGAGCAAATTCGATTTCGCCACGATGACAACCGAAAATAGGTAGGATAATTGATTCAAACGAAGATTTAGGGAACTTCAGGAGGATTTAGACAAACTCTACTCTTGGTCAGAAAAGATGGCCAGATCAGTTCAATGTAGAATTAATGCAAGTTCCTGAAGCTCGGGGGATGTCCTAACCCGAGCCCTTTAAAGTTAAATAGTTAGAACTTACCCATACATATTGCGAAAGGACTTGGGGGTATATGGTAAGCACAAAACCTTAACCAAGACAGCAAATGCCTAAGCGTACGTAATAAGGCAAATAGATTACTTGGGATTTTAGTATCAAGAAGTGTAAGCAACAGAAGTACCAGAGGTCATACTGCAGCTTTATACATCATTAGTTAGGCCTCACCTAGATTTTGCAGTTCAATTCTGGTCTCCATATACGAACGGACATAAATTCGTTAGAAACATTCCCGTAGGATGACTAAAATTAATACATACATTAGAACTCTTCATATGAGAAAGATTGAAGACTCTTAATTACATATCACTTGTTAGAACGAAGAATGAGGGGAGACTCTTGATCGAAGTGTATAAGTGGAAGATAGGTATTAATAAACAGGGGATATTAACAAGGTCATTGAAATATCTCTATAAGAGAGAACCCGCAGTAATGGATTTAAATTAGATAAGTTTAGATTTAGAAAGGACATAGGAAAGTATAGGTTTGGAAATAGGGTATAGATGATGGAACAGTCCTACCTAGTTGGGTTTATTGAGCTAGAACTTTTGGGTAAGTTTCCAAATTTAGTTTGGATAAATACAGAGTGGGATGTGTTGGATTTTGAGTGGACCTTGCACATCAGAGCTTATTTCTTGGTAGCATTGAAAATTGGGTTAGGTCAAATGTTTTGTTAGTGGGGCTGAATTGTAAAGACCGCCTAGTATGGCCAACAGGCCTGCTGCAGTGTTCCTCCGTTCTTATGTACTTAGTAGAGGGCGCATGGACAACGTGCTGACAGTGCTGGCACAATATCCTCAGCCTTGTCACCATCATCTGGCCCAAACGAA
The DNA here is from genome assembly GCF_026875155.1 of Cherax quadricarinatus. Lineage (NCBI taxonomy): Eukaryota > Metazoa > Arthropoda > Malacostraca > Decapoda > Parastacidae > Cherax > Cherax quadricarinatus. Next base: position 57,908,303 of record NC_069400.1, read on the forward strand.
GCCGATGATTGGTGGTACACTGCGCTCTGGACCAGCTTCTATCATATGGATAGAGTCGCTGCTCGGTGCCACTGTTGAGATGGGGTATCACCTAAGACCTCCCCCATAAGTTTTATAGGGAATCTGGCAGCCATCAGTTTGGTCTGTCGCAGGCTGATGGGGACAGTAATCACAACATGGGGAGAGTCTGTTGCTGCATTGGCTGCATCATCTGCCGCTTCATTTCCCCGGATGCCAGCATGGCTGGAGATCCAGTTCAATGTCGATCTGTTACCCTGAACTTCTAAGGCTGTCATTATGCTCAGGATCGATGTGATGAGGTGAACATTGTCCTGTGGTTGAGGATGGGAGAGGGCATTGATTGCAGAGGTGGAATCAACATGTATGACAGGTAGGAGTCGATGTCGTAGGGCATGTGACAATGCCTGCTGAATCGCGACCAGGTCAGCTTGAAGGATTGTGCAGTGGTCATGGAGTCGCCAGCCTTGTGTGTGACCATTGTGGTACAGTCCAGCTGCTGCTCTCTTCCTGTCAGGGTCGACAGAACCATCTGTGAAATACACTGCACATGTGCCTCCCTCTGCCAGTACCATGCTTGTCTCAGCATGATTGCTGAGGGTGTCTTGACTGCAGAGACGCTTAGAGATGGGCAGTTGCATGTTGCAAATATCGGCTGGATCTGGGCGCCAGGAAGGTGGCGAATGGTACTCAGCAACAGGAAAGTCACAACTCTTCTCAAGGAGTAGTTGCATAGGCAGCAGCTTCCGCCCAGCAGCACAAAACGAATGAATCCAGGAGTAGTCCGTGAAGAGTTTGGGATCTTGTGCCATGGTTGTCTATATCCGTCTCCTTAGTGGGGTACCTTGCTGCCGGTGCAGAATCGTGGCCACTTTGCAGGCGTTTATGTATCTTACTCTGTCAGCCAAGGAAGGAAGCTGGGCCTCAGAACTGAGACATACTGTGTTGGTCCAGATGGGGGCCCCAAGCATAGTTCTTATCGCCTGGTTTTGTACGACCTCCACCCTTGCCTGCTCTGCGGGAAGAGGTGAGCTAACGCCGGTGCACCGTAGTCAATGAGCAAGCGTATAGCTTGTATATAGTACAAGCGAAGTACATCTTTGCTTGCCCCTGCACGGTGACTCGTCATGGCTCTCATGGCGTTGAGTCTGAGTAGAGCACGTGACCTGACATACTCGGCCTGTTTCTGAAAGGTCAGCTTTTTATCAATGTAGATTCCAGGGTGAAAGGTACATGAGTATTTATAGGATGGAGTCAGGTAGAGAATGTTGGGTCAGGTGGAGAATGATAGAGGCTAGGACCTAGGGTAGCTTTAAAAAGAGACTGGACAAGTATATTAGTAGACCTTCTGCAGTGTTCCTCCATTATTGGCAAGGGGTTCAGCTATGTTACAGAAGCCGTTGTTGTCGTTGAAGTTGTTTGATATACAGATAAGTGATGATTCCAGGATTCTTCGGTACAGAGTGTTGTCTTCTCTGAAGATAAATCTTGCGTTTCTTTAGTTGATTAAATGTTTGTGTGAATTTGGGTGTTGAACACAGGCTTTTCTTGGACTGTCATATCTGCCTTCATACTGGTGTTCTGGTATACGTAGTATTTGTAGGTCCTGGATGTTTTGCCGATTGTGAAGGCTTACTCAGCCCTGCAACAGCTTCAGTCAATAGTACTAAGGCTGGCTCCTCCTCAGGAAAATTAATGAATAGAAAAAGAATAAAAACTGACAAACATAAACACTTTATTATTTAGAAAATACAAAATATAAAATACTTAAATATGAAATACTTATCCTACTTTAAAGAAAAATGAAAAATGAAAAATGTAAATGATATCTGAATTCAATGCTAATATATACAATTAAACTTGGGTGTCTGGTTGATGTTGACACAGTCTTGTATAGAATATAGCCGTTGTTGATGATGTGTGGGGATGGGGCCACAGGTGTTGGTGACAACCCAAAGGCCAGTTTTTCACAGTCTATAGCCTTGAATAGTCAGTCCAGATGATAGGAACGCAGGTTCTTTACCACTGCAAAGATGAGGGGTTATGTCCTGCGGTGGCGTACATATAATCAGGTAGGTAAAGAGTGACGTCTTGGGATGTTATTCCGTCTCCTTCAATACTTCTCGTTGGTTGGCAAGTGACCCAATCTGTCATTCCAAGCTGGAAAGAGAGACAGGTTACCCACTGCTTAAGAAATCACTCTCCATGATAAGTAGAATACCTAAAAGACGTGGTGATTATTAAAACATCTAACATAGAGATCAAGGCTGAAAGGACTAAGTTTATTATAGGCCAAAAGTGAAGCTTTCAACCAATAAGTCCACTAGAATAGGAGCAGGCTTGTACTTACAGTTGTGCTGGGAGCTGTGAGTCGAGTGATTACTGTTTGGCCAGAGCCCTACACGTCACTTTTCGAGGTGGGTGGGAAAGGGGGGGATAGCGGGAGCTAGACTTACCCTACCTTAACAAGCAGCCGGCAATCAAACTATCGTTACCATATACTAGCTCTCTACACCTATCTGTTGAACTTTTCCCTCACACTCCCCCATACCAAGACTTATAGTCAATGAGTATAAGAAGAACAGGCTAGGAAAAAGTTCTAATACGAAGTCGCGTAAGGCAACAAATCTACTGACTGTCACGACTTAACCAGTCAGAGAAATAATTGGATGAACCATTGATATACACAATATGGAACTTAAAAGCTTGGAGAGCCAATGTCCACCTAAAGAGGCGACTGTTGGTTCCTTTAAAAGTTTCTAGGTATATCAAAGGATTGTGATCCGTCTCTAAAATGAATTCTTTTCCCAGTAAATAAAATTTAAGCTTGGAGATACCCCACACAAGGGCCAAACATTCCTTTTCTATGGTGGAGTATCTCGTTTCTTCAGGAAGGAGTCTCCGGCTTAGGAAGCATACAGGGAAGGGAGTACCATCATGGTATTGTAGTAACACCGCACCTAAGCCAGTATTGGAGGCACCAGTTCTTAAACAAAATGTTTTATTAATATCTGGAATCTTAAGTATAGGGTCTTTCGAGAAGATATTTTTAATCTCTTTAAACTTTTCCCGAGCTACGTCGGAAAGTTCAAAAGGTTCCTTCACAGACTTTTTAAGGAAGTCTGATAATATGCCTGTGAGATCAGTAAGGTTTGGGATAAACCGTGCATAAAAATTTACAGAACCAAGAAAGCTATGCATGAGCTTCTTGCTTTTGGGGAATTTGAAGTCTAATAAAGCTTTGATCTTACTGGGGAGAGGCTGCAAAGAGTTATCAGAAAGGATCAGTGAGATATCTAATCTTGTTATACCCAAGGAAGCATTTCCTCGGCTTGGCAGTGAGGCCATGTGAGCATAACCTAGGTAAAACTGATGTTAATGTTTGGATATGCTTGCCCCACGTAGATGTCATTACGTAAATATTATCAAAATAAACTGAAACATTTGGCATATTACCCAAGACCTTTCTCATCAGTCTCTCGTAGGTAGCACAGCCAGTTACCAAACCGAAGGGCATGGGTCTATACTGCATCAGTCCTTGGTGGGTAGGAAAAGCGTGGTACTGCTTAGAAGAAGGATCTAACATTACTTGATGATATGACTGTGCAATATTAATCTCTGAAAAGAAGGAAGAGTCATAAAATTTGTGTAGATCTCTATCTATTAAGGGCATAGGCTCAGCATCCCACCGAGTTATAGCATTAAGGCCTCTGAAGTCAATAGCAAGTCTATATGAATTATCCTCCTTTTTAACCATGACTACTGGTGAGCAATATGCGGATACTGAAGGTTCAATGATCTTCAGTTTTAATAATTTTTCTACCTCTCGGTCAAATGCATCCCTAAGGTGAACTGGAACTGAGTATAATTTCCGTTTGATAGGATTGTTCGTGACTAAGTCAATCTTATGGACTACCGTGGAGGTGACACCTGAAATATCAGTAAAAACGTTTGAGAAGTTACACATTGAAATAGTTCATGTTTCTTATGGTCATCCAAAGACTCATTAATATTAATGTTTGTTGCACCCGAGTGGTCAAGAGTCACCAAGTCATGTAGTTCTCTGTCATAGTCTTGTTTTGTCTTGTCTTTTCAAGTTCGTGTGGAAAAACTAAGTCGAAGTCATTTAAACAGTTAACCGAATTTCTTCGGTAATGTTTCTTAAGGATGGTGATATGATAAAGCTTAGGTTTCTCCTTGATTTCTATGAGGTAATCAACCTTCCCACAAATTTTTAACACCTTATATGGACCTTTCCATGCTACTAATAATTTATTTGACATGATAGGCAAAAGTACCAGAACTTCATCCCCTACTTTAAAACTTCTCCTCCGACTTTTGGAATCAAAATAGGTTTTGTACTGGTCCATTGACAAGCTTAAGTTTTCCGAAACTATATCAGAGGTCTCCTCAAGTTTGGATCTAAGGTCAAGGAGAAACTGATAAGAAGACTGAACCTCAGCCTTTACGTCCTCATTAGTCCATAAGTCATGAAGGATGGACAATGGACCTCTGGCCTGTCTACCATACAGAAGTTCAAAAGGTGAAAACCCCAAAGAGTCACTGGGAACTTACCTCATGGCAAACAAATTACAAGGTAGGTAACGATGCCACTCCTTAGGTTTAAGGGAGCAAAGTTTCCTTAAAATGGACTTGAGAACTGAATGCTGGTGCTCAATCCTCCCATTACAGCTGGGATGACATGGTGTTGTGAAGAGAGGCTTCACTCCCAGAAGTTGGTAGAGATGTTGCATTAAGTCAGATGTGAATTGTGTCCCACGGTCAGACAAAATCTTTCTAGGGATGCCAACTCTAGAGAAAATGGACAAAAGGGCTTCAGCCACCTCTGTAGTAGTTATGGTCTTTAAGGGTACGGCTTCAGGGAAACTCGAATCATAATCAACTAATGTTAATATATATCTATGTCCCCCAGATGAAAGTGGTGATAAAGGACCAACGATGTCAATAGCTACTCTTTCTAACGGTACTTGGGAGGATGACAGTTGGCAAACTTTACACGATCTACAATAGGTAGTAATATCTGAGGACATTTTAGGCCAAAAATAGGTTTCCCTAATTTTATTTAAGGTTTTACGATGCGAGAAATGTCCACCCACTGGCAGGTCATGAGGCATTTTAAGAACAGTCTCTCTGCATTGACTTGGAAAAACTAAGATGGAATAGTCTATCTATCTGAATTTAATTAGAATAATGATTTATGCAAAATACTTTCTATATATTCAAATTTATATGAAAAGTTTTTCCTTTGGATAACTTGATTTTGTTTAGCGGCATTATGGCAATTCTGAAGAGAAGGGCAATTACGTTGTAAATTGACAAAGGAGTCCTTCGATATATCTAAAGGCTTAAAGTCAGGAAAAATCGAAGGATGGACTGTAGGAGAAGCCTGGACTTTGGTCTGAACCCTAGTCAAGACATTTATAGTATCGGAGGTGATATCCTCACTTTCATCTAGCAAGTGAACCGGTGATCCTACTACCTCACTTTCGAGAGTAGCATCACTGATTTTTAATCCCTTGCCTCATCTGAACTTTCGACGGGCTTCTCTGACTCTACAGGAAGAGGATCTGAAAAGCTTATGTCCATCTTTGGTGATGAAGGGTCAACCTCAGAAGGAAGAATGGCACCTTTTACATTACCTATTAGTACGGAGCAAGAAGTGATGGGAGCTAGTACGGCTTCAGACAACCTGTGAACCATTTAGACCTAATGTAACAACGGATGTTAGGAAAAGTGTCCATACGGCCCAAGTAGTCTGAAAGTATAGCAGAGGAATGAGTTTCTTTAAGATTAGGGAACAGCTTATCAGAAATGATATACATGTGCATCCAGTGTCTCGTAAAATGGTAGATTTCAAAATTAAGTCCATTAACTGTTCCTGAACAGAAGGGTGCTTGGTCATTCCAGTCTTTAAAACATCTTCCAACTTTTTGGACCTTCTTAGGACAATCGGGACGTTTATGTCCCTTAACACCACATAAAAAAGACAAACAGGAATAAAAAAAGTCAGTTTATTTCCACTAGAGGCTTTGATTTTTAAGATCTTGTGAAAACCCCTTTCCCTTAGGGTTCGATCCCTTTAGGTCTTTATAGGAATTGTGAGCCTCAGCATACAAGTCAGCAGCCTCAGGAACTTCCTCAGCTTTAATCAGGTTATGTTCTCTAATGAATGTTCGTATCTGGTGGGGAAAAGCTGTCAGGAACTGGTCAGCAACCATGAAGTCTCTAAGAGATTCATAACTGTGATCAATTCCTGAACTCTCTATCCAAAAGTCGAACAAACGAAAGAGTGTTACCTGTAACTGCTGAAAGTGTTGGCCATGCTGTAATGTGGCATACCTGAAATCTTTCCTATAAGAATTTGTGGTTTTTTTTATATGCTTTAAGGATTGCCTTCTTTAGTAGGTTATAATTACATATGATATCCTGCGACAAAGTCGCATAGATATTCAAGGCTGTACCAGAAAATAACATTCATAACCTGGTAGCCCAGGTGTCAGCAGGCCATTCACAGACGGTAGCAGTATTTTCAAACCTGATAATGTATGAAGTTATGTCTTCCCCCTCTGTGAAGGGAGGTAAATTAGGTGTTGGAATATGTGCACAAGCTGCATGATGTTCAATTACTCCTTCCTCTAATTGCTGTTGTGAGAAAGTTAACTTTTTATTCTCTAATTCAAGGCGAGATTTCTCGAGCTCGCGATCTTTTTCTCTCTCTCTTAACTCATGTTCTCTAGCTCTTTCCTCACGTTCTCTAGCTCTTTCCTCACGATCAAGTCTATCTCGCTCTTTTTTGTCTTCTCGCTCTCTTTCTAACATTCTTGGCTTTCTCTTTCAATTCTCTCTATCTCCTTTTTCTCCTGTCTTTCAAGGTTCTCTTTCTCCTTTTTTTCTCTTTCGTGGGTCTTAGCGCTAATGAAAGCTTCTAAATTTTTCCCTGTTATTCCTAACTTACTTCCAGTGTTCATCCAAAACTGGTATTCCTCCATACTTGCAAGAATAACTTAAACTACCAGGGGAAAATGAAACGGATATCAAAGAAAATGGAGGGTTCGATTCCTGCTCCGCTCAAACTAAGTAAACCAGAGGGCTCGATCCCTGCTTCAATTAAACAATATGTATTAATGAAAATGAAGGGTTTTATGCCAGATCCAAGCAAACAGTAAGTGGAATGGGGTCCCTTGACCATCCAATCTTCTCACCAACAAATCAAGAGTGTCCTACGACAGTTCCCTTGATATAATAAAGAGCTCAATGAAACAAAATGTCACTGGAAAATCTCGGGTCCCTAGAGTCTATTCTTCCAAATCGTTTCAAGCTCACAAATATAGGTGGCAGAATTAACTAGTATATCCTGCCTGACTTGACTTACAATAAATTGAGACTATAACAATCACCAAATCTTTTAAATACCTGTACTGTAGTCCTACCATAGAGAATGATTACTCATGGCTGATGGTAACCGTCTGTGGTATGCGGCATTGAAGTTCCAATGGTAGATTTGAGATAGAGTTGAATCTTGATTCGTGGAAGTTGTCCTGGCAAGGTCGCACTTGGGAAGGCTATTAGACCCCGTAACAATTCGTCAAAAGTACAAAGGCTGGTCCTCCTCAGGAAAATTAATGAATAGAAAAAGATAAAAACGACAACCCAAAAAACTCATTTTTAGAAAATTAAAAAAATAAAAAACTTAAATAGAAATATTTATCCTACTAAGAAAATGGGAAATGAAAATTAAAAGATATCTGAATTCAACGTAATATAACAATTAAACTTGGGTGTCTGGTTGATGTTGACACAGTTTTGTATAGGATATAGCCATTGTTGATGATGTGTGGGGAGGGGGTCACAGGCGTTGGTGACAACCCAACGGCCAGTTCTTCACATATAGCCTTGAATAGTCAGTCCAGATGACAGGAACGCAGGTTCTTTACCACTGCAAAGATGAGGGGTTATGTCCTGCGGTGGCGTACAATCTGTCATTCGAGGCTGGAAAGAGATGTTACCCACTGCTTAAGAAATCACTCTCCATGATAAGCACAATACCTAAAAGACGTGGTGATTATACACAAATAACCTGCACATAAAAGAGGGAAGCTTATGACTACGTTTCGGTCCGACTTGGACCATTTACAAAGTCACACTAACCAGAAGTGGAGCAGGACGACTATATATAGGCAGGAAGAGGTGGTGGTAGTAGTAGTAGTAGTAGTAGTACAAGAATGGTATATAATACCAACAAGATAAAATTAAGACACATATGCAACACCCGGGCATCCCTATCGTAGATGTTTCGCCATCCAGCCAGCCACTGGATGGCGAAACGTTCACAACAAAGAGAACCAGGCGCCACACATGTGTCTTAATTTCATTGGTAGTAGTAGTAGTAGTAGTAGTAGTAGTAGTGGAAAAGGTAGTAGTAGTGGTAGTGGTAGAAGTGGGGAATAAGGAGGACGAGCCAGTCAAATACAAAGGAAGGGGAGCACTGCAAGAGAGCTAGGTGCCCACAGAGGGAGAGCAAGCGCACAGAGGTGCGGGAAAGGGGAATTGGTGAAATAAATGAAGAAGGAACAGAAACACGAGACAGAAGAGAAAAAGACAACCCAGAGGAGAAAAAGGAAAGAGGAAAGGGGAAAAGGGAGAAGAAGAAAAAGAAAAAGAAAAAATGAAGAGGCTGGTTAAGTCACGGGTATTCTGAAGTTTGGAGCATTTTACAATGTAGTGGGAGAGGAAGGCATCTACAGAGAGGAAGCCAGGGCTAAGATTCATACAAGGAAAGTTGTGTATTAGAGAGGATTCAACTAGACGGCGACTGTTCGAGTTGGAAGTAGGGAAGACAGTTTTAGCAGAAGACCAGTCAATAGGATGGCTATGATCTCTGACGTGACAGAAAAGAGCATTGTTATTGTCGGCAAACCTAACACTATTTTTGTGCTCCCTAAGTCTGTCAGAAAGAGATCGACCAGTTTCTCCGAAGTATTGAAGAGGACAGGAGTAGCAAGAAACAGAGTAGACACCAGGAACATCTGTAGAGGGAGGAGAGGTATGAACGAGATTAGTGCGAAGAGTGTTAGTCTGGCAGAAGGTAAGCTTGATGTCTAAGGGACGGAGAGAATTGTTGTCTTTGTTGTGGACGTTTCGCTATCCAGCGGCTGGCTGGATGGTGAAACGTCTATGATAGGGATGCCCGGGTGTTGCGCATGTGTCTTAATTTCATCTTGTCGGTATTATATACCATTCTTGTACTACTACTACTACCACCACCTCTTCCTGCCTATATATAGCCGTCCTGCTCCACTTCTGGTTAGTGTGACTTTGTAAATGGTCCAAGTTGGACCGAAACGTCGTTGTAAGTTTCTCTCTTTTATGTGCGGGTTATTTGTGTATCGTTCCAGTCACAGTATTGTGCCTTTTTTTGCTATTTATAGACGTGGTGATTATTAAAACATCTAACATAGAGATCAAGGCTGAAAGGACTAAGTTTATTATTGGTCAAAAGTGAAGCTTTCAACCAATAAGTTTGCTAGAATAGGAGCAGGCTTGTGCTTACAGTTGTGCTGGGAGCTGTGAGTCGAGTGAATTACTGTTTGGCCGGAGCCCCACACGTCACCTTTCGGGGTGGGGAGAAAGGGGGGGGGATAGCGGGAGCTAGACTTACCCTACCTTAACAAGCAGCCGGCAGTCAAACTATCATTACCATATACTCGCTCGCTACTCCTATCTGTTGAACTTTTCCCTCACACCGATGTATGATTTGCTTTGCCATGTATCACTGTGGTGTACACATATTATTCTATATGTGCATATTGTTCATAGTATGCATACCTGTACATAGTGGGTGAAGGCAAATATATATTATAGTCTACTGCTCAGTTTCTTTGCTCCAATTCCAATTACGGCCAAGTCTCACAGGCCATTTATTACCTGTGTTCATGATATTGGGGCCTGTCTGGGAGCTGGAGCTGGTCTTGGCATCTTTCAGAGTGCATTGCTATTGCCTTCTGCATTGCCTGTCAGTTTTGCTACTAGGTGTGTATTCTGTAAGTCGTACTATGCTATTGCTGCTTGTTGTGTGCATTGCAAATAGTGCTTTGTAGTGGGTTACCCCTCCAACATGGGTGAGGAGGTTGGTGTCTGAATATACTCTCCTAAATCTGCCCGAACTATCTCTACAGCAATGCTGGCGAATTGCTAGTTCTACTGGCATAGGATACCAATGAACTCTCACTGTAGCACAGCTTTGTGACATTATTCATACCAAAGTAAAGGTTGAAGCAACTATGGCGCACCAAACTGAGGTATCTCCCGCTACAGGAGCAATTAATCTCCGATCTCTGCTTAGGTTCCTTCATAATGTGTGAGGGATAACACCAGAGCAATCAGATCAGCAGTCTCATGAAGTAGGTGGTGCACCGGGTTTGCCTCAGGGCGAGCCAGCTTCATTGGCGCTTTAATTAGCTAAACTCAATCTCAAAAAAAAAAAAAAAAAACAGAGAGCAGCGAGCATTTGCTAAAGAGGAGTTTGATAGAGTGAGAGGAGGCAATTTAAGCAGACTGTTGGTGACTACTCTAGCATGCCAAAAGCAGTGCCGTTAGTACCTCACTTTGTTGAGTCTGAGCCTGAACGGTTTTTCGAGGCATTTGAAAACCAGGCTCGATCACTGAGGTGGCCTTGGAAACATTGGGCAGCACTGGTACATCCAACGTTGTACGGCAAAGCACAAGAGTTAACAGCTGTTTTAAATAACGAAGAATTTGCTGATTATCAGGTTGTTAAAACAATGGTTTTTGGGGCATATCAGTGTATTCCTTCCAAGTACAGGAGGGAATTCAAACTGTGCAAGCATCAGCGGGGTGAGTCTCATATAGACTTTGTAAGGCAGCAATCAAAAAACTTCACAAAATGGTACAAGGTGAGTGGTGTCGCCAACGTTTCCTACTTGGTGCAGTTACATTTGGTATATAACCTGCTGGAATCTGTTGGACCAGAGGTTAGAGACTTTCTTGATGATCATTCGTTGACCACTGCATATGATATCCTGCGACAAAGTTGCATAGATATTCAAAGCGGTACCAGAAAATAACATTCCTAACCTGGTAGCCCAGGTGTCAGCAGGCCATTCACAGAGGGTAGCGGTATTTTCAAACCTGATAATGTATGAAGTTATGTCTTCCCCCTCTGTGAAGGGAGGTAAATTAGGTGTTGTTCGTTGCACGTTGTTCCATTACTCCTTCCTCTAATTGTTGTTGTGTAAAAGTTAACTTTTTATTCTCTAATTCAAGGCGAGATTTTTCGAGCTCGCGATCCTTTTCTCTCTCTATTAACTCAAGTTCTCTAGCTTTTTCCTCAACTTCTCTATCCTTTGCTCTTTCCTCAAGTTCTCTTATTTTAGCCTGTTCCTCACGTACTTTAGCCTGTTCCTCATGTTCTCTAGCTCTTTCTTCACGATCAAGTCTATCACGCTACTTTTTGTCTTCTCTTTCTCTTTCTAACTGTCTTTCTTGGATTTCTCTCTCAATTTTCTCTCTCTCCTTTTTCTCCTGTCTTTCAAGGTTCTCTTTCTCCTTTTTCTCTTCTCTTTCGATTTCTCTCTCTCTCCTTTTCTTCTTCTCTTTCCCTTTCTAACTGTCTCTCTTCTCTCTCAATTCTCTCTCTTTCAAGTCTTTCCTTGATCTTAGCACTAATGAAAGATTCTAAATTTTTCCGTGTTATTCCTAACTTACTTCCAGCGTTCATCCAAAACTGGTATTCCTCCATGCTTGCAAGAATAACTTAAACTATCAGGGGAAATGAAACGGGTATTAAAGAAAACAGAGGGTTCAATTCCTGCTCCACTCAAACTGTAAATAAACCAGAGGGCTCAATCCCTGCTTCAATTAAACAATATGTATTAATTAAAATGAAAGGTTCTATGCTGGCTCCGAGCAAACAGTAAGTAGAATGGGGTCACTTGACCATCCAATCTTCTCACCAACAAATCAAGAGTGTCCTATGACAGTTCCCTTGATATAATAAAAAGCTCAATGAAACAAATTGTCACTGGAAAATCTCGGGTCCCTAGAGTCTAATCCTCCAAAGTGTTTCAAGCTCACACAAAAATAGATGGAAGAATTAACTAGTATTCTTGCCTTGACTTGACTTACAATAAATTGAGACCATAACAATCACCAAATCTTTTAAATACCTGTACTGTAGTCCTACCATAGAGAATGATTACTCATGGCTGGTGGTTACCGCCTGTGGTATGCAGCGTTGAAGTTCTGATGGTAGATTCGAGATGGAGTTGAATCTTGATTCAGTAGAGTTGATCCTGGCAAGGTCGCCACTTGTGAAGGCTTACTCAGCCCTGTAATAACTTCAGACAGTATTACCAAGGCTGGCTCCTCCTCAGGAAAATTAATGAATAGAAAAAGAAATAATAACAGACAAACATAAACACTTTATTATATAGAAAATATAAAATATAAAATAATTAAATATGAAATATTAATCCTACATTAAAGAAAATGAAAAATGAAAAATATAAATGGTAACTGAATTCAACGCTAATATAAAACTTGGGTGTCTGGTGTTAGTGACACTGCTTGTTGAAATCGTAGCCATTGCCGATGATGGTGGGGGTCGCAGGTGTTGGTTACAACCCACTGGCTAGTTCTTCACAGAATAGCCTTGAGTATTCTATCCCGATGACAGGAACGCAGGTTCTTTACCGCTGTAATGATGAGGGGTTATGTCCTGCAATTTCATACAGGTGCAGAGGTAATTAAATCCAAAAAGGGGAAGTCTCAGGACATTAGTCCATCTCCATCAGTTCTACTCGTTGATTGGCAGGTGACCCTCTCTGTCATCCAAGAGTAGTGCTGGGAGCTGTGAGTCTAGTGATTACTGTTTGGACTGGAGCCCCACACGTCACCTTTCGGGTGGGGGGGGGGGAAGAAGGAGGGGAAGGGATAGTGGGAGCTAGACTGACCCTACCTTAACAAGCAGCCAGTAGTCAAACTATCACTTTCGGGGTGGGGGAAAAAAGGAGTGAATAGCGGGAGCTTGACTTACCCTACCTTAACAAGTAGCCGGCAATGAAACTATTGTTACTATATACTCCCTCGCTACTCCCATCTATTGAACTTTTCCCTCACAGCACCTTTACCCTAAAAATGACTTTGCGGCATCCCATACTGTCCTACGTGTACCTGTTGGATTATAAGACACAGGTCATGGTGTCATACGCAGGGCAGAGGCACACTTTCCACTTATGTGGAGATTACGATCACATGCTAGCGGCGTGTGGGAAGCGGCAATGGGCACACAGCCCGGCAGCAGATGCACCTGTTCATGAGAGGGAGGTGGCCATTGAGGCACAATGGAGTGATGGAGGGCGTGGTAATCTATGGAGTGAGATAGTGGAGTAGACGCTAGTAGCTTCGGGAGAGGGCGAGGCCCTTGCAGAGCTAACGGGCCCCGAGACTTTACCAGCGGCAAGTGACGAGGCGCAGGTACAGGAGGAAGTGCTGGCTGCAGTGTTGCAGACCTTGTCACCGCCTGCGGAGGTGGATGTACCTGAGCAGTTGGGTGGTACCGAGCTGACGGCAGTGGTATGTGAACAGCAGGAGCACCTTGGGGAAAATGAGCCTAACAGCGTGTCTGAGGCGTCACTATGTTCAGTGGAACAATGCTCAGTGGAGATAGAGGTCCATTGTGTGGCCTCCCTGGACAATGACATGGAGGCATGGAGGACAATGACACGAGGAAGCAGGCCACTGCATCAGATTAAGATGATGTCCTGATGCCGGCGCAGTGGCCTGGGAAGCAGTCTTGGGTGGATGGGGATTGTAGTGGTGGCCACGACAAGCGGCACCGAAAGAAGGGGGGGGGGCGGGAAGGTGGTGTGAGGGTGACAGGTGGTGCCCCAAGTTCTGGTGGACCTGGGAAGTGGATAGAAGAGGCAAGGATGGAAACTTTGAGCGGCCTCGGTTGTATGAAAATGAATGTTAATGGATTGTGTAATGGTGTGAAGAGAGAATGGTTTAGGATGTTTTTGTATAAATCTAAGATGAATGTCGTGTTTCTACAAGAACACAATTTTAAGGAGGGTAGAGTGTTGGAGGTGGAAGGGTATCAGGTGGTGACACTGCCATCTGCTCATTTAAAAGAGTATCTTGATCCGGGAGGCGAGCCAGAGAAGTGAGGGGGAGGAGGGGGGAGGGTTTTGCGTGTGGATGGGTGGTGGATAGGGAAGAGGGTGTCTTTGGTTAGTGTGCATGCTCCCGCAGAAAATGATGTGCATGTGAGGACGGATTTTATGTGCGAGGACCTAGTGTTTTTCTTGCGAGGTGAGGTAGTGTTGTGGGAGAGTACAGGATAGGTATGGGAGTGATCTGGGAGAGTACAAGATGGTGTGGGAGAGCTCTGGGAGAGTACATGGTGGGTGTAGGAATGGACTGGGAGAGTACATGAAGGGTGCCGGAGTGCTCTGGGAGAGTACATGAAGGGTGTCGGAGTGCTCTTCAAGAGTACAGATTAAGTGTGGGAGTGCGCTGGGAGAGTACATGAAGGGTGTCGGAGTGCTCTGGGAAAGAACAGGATGAGTGTGGAAGTGCTCTGTAAGAGTTCAAAATGTGTGAGGGTGTGCGAATGCTGTCGCGGAGTACAGGATGGGTATGGGTGTGGGAGCAATCTGGGAGAGTATAGGATGGAGTGGGAGTGCTCTGGGTGTGTGCAGGATAGGTGTGGGAGTGCTCTGGGTGAGTACTGAATGGGAGTGGGAGTGCTGTGGGACAGTACATTATGCGTGTTGGGGTGCTCTGGGAGAGTACATGATGAGTGTGGAAGTGCTCTGGGAGAGTACAGGAAAGGTGTGTGAGGGCTCTGGAAGAGTACAGGGTGTGAGAGTGCTCTGAGAGAGTACAGAATGACTGGGAGTGTTCTTTGAGATACAAAAAGTGTGCGAGAGTGTTCTGGGAGAGTACAAGAAGGGTGTGGGAGCGCTCTAAGAGAATACAGGATAGGTGGGGAAGTGCTCTGGAAAAGTACAGGATGAGTGTGGGAGTGCTCTGGGAGAGTTCAGGATGGGTGTTGGAGTTAGGTGGGTGTGTACAGGATGCGTGTGGGAGTTCTTTCCTAGAGTACATGATGGGTGTACGAATGCTCAGGGAGAGTGTGGGATTGGTGTGGGGGTGCTCTGGGAAGTACAAGATCGGTGTGGGAGAGATCTTGGAGAGTACAGGATGGGTTTATGAGTGCTCTGCGAGAGTACAGGATAGGTGTGAAACTGCTCTGGGAGACTACAGGAAGGGTGTGCGAGTGCTCTGGGAGAGTACAGGAAGGGTGTGGGAGTGCTCTGGGAGAGTTCAGGATGGGTGTGAAAGTTCTGTGAGGGAGACCATGAAGGGTGTGGGAGTGCTATGGGAGAGTACAGAAAGTGAGTGCGTGTTCTGGGAGAGTATAGGAAGGGTGTGGGAGTGCTGTGGGAGAGTACAGGATAGGTGTTGGAGTTCTGTGGGAGAGCAGATGATGGGTGTAGGAGTGGTGTGGGAGAGTACAGGAAGGGTGTAGGAGTGCTCTGGGAGAGTACAGGATAGGTGCGGTTCTATTAGAGAGTACAGGATGGGTGTGGGAGTGCTCTGGGAGAGTACAGGAAGGGTGTGGGAGTGCTCTGGGAGACTACAGGAAGGGGGTGGAGGTGCTCTAAGAGAGTACAGGATCGGTGCGGCTCTCTTTGAGAGTACTGGATGGGTGTGGGAGTGCTCTGGGGGAGTACAGGAAGGGTGTGGGGGTGCTCTAAGAGAGTACAGGATGTGTGTGGGAGTGCTCTTAGAGAAAACAGGATTGGTATGGGAGTGCTCTGGGATAGCGCAGGATGGGTGTGGGAGTGCTCTGTAAGAGGCAGGATGGGTGTGGGGGTGCTCTGGAAAGTACAGGATCGGTGTGGGAGAGATCTTGGAGAGTACAGGATGGGTTTATGGTGCTAGCCCGAGACAGGATAGGGGTAAAAATGCTCGGGAGACTAAGGAAGGGTGTGGGGATCTGAGAGAGTTCAGGGTTTGGGGGTGAAAGTTCTTGAGG
>NC_069400.1:57924904-57957087 GCF_026875155.1 Cherax quadricarinatus
CTTCTCCCACAAAAACTCCCCAACCTCTCCTGTACCCCCCCAGGCACTTACTAAACCCGTCCTCCGACCATCCCACCCCCATCCTCCTGCTCTCCCACAGATCTCCAACACCTATCCTGTACTCTCCCAAAGCACTCCCACACCCTTCCTATACTCTCCCAGAACAAGCACACACTCTCTGTACTCTCCCATAGCACTCCCACACCCTTCATGGTCTCTCTCACAGAACTTTCACACCCATCCTGAACTCTCCCAGAGAACACCCACACCCTTCCTGTACTCTCCCAGAGCACTCCCACACCCATCCTGTACTCTCTAAGAGAACTGCACCGATCCTGTACTCTCTTAGAGCACCCCCACACTCATCCTGTACTCTCTAAGAGAACCGCACCGATCCTGTAATCTCTTAGAGCGCACCCACACCCTTCCAAAGCACTCCCACACTCATCCTGTACTCTACAAGAGCACTCCCACATCCTGTACTTTCCCCGAGCACTCCCACATCCTTTGTGTATTCTCCCAGACCATTCTCACACCTATCCTCTGCTGTCCCACAGAACTCCAACACCTATCCTGTACTCTCTCAGAGCACTCCCACGCCCTTCCTGTACTCTCCCAGACCGCTCCCACACCCACCCTCCCTCTCCCAAGGACTCCAAACACCCTTCCTGTACTCTCCCACAGCACTTCAACACCCTTCCTATACTCTCCCAGAACACGCACACACTTTCTGTACTCTCCCATAGCACTCCCACACCCTATATGGTCTCCCTCACAGAACTTTCACACCCATCCTGAACTCTCCCAGAGTACTCCCACACCCTTCCTGTACTCTCCCAGAGCACTCCCACACTCTTCCTGTGGTCTCCCACAGCAGTTTCACACCTATCCTGTACTCTGGCAGAGCACGCATAAACCCATCCTGTACTCTCCAAGATCTCTCCCACACCTATCTTGTACTTCCCAGAGCACTCCCACACCCATCCTGCCTCTTACAGAGCACTCCCACACCCTTCCTGTACTCTCCCAGAGCACTCCCACACCCTTCCTGTACTCTCTAATAGAACCGCACCGATCCTGTACTCTCTTAGAGCACCCCCACACCCTTCCTGTACTCTCCCAGAGCACTCGCACACCCATCCTGTACTCTCTAAGAGAACCGCACTGATCCTGTACTATCTTAGAGCACCCCCACACCCTTCCTGTACTTTCCCAGAGCACTCCCACACCAATCCTGTACTCTCTAAGAGAACCGCACCGATCCTGTACTCTCTTAGAGCACCCCTACACCCTTCCTGTACTATCCCAGAGCACTCCCCACACCCATCCTGTACTCTCCCAGAGCACTCCTACATCCTTCCTGTACTCTCCCAGAGCACTCCCACATCCTTCCTGTATTCTCCCAGACCACTCCTACACCTATCCTCTGCTCTCCCACAGAACTCCCACACCTATCCTATACTCTCCCAGAGCACTCCCACACCCTTCCTGTACTCTCCCAGACCACTCCCACACCTATCCTCTGCTCTCCAACATATCTCAAACAGCTATCCTGTACTCTCCTACAGCACGCCCACACCCTTCCTATACTCTCCCAGAACACGCACACACTTTCTGTACTCTCCCATAGCGCTCCCACACCCTTCATGGTCTCCCTCACAGAACTTTCACACCCATCCTGAACTCTCCCAGAGCACTCCCACACCCTTCCTGTACTCTCCCAGAGCACTCCCACACTCTTCCTGTAGTCTCCAAGGCATTTCACACCTATCCTGTACTCTCGCAGAGCACTCATAAACCCACCCGGTACTCCCCAAAGACTCTCCCACCCCGATCTTGAAATTCCCAGAGAAACCCCCACCCCAATCCTCCCACTCTCGTTTAGCTTTCGAAACACCCTTCATGTTTAAAAAAGGAAACTCCCACACCTCCTTACCCCCCCCCAAACCCAAACCCTAAAACCCCCCATCCAAAAAACTCCCCAGACATTTCCCACACAATCCTGTATTTTTCCCAGAGCACTTCCCCACCTATCCTGTATTTCTTGAGGGGGCTCCCACCCCCTTTTTTTTCTCCCCCAAAACCCCACTCTCGCACATTTTTGTATCTAAAAGGGAACACTCCATTTTTTTCTGTACTCTCTCAGACCCACTCTAAAAACCCTGTATTTTTTCCAGAGCCCTCACACACCTTTCCCTGTACTCTCCCCGAGCATTTCCCACTCCCTTCCTGTACTCTCCCAAACCCTTTTCCCAGGGAATTCGGGAAACCTGCCAGCCCACCCCCACCCTTTCCTGTATCCCCCCCACACCCACTTTTCCACCCTTCCTTTATTTTCCCCCAGCACTAAAAACACACTTTCTCTTTTTCTCCCAAAGAAACCCTTTTCCCCCCAATTCCGTACTCCCCCAGAGCACTTCAAAACTCATCGGGTTTCCCCCGGCCCCCCCAACCGCAAATGTACTGCCCCACAGCACCCCCACCCCCAATTCAGAAAACCACCCCGGGAGACTCCCACACCTACCTGCACAAAACCCAGAGCATTTTCCCACCCCCACCCAATACTCCCCGAGGGGCTCCCACCCCTTACCCCCCTGAAATCCGCGACAGCATTCGCACCCCCTCACCATTTTAAAACCTTACGACCCCTTTTCCACACTCTTTCCCTGTTTTTTTTCCCCAGAGCACTCCGACCCCCTTTCCCTGTACTCTACCAGCGCACCCCCAACATTTAAATCGAACTTTTAAAGAGAACTTCCGAAAACCCTTCAGGGTACTTTTCCCAGAGCCCCTCCGGCCCCCTTCATGTACTCTCTCGAGCATTTTCCCACACCTCCCTGTACCCCCAAGTTTCTCCCCCCCTCCACTTGTATCCCCGGAGCACTCCTACACGCCCGTGTACTCTCCCGGAGCTTTTCCCCCAACCCATCTTGTATCTCCCCAGCACCCCCTAAAACCCATCCTTATTTCTCCCAGTCATTCTACACCCCCCAATAACTCCCCCAAAAGCTTCCCCCCACACCTTGTACTCACCCAATCACCCAAAACCCTTTTCCCTGATTTCTCCCAGAACATTTACCTCACCCCCAAAGAAAAACACTGGGTTCCCGCACTTTAAAATCAGCCCTCCATGCCATCTTTTTCTGGGGAGCATGAAAACAAACCAAAAAACACCCCTTCCCTATAACCCCCCAACCCTTTCCACACGAAAAAACCCCCCCCCCCTCCTCCCCCTCATTTCTTTTTGGCTCCCCCCGGGGATCAAGTATTTTTAAAAATGAGAAAGATGGCAGGGTCACCACCTATCCCCTTTCCCACCCCCAAAAACCCCACCCCCCTTTAAAATTGTGTTCTTGTAGAAACACGACATTCATCTTAGATTTATACAAAAACATCCTAAACCATTCTCTCTTCACACCATTACACAATCCATTAACATTCATTTTCATACAACAGAGGCCGCTTAAAGTTTCCATCCTTGCCTCTTCTATCCACTTCCCAGGTCCACCAGAACTTGGGGCACCACCTGTCACCCTAACACCACCTTCCCCCCCCCCTTCTTTCGGTGCCGCTTGTCGTGGCCACCACTACAATCCCCATCCACCCAAGACTGCTCCCCAGGCCACTGCGCCGGCATCAGGACATCATCTTAATCTGATGCAGTGGCCTGCTTCCTCGTGTCATTGTCCTCCATGCCTCCATGTCATTGTCCAGGGAGGCCACACAATGGACCTCTATCTCCACTGAGCATTGTTCCACTGAACACAGTGACGCCTCAGACACACTGTTAGGCTCGTTTTCCCCAAGGTGCTCCTGCCGTTCACATACTTCTGCCGTCAGCTCGGTACCACCCAACTGCTCAGGTACATCCACCTCCGCAGGCGGTGACAAGGTCTGCAACACTGCAGCCAGCACTTCCTCCTGTACCTGCGCCTCGTCACTTGCCGCTGGTAAAGTCTCGGGGCCCGTTAGCTCTGCAAGGGCCTCGCCCTCTCCCGAAGCTACTAGCGTCTCCTCCACTATCTCACTCCATAGATTACCACGCCCTCCATCACTCCATTGTGCCTCAATGGCCACCTCCCTCTCATGAACAGGTGCATCTGCTGCCGGGCTGTGCGCCCATTGCCGCTTCCCACACGCCGCTAGCATGTGATCGTAATCTCCACATAAGTGGAAAGTACGCCTCTGCCCTGCGTATGACACCATGACCTGTGTCTTATAATCCAACATGTACACGTAGGACAGTATGGGATGCCGCAAAGTCATTTTTAGGGTAAAGGTGCTGTGAGGGAAAAGTTCAATAGATGGGAGTAGCGAGGGAGTATATAGTAACAACAGTTTCATTGCCGGCTATTTGTTAAGGTAGGGTAAGTCAAGCTCCCGCTATTCCAGCCTTTTTTCCCCCTCCCCGAAAGTGATAGTTTCATTGCCGGCTACTTGTTAAGGTAGGGTAAGTCAAGCTCCCGCTATTCACTCCTTTTTTCCCCCACCCCGAAAGTGATAGTTTGACTGCCGGCTGTTTGTTAAGGTAGGGTCAGTCTAGCTCCAACTATCCCTTCCCCTCCTTCTTCCCCCCCCGAAAGGTGACGTGTGGGGCTCCAGTCCAAACAGCAATCACTAGACTCACAGCTCCCAGCACTACTCTTGGATGACAGAGAGGGTCACCTGCCAATCAACGAGTAGAACTGATGGAGATGGAGTAACGTCCTGAGACTTCCCCTTTTTGGATTTAATTACCTCTGCACCTGTAGGTACAATTGCAGGACATAACCTCTCATCATTTACAGCGGTTTAAGGAACCTGCGTTCCTGTCATCCAGGATAGAATACTCAAGGCTATACTGTGACGAAACTAGCCAGAGGGTTGTAACCAACACTGCGACCACCCCCCATCTCGGCAACGGACTACGATTTCAACAAGCAGTGTCACTAACACCAGACACCAAGTTTTTATTAGCGTTGAATGCTGGTTATCATTATATTTTTCATTTTTTCATTTTCTTTATTGTAGGATTAATATTTCATATTTATATGTTTTTATATTTTTATTTTCTATATAATAATGTGTTTATGTTTTGTCTGTTATTATTTCTTTTTCTATTCATATTTTCCTGAGGGGAGCCAGCCTTGGTAATACTGTCTGAATTATTACAGGCTGAGTAAGCCTTCAAAAGTGGCGAACCTTGCCTGGATCAATCTTCTGAATCAAGATTTCAACTCCATCTCTAATCTACCATTGAACTTCAACGCCGCATACCACAGACGTTACACAGCCATGAGTAAATCATTCTCTATGGTAGGGACTACAGTACAGGTATTTAAAGAATTTGGTTGATTGTTATGGTCCCAATTTATTGTAAGTCAAGTCAAGGCAAGAATACTAGTTAATTCTGCCATTATTTTTGTGTAAGCTTGAAACACTTTGGAGGATTAGACTCTTGGGACCGAGATTTTCCGTGACAAATTTGTTCTCATTGAACTTTTTATTATATCAGGGAACTGTCATAGGACACTCTTGATTTGTTGGTGAGAAGATTGGAATTGGTCAGTTGACCCCATTCTACTTACTGTTTGATTCGGAGCCGGCCTTAGAACCCTTTTCGTTTTATTTATACATATTGTTAATTGAACAGGGATTGAGCCATCTGGTTTATTTTACAGTTTTGGCGGAGTAGGAATTGAACCCTCCGTTTTCATTTAATACCCGTTTCATTTCCCCTGATAGTTAAGTTATTTCTTGCAAGCATGGAGGAATACAAGTTTTGGTTGAACGCTGGAAGTAAGTTATGAAATAACAGGGAAAAATTTAGAATCTGTTCATTAGTGCTTTAGATTCCAGGAAAGGACTTGAAAGAGAGAGATTGAGAAGAAGAGAGACTGTTAGAAAGTGAAAGAGAAGAAGAAAAGGAGAGAGAGAGAATCAAAAGAGAAGAGAAGGGAGAAAGAGAACCTTGAAAGACAGGAGAAAATGGAGAGGAGAGACAATTGAGAGATAAATCCAAGGAAAGAAAGACAGTTAGAAAGAGAAAGAGAAAGACAAACAGGAGCCGTGATAGACTGATCGTGAAGAAAGAGCCTAGTGAACGTGAGGATCAGGCTAAAGTAACGTGAGGAACAGGCTATAAAATAAGAGGACTTGTGGAAGAGCAAAGGATAGAGAAGTTGAGGGAAAATAGCTAGAGGAATTTGAGTTAATAGAGAGAGAAAAGGATCGCGAGCTCGAAAAATCTCGCCTTGAATTAGAGAATAAAAAAGTTATCTTTTACACAACACAATTAGAGGAAGGGAGTAATGGAACAATGTGCAACGAAACAACACCTTATTTACCTCCGTTCACAGAGGGGGAAGACATAACTTCATTACATTATCAGGTTTTTGAAAATACTTGCTACCCTCTGTGAATGCCTGCTGACACCTGGGCTACCAGGTTAGGATTGTTATTTTTCTGTTACAGCTTTGAATATCCTATGCGGACTTTGGCGCAGGATATCCATATGTAATTATAACCTACTAAAGAAGGCAATCTTAAAGCATTTAAAAAAAAACACAAATTTCTTATAGATAGATTTCATGTATGCCACCTTACAGCATGGCTTAAACTTTCAGCAGTTAAAGGTAAACAATCTTTCGGTTTGATTATACTTTTGGATAGAGAGTTCAGGAATTGATCTCAGTTATTGAATCTCTTAGAGATTCAGGGTTTTGCTGACCAGTTCTGACAGCTTTTCCCTCCAGATACGAACATTTATTAGAGAACGTTAACCTGATTAAAGCTGAGGAAGTTGCTTGAGGCTGCTGACTTGTATGCTGAGGCTCACAATTCCTATAATGACCTAAAGGTTCGAACCCTTAGGGCAAGGGTTACAAGATCTTAAAAATAATCAAAACCCTATGTTGGAAAGTAAACTGACGTCTTTTATTACTGTTTGTCATTTATGTTGTGTAAGGGAAATAAACGTCCCGAGTGTCCTAAGAAGGTCCAAAAAAAAAAAGTTATAGATGTTTTAAAGACTGTATTGAACAAGCGGCCATTCTGATTCAGGAACCGTTATGGACTTAATGTATCTACCATTTTACGAGAGACTGGATGGCATATGTTATAGTCTTTCTGATAAGCTGTTCCCTAATCTCTTAAAGAAAACTCATTCCTCTGCTATACTTTCATACTTCTTGCGGCCGTACGGACACTTTTCCTACCAATCCGTTGTTACATTAGGTCCTAAAATTTTGGGTTCACAGGTTAGGTTGGTCTGAAGCTTACTAGCTCCATCACTTCTGTCAGTACTAATAGGGTATTGTAAAGGTGCCATTCTTCCTTTGAGGTTGGACCCTTCATCACCATAGATGGACATAAAGCTTTTCTGATCTCTTCCTGTTAGAGTCAGAGAAGCCGTCGAAAGTTCAGATGAGGCAAGGTACTCGTGACATTCATGTGGGATTTAAAAATCAGTGATGCTACTCTCGAAAAGTGAGGTAGTAGGATCACCGCCCCGTTCACTTGCTAGATGAAAGAGAGGATATCACCTTCCGATACTATAAATGTCTTGACTTGGGCTCAGGACCAAAGTCCAGGCATCTCATACTGTCCATCCTACGATTTTTTCCTGACTTTAGCCTTTTAGATATATCGAAGGACTTCCTTTGTTCAACTTACAACGTAATTTCCTTCCTCTTTCAGAATTGCCATAATGCCGCCCTAAACAAAATCAAGTTATCCTAAGGAAAAACTTTTCATATAAATTTGAATATATAAAAAGTATTTGCATAAATCATTTTATTCAAATTAAATTCAGATAGATAGGACTATTCCATCTTAGTTTTTTCCAAGTCATTGCAGAGAGTTCTGTTCTTAAATGGTCATGACCTGCAAGTGGCGGACATTTCTGCATCGTTTAAAACCTTAAATAAATTTAGGGAAAACCTATTTTTGGCTAAAATGATCCTCAGATAATATACCTATTGTAGATCGCGTAAAGTTTGCCAACTGTCATCCTCCCGAGTACCGTTAGAAAGAGTAGCTATTGACATCGTTGGTCCTTTATCACCTCTTTCATCTGGGGGACATAGATATTATTAACGTTAGTTGATTATGATTCGGTTTCCCTGAAGCCGTACCCTTAAAGACCTTAAAACTACAGAGGTGGTGATGCCCTTTTGTCCATTTTCTCTAGTGTTGGCATCCCTAGAGAAATTTTGTTGACCGTGGGACACAATTCACATCTGACTAATGCAACATCTTACCACTTCTGGGAGTGAAGCCTTCTTCACAACACCATGTCATCCCAGAACTGTAATGGGAGGATTGAGACTCAGCATTTCTGGTCTCAAGTCAATTTTAGGAATCTTTGCTCCCTTAAACTATGGAGTGGCATCGTTTCTACCTTGTGATTTGTTTTGCCTTGAGGGTAAGTTCCCAGTGACTCTTAGGGGTTATCTCATTTGAACTTCTATATGGTAGACTGGCCAGGGTCATAGTCCATACTTCATGGACTTCTGGGGAGCTAATGAGGACGTAAGTAAAGGCTGAGGTTCAGTCTTCTTATCAGTTTCTCCTTGACTTAGATCCAAACTTGAGGAGACTCTGATATAGTTTCGGAAAACTTAAGCTTGTCATTGGACCAGTACAAAACCTATTTTGATTCACAAAAGTCGGAGGAGAAAGAAGTTTTATAGTAGGGGATGAAGTTTCTGGACTTTTGCCTTCATGTAAATAATTTATTAGTAGCATTGGAAAGGTCCATATAAAGGTGTTTTAAAATTTGTGGGAAGGTTGATTACCTCATTGAGTCAAGGGGAAACCTAACACTTTATCATATCACTTCCTTAAGGAAACATTACCGAAGAAATTCGGTTAACTGTTTAAATGACTTTGACTTAGTTTTTCCACCACGAAAACTTGATATAAGAAAAGACAAAACCAAGAATATGACAGAGAAAACTACATGGACTTGGTGACTCTTGACCACTCGGGTGCAACAAAATGAATATTAATGAGTCTTTGGATGACCATAAGAAACATGAACTTATTTCAATGTGTGAGTAACTTCTCAAACGTTTTTACTGATATTTCAGGTGTCACCTCCACCATAAGATTGACTTAGTCACGAGAGGTAGACAAATTATTAAAACTAAAGATCATTGAACCTTCAGTATCCGCATATTGCCACCAGTAGTTATGGTTTAAGTTTAAAAGGAAGGATTAATTTCATATAGACTTGCTATGATTCCAGAGTGCCCTTAATGTATAACTCCGGTGGGATGCTGGGCTATGCCCTTAATAGATTGCGATTACACAAATTTTATGACTCTTCCTTCTTTTCAGAGATAGATTGATATGCTCAGGTCATATCATCAAGCAATGTAAGATCCGTCATCTAAGCAGTACACCGCTTTTCATACCCACCTGGGGACTGATGCTGTATAGACCCACTGCCCTTCGGTTTGGTAACTGCCTGTGCTACCTTCGTGAGACTGATGGAAAGGCTTGGGTAATATGCAAATGTTTCAGTTTATTTTGATAATATTTACGTAATGACATCTAGTGGGGCAAGATATCCATACATTAAATCAGTTTTACTAGGTTATGCTAACATGGCCTCACTGCATGCCGAGGAAGGCTTCTTGGGTTATACAAGATGAGATATCTCAATGATCCTTTCTGATAACTTTTGCGCCTCTCCCAGTAAATCAAAGCTTTATTAGACTTTAAATTCCCCAAAACCAAGAAGCTCATGATAGCTTTCTTGGTTCTGTAAATTTTTATGCACGGTTTATCCCGAACCTTACGATATTACAGGCATATTATAGACTTCTTAAAAAGTCTGGGAATGAACCTTTTGAACTTTCCGACGTAGCTGGGAAAAAGTTTTAAAAGGAGATTAAATTCTCTTCTCTGTAAGACCCTATTCTTAAGATTCCAGATATTTATATAACATTTTGTTTTAAGAAAACTGATACCGCCAATACTGGCTTAGGTGCGGTGTTACTACAATACATGTGGTCTCCCTTCCCTGTATCGCCTTCTAAGCCGGAAACTCCTTCCTGAAGAAAGAGTTACTCCACCATAGAAAAGGAATGTTTGGCCTTGTGTGGGGTATCTCCAAGCTTAAAATTTTATTTATGCGAGAAGAATTCATATTAGAGACGGATCACAATCCTTGGATTTACCTGGGGAACTTTTAAGGGGAACAACAGTCGCCTTTGTTATGGAACATTGGCACTCTCCATGCTTTTAAGTTCCATATTGTGTTTCAATGGTTCTCCAATTAATTTCTCTGGACTTGTTAAGTCGTGGACAGTCTGTAGATTTGTTGGCCTTACGCGACTTTCGTATTAGAACTTTTTCTAGCCATGTTCTTTTTATACATCATTGTCTATAAGTCTTTCGTATGGGGGAGCGGGGAGTGTGGGGAAAAGTTCAACAGATTGGAAGTAGCGAGCGAGTATATTGGTAAACGATAGTTGTATTGCGGTGCTTGTTAAGGTAGGTAAGTCTAGCTCCCAATTATCCCCCCCTTTCCCACCCACCTCGAAAAGTGACGGTGTAGGGCTCGGCCAAACAGTAATCACTCGATCACAGCTCCCAGCACAACTGTAAGTACAAGCCTGTGCTCCTATTCTAGTGGAGCTTATTGATTGGAAAAGCTTATCATTTGGACAATAAAAACTTAGTCCTTTCAAAGCCTTGATCTCTATGTCAGAATGGTTTTAATAATTACACGTCTTTTTTAGGTATGTAATTATAATGGAGAGTGATTTCTTATAGCAGTGGGTAACTGTCTCTCTTTCCAGCTTGGAATGACAGATTTGGGTCACTTGCAACCAACGAAAGTATTGAAGGAGACGGAATACTCCCAAGACGTCACTCTTTACTACCTGATTATATGTTACACCAGCGCAGTGGTAAAGAACCTCCGTTCCTGTCAATCGGACTGGACTATTCAAAGGCTATAGACTGTGGAAAAACGGGCCTTTGGGTTGGCCCAACCTCCTGTGGCCCTATCCCCCATACACACATCTTCAACAACGGCTTGATTCTATACAAGACCGTGTCAACATCAACCAGACACCCAAAGTTAATTGTTTATTTGCGTTGAATTAGTATCATTTACATTTTCATTTTTCATTTTTTCTTTGAAGTGGGATAAGTATTTTCATATTTAAGTATTTTATATTTTATATTTTCTAATAATAAAGTGTTTATGTTTTTCAGTTTTTATTCTTTTCCTATTCATTAATTTTCCTGAGGAGGAAGCCTGCTTAGTATATTGACTGAAGCTGTTGCAGGGCTGAGTATGCCTTCACAATCGGCCAAAACATCCAGGACCTCCAAAATGACTACGTATATACCCAGGAACACCAGTATGAAGGCAGATATGACAGTCAAGAAAGCCTGTGTTCAAACCACCCAAAATTACACAAACATTTAATCAACTAAGGAAACGCAAGATTTATCTTCAGAGAAGACAACCTCAGTACCGGAAGAATCCTTGAATCATCACTTATCTGTATATCAAAAACAACTTCAACGAAATCAACGGCTTCTGTAAACTAGCTGAACCCTTTCCATTAATGGAGGAACACTGGCAGAAGGTCTACTAATATACTTGTCCAGTCTCCTTTTTTAAGCTACCCTGCACGTCCCTAGCCTCTTCATTCTCCACCTGACCCAACATTCTTTACTGACTCCATCTATAAATACTCATGTACCTTTCACCCTGGAATCTACATTGTTAAAAAGCTGACATTTCTGAAACAGGCACGAGTATGTCAGGTCACGTGCACTACTCACAGACTCACGGCCATGAGAGCCATGTCGAGGCACAGTGCAGGGGCAAAGCAAAGAGGTACTTCCGTTGTACTATATACAAGCTATACGCTTGCTCATTGATACGGCTGCACCGGCGTTAGCTCACCTTTACCGCCAGAGCAGGCAAGGGTGGAGGTCAGATACAAAACCAGGCGATAAGAATCTATGATTGGGGCCCCCATTGGCCAACACAGTATGTCTCAGTTCTGAGGCCCAGCTTCCTTCCTTGGCTGACAGAGTAAGATACATAAACGCCCTGCAAAGTGGCCTCGATTCTGCACCCGGCATGCAAGGTACCCCAACTTAAGGAGACGGATATGGACAAACCATGGCACATAAGATCCCAAACTCGTCACTAGATACTCCTGGTTGCGTTTCGTTTTGTGCTTGCTGGGGAAGCTGCTGGCCTATACAACTACTCTTGAGAAGAGTTGTGTCTTTCCTGTTGCTTGAGTACCATTCGCCACACTTCTGGCGCCAGATTCCAGCCGATATTTGCATCATGCAACTGCCCATCTCTATGCGTTCTAGCAGTCAGACACCCTCAGCAATACATGAGAGACAAGCGATGGTTATGGAGAGGGAGGCACTTGTGAAGTGGATTTCCACAGATGGTTCTGTCGACCCTGACAGGAAGATGTGCAGCAGCTGGACCTGTACCATCAATGGTCACACACAAGGCTGGCGACTCCATGACCACTGCGCAATCCTTCACAGCTGACCTGGTGGCGATTCAGCAGCCCTACGACATCGACTCCTACCTGCTGACATGTTGATTTCCCTCCTCTGCATCAATTGCACTCTACCATCTCAACCCAGGACAATTGTTCACCTATCACATCGATCCTGAGCATTAATGACAGCCTTTTTGAAGTTCAGGGTAACAGAATCGACATTGATAACTGGGATCTCAAGCCATGCTGGCATCCGGGGAATGAGGCGGCAGATGTGCAGCCATGCAGAAACAGGACTGTCCAATGTTGTGATTACGGTCCCCTTTCAGCCTGCGACAGACCAAACTGATGGCTGCCATATCCATAAAATTTGGGGGAGGTCTTAGGTGATACCCATCTCAACAGTTGGTACCGAAGCAGCGCCCTCTATCCATATGATAGAAGCTGGTCCAGAGCGCAGTGTACCACCATCCATCGGCTTCGTTTGGGCCAAGATGATGGTAGACAAGGCTGAGGAGGAGATGTGCCAGCACTGTCAGCACGTTGTCCAGCGCCCTCTAACACACTGTCTTCTGGAGTTCGAAGTTACTGTGACACTCCACAGGCAACTAGGACTGATATTCCCTCCCGAAGAGGACCCAGAGATGACTGCGGCCACACTAGTGTACCATGGAGTCAACGAACCAGACAAGCTGTTGCCCGTGATAACGACATATCCTCCTCCTCGCTAGTGTCCATAGTTAGGAGTACATATGGTGTTGTCGCTTATGAGATGCACCAGTTGAACTGACCAGAAGAGTGCTTGAGCAGCATATGTCGCATCATTGTAGAAACCTTTCTCCCTCGGGAGCCAGAGACGGGTCATCGCAAGATTGAGGTCCGTGCCAGGACTACGGTCTTGGCGAACATTATACATACATACATACACGCTGGTAGATCTGTTTGACTTGATAAAGCCAACTGTGTGAGCAAAACGTTGTCAATAAAGGATCACAGTATACTGCTTATGTGTATTTTTTCAGTCATTTGTTTTTATGTTTGCTTTTCCTATGTGTTACAATTCCCCGGATTTTGTTTTCCAACTAATATACAAAAAAAAAAAAAAAAAAAAAAAAAAAATTAGAAAGTATCAATACACATTTTCTTGGAATTCGTAACGTCTCAAAGGAAAGTGTAGGATGCAGGCATACAGTAAATTAGGGCATGATAAGTAAGACATAGGTGGACAGAAGTATCGGGAAGGGGAGTGGGGTGGCAATCTATGTCCGAGATCGTTTAAACTGTTACATAAAAATGGGTATAAAGTCTGAAACACATACTGAGTCTGTTTGTGTAGAATTTTCAGAGGGGCACGGAAAATTTATTTTAGGTCCGATATACCATCCCCTAAACTTGGATACAGGCCGAGAAAGACTACTGTGGGAGGAAACTGTTAGGGCCAAAAGGCACGATAACGTTGTAATTCTAGGGGACTTGAACTGTACTCATATTGATTGGAATTCCTTGACTGGGAATTTAGAGTCTAACGACTTCTTAGAGGTAGGTCAGGATTGTTTTTTAAAGCAGTTTGTTACAGAACTTACAAGGGAAAATTACCTGCTTGATTAGTTCTGGCAAACAAGGAAACCCATGTTAATAATTTAGAAATTTTAGAGGAACTTGGCGCAAGCAACCACAAATCAATTACCTTTAGCATTGAATGGAAGTGCGATAGTAGGGATAATTCAGTAACGGTCCCAGAATTTCGCTTAGCAGATTACAAGGGTTTAGAGAACAACTATCATCTGTGGACTGGGGTAACGAAGATAGCTATCAATATGAGATCTTTCTAAACACTATACATGCTGCCCAAACTACATTTATTCCGAATACAGAAATCAGATTGAATAGAAATAACCTTAAATGGATGAATAATAGGCTCAAATATGTTTTAGGACAAAAGAAAGGAATTTATAGGCTCATCAAAAGAGGTGAGGGTCATCTTATGAATCAATATATTGACATTAAGAGGATCGTTATTAAGGGGATAAGGAAAGATAAACGGGACTACGAAATTAAAGTTGCTAAAGATTTGAAAACTGGCCCAAAAGTTTTTTTCCAGGTTTATAGAACAAAAGATAAAGAAAAGATAGGTCCCCTTAAAAAAAAACTATGTTTATCTTACTGACAAGGAGAATGAAATGTGTTCTATTTTTAATAATTATTTTCTCTCGGTTTTCACTCTGGAAGACACTAATAATATCCTAATAATTTAGTTTTTTAGTAGGCCTGAACAAGATAAAAAATGTCATATCACAACCACTAGCAAAATAAATCCCCAGGCCCAGATTAACTTTTTTCATGAGTTCTTAAAGAGTGCAAAATGGAACTTTGTGAACCATTGACTAATATTTATAATATATCTCTTCAAACAGGTGCAGTGTCTGATATGTGGAAGATGGCCAATGTAATTCCTACTTTTAAAGCAGGGGGCAAGTCGTTACCGTCAAATTACCCCCCAGAAAGCCTGACCTCAAGTGTAGACAAATTACTAGAGTCAATTATAGCTGATATTATATGAAGCCATTTGGATAAGCATAATTTGATTAATGATACTCAGCCCAAAGGATTCACGAAAGGCCGTTCCTGGCTAACTAATTTATTAACCTCTTCAGTAAAGTTTTTGAGGCTGCTGATCACGATAAAGCATTCGATATTGTTTATTTAGAGACTGTCAAAGAAAGTGGCAGCTCATGAAATTGGAGGTAAAGTGTTTTCAAGGCTCACTAACAGCAGGCAGAGAGTGTGCATCAATGGGGTTAAATACGAGTGGGGATCTGTAACAAGTGGCGTTCCTACTGTTCTTTATAATATATATATTAGCCGTAGCGCTAAGAATAAGATGGATGAGTTGAGATTAGTTACTAGTGGAGGTAACATTGATGTATTTGCAATCACTGAGACATGGTTTAATTCCAAAAGTCGGGACATGCCTGCGGAGTGTCACATTCAAGGTTTTAAATTGTTCCAAGTAGATAGAAATATCGGTAAGGGAGGTGGGGTGGCACTGTATGTCCGAGATCACTTGAACTGTTGCATAAAAACGGGTATTAAGTCTGAGGTAACACATACAGAGTCTGTCTGGATAGAATTTTCAGAGGGGCATAAAAAATTGATTCTTGGAGTGATATACCGTCCCCCAAACTTAGATAGGGACCAAGGGAAATTACTGTGGGAGGAAATTGTTAAGGCCACAAGGCACGATAATGTAGTAATTCTAGGGGACTTTAGCTTTAGTCACATTGATTGGAAGTTCTTGACTGGGAATTTAGAATCATACGACTTTTTAGAAGTAGTTCAGGAATGTTTCTTGAAGCAAGGGGAAATAAAGTTCTTGATTTGGTTCTGGCGAACAAGGAGACCCTTGTTAGTAATTTAGAAATTAAAGAGGAACTCGGCACAAGCGACCACAAATCAATTACCTTTAGCATAGAATGGAAGTATGATAGTAGGGATAACTCAGTAACAGTTCCAGATTTTCGCTTAGAAGATTACAATGGGCTTAGAGAACACTTATCATCTGTTGACTGGGGTAACGAAGAGAGCTATCAATATGACAGTTTTCTGAACACTATACATGCTGCTCAAAGAACGTTTATCCCGTATAAAGAAATTAGATCAAATAGAAATGACCCAAAATGGATGAATAATAGGCTGAAATATCTACTAGGGCATAAGAAAGAAATTTATAGGCGTATCAAAAGAGGTGAGGGTCATCTTATGAATCAGTATATTGACATTAAGAGGGATGTTAAAAATGGGATAAGAAAAGCTAAAGAGACTATGAAATTAAAGTTGCTAGGGATTCGAAAACTAACCCAAAAAGTTTTTTTCCAGGTCTATAGAACGAAAGTTAGAGATAAGATAGGTCCCCTTAAAAATAACTATGGGCATCTTACTGCCAAAGAGAATGAAATGTGCTCGATTTTAAATAATTTTCTCTCGGTTTTTACACAAGACGACACTAGCAATATTCCAGTAATTAATATTTATAGTGGGCCTGAAGAAGACAAATTATGTAACATCACAGTCACTAGTGAAATGGTTATGAAACAAATAGACCGACTAAAGCAAAATAAGTAGCCGGGTCTTGATGAGCTTTTTTCAAGGGTTCTTAAGGAATGCAAAATGGAACTCTGAACCATTAACTAATATTTTTAATTTATCTCTTCAAACAGGTGTAGTGTCTGATATGTGGAAGATGGCTAATGTAATTCCTATTTTTAAAGCTTGGGACAAGTCATTACCGTCAAATTACTGCCCAATAAGCCTGACTTCAATTGTTGGCAAATTACTAGAGTCAATTATAGCTGAGATTATAAGAAGCCATCTCGATAAGCATAGCTTGAATAATAATACTCAGCATGGATTCACGAGAGGCCGTTCTTGTCTAACTAATTTATTAACTTTCTTCAGTAAAGCTTTTGAGGCTGTGGATCACGATAAGGAATTTTATATTATTTGCTTAGATTTTAGTAAGGCTTTTGATAGTTCCACACCAAAGACCGTTAAAGAAAGTGGCAGCTCATGGCATTAGGGGAAAAGCGCTCTCGTGGATCGAGTCATGGCTCACAGACAGGAAGCAGAGAGTGTCCATAAATGGTTTAAATCCGAGTGGGGATCTCTAACAAGTGGCATTCCACAGGGATCAGTCTTGGGCCCGTTGTTGTTTATAATATATATCAATGATCTTGATGAGGGGAATTACTAGTGAAATGAGCAAATTCGCCGATGACACAAAGATAGGTAGGATAATTGATTCAAACGTAGATAACAGGGAACTTCAGGAGGATTTGGACAAACTCAATAACTGGTCAGCAAAGTGGGAGATGCAGTTCTATGTAGATAAATGCAAGGTTCTGAAGCTCGGGAGTGTCCATAACCCCTAGCACTTATAAGTTAAATAATGTAGAACTTAGCCATACAGAATGTGAAAAGAACTTGGGGGTTATTAGGTAAGACACATATACAACAGTTAGGTATTTTTATTTCGAAACGTTTCGCCTACACAGTAGGCTTCTTCAGTCGAGTGCAGAAAAGCTGATAGAAGCAGAAGAGACTTGAAGACGATGTAATCAGTCCATCACCCTTGAAGTTTTGAGGTGCTCAGTCCCTCAGTCTGGAGAAGAGTATTGTTCCATAGTCTGAAACAATATGGAGTTGAAGTATGTATGTATAATGTTCGCCAAGACCGTAGTTCTGGCACGGGTCTCAATCTTGCGATGACCCGTCTCTGGCTCCCGAGGGAGAAAGGTTTCTACAATGATGCGACGTATGCTGCTCAAGCACTCTTCTGGTCAGTTCAACTGGTGCATCTCACAAGCGACAACACCATATGTACTCCTACCTATGGACACTAGCGAGGAGGAGGATATGTCGTTATCACAGGTAACAGCTTGTCTGGTTCGTTGACTCCATGGTACACTAGTGTGGCCGCAGTCATCTCTGGGTCCTCTTCGGGAGGGAATATCACTCCTAGTTGCCTGTGGAGTGTCTCAGTAACTTCGCACTCCAGAAGATAGTGTGTTAGGGGCCGCTGGACAACGTGCTGACAGTACTGGGACATCTCCACCTCAGCCTTGTCTACCATCATCTTGGCTGTGGGAAAGCCCAAACGAAGCCGATGGATGGCGGTACACTGCGCTCTGGACCAGCTTCTATCATGTGGAGGGGGTTCTCCCTGAGTCGCTGCTGGGTACCACTGTTGAAATGGAGTATCACCTAAGACCTCTCCCATAAGTTTCATGGTTCTGGCAGCCACCAGTTTGGTCTGTCGTAGGCTGATTGGGACAGTAATCCCAACATGTGGATAGTTTGTTGCTGCCTTGGCAGCATCCTCTGCCGCCCCATTTTCCCGGATGCCAGCATGGCTGGGGATCCAGTTTAATGTCGATCCGTTATCCTGAACTTCTAAGGCTGTCATTATGCTCAGGATCGATGTGATGAGGTGAACATTGTCCTGTGGTTGAGGATTTGAGAGGGCATTGATTGCATAGGTGGAATCAACATGTATGACAGGTCGGAGTCGATGTCGTAGGGCATGTGACAATGCCTGCTGAATCGCCACCAGGTCAGCTTGAAGGATCGTACAGTGGTCAGGGAGTCGCCAGCTTTGTGTGTGACCATTGTGGTACAATCCAGCTGCTGCTCTCTTCCTGTCAGGGTCGACAGAACCATCTGTGAAATACACTGCACATGTGCCTCTCTCTGCCAGTGCCATGCTTGTCTTACCATGATTGCTGAGGGTGTCTTGACTGCAGAGACGCTTAGAGATGGGTAGCTGCATGATGCAAACATCGGCTGGATCTGGGCGCCAGGGAGGTGGTGGATGGTACCCAGCGACAGGAAGGTCACAACTCTTCTCAAGGAGTAGTTGTATAGGAAGCAGCTTCCGCCCAGCAGCGCCAAACGAACGAATCCAGGAGTAGTCCGTGAAGAGTTTGGGATCTTGTGTCATGGTTGTCAATATCCGTCTCCTTAGTGGGGTACCTTGCTGCCGGTGCAGAATCGTGGCCACTTTGCAGGCGTTTATGTATCTTACTCTGTCAGCCAAGGAAGGAAGCCGGGCCTCTCATCTGAGACATACTGTTTTGGTCCAGATGGGGGCCCCAAGCATAGTTCTTATCGCCTGATTTTGTACGACCTCCACCCTTTGCCTGCTCTGCGGGAAGAGATGAGCTAACGCCGGTGCACCGTCGTCAATGAGCGAGCGTATAGCTTGTATATAGTACAAGCGAAGTACATCTTTGCTTGCCCCTGCACGGTGCCTCGTCATGGCTCTCATGGCGTTGAGTCTGAGTAGAGCACGTGACCTGACATACTCGGCCTGTTTCTGAAAGGTCAGCTTTTTATCAATGTAGATTCCCAAGTACAGGTATGAGCCTGTCCACTCTAGTTCTATATCCTGAATACGTAATCTATTCACAGGATCTGGTCCCTTGAACATCATTGCCGAGATCTTGAGGCCTAGTTCCTTGCAAGACTGCGTAATTAGGTCCAAAGCTCTCTGAGCCTGTTGTTCTAAATTACCTTTCCCATTCACTACGAGTGCTAGATCATCAGCATAGCTGAGGAGCTGTGTACCACTATGAAAGGGAAGGCTCACAAGTTCCTGCATAAGGATGTTAAACAGGGTAGGACTGAGCACACCTCCTTGTGGCATACTGTTTTCCAGGGTTTTAAAGGAAGAGTAGTGTCCCTGAAAGCTGACACAGGCCTGCCTGCCCCTAAGGTAGGACTCTATCTTGGCCAGGAGGCGTCCTTTGATTCCCTTCCGAGCCAGTATTGCCAGAATTGCTGTGGGGCTGGCTAGCTCAAATGCCTTTTCAAGGTCGAGGTAGACGACGATACTAGTTTTCTTGTTACTATCAGCAATCTGGCTTAGTAGAGTGGTTGTGCACTCTGCTGCACCCACGCCTTTGGTGAAGCCAAATATGTGATGATGAGAGGGTCCAAGTTTCCATAGGAGGCGGTTTAACACCATCCTCTCAGCAGTCTTGGCTAAGCAGCTGGTCAGCGATATGGGTCTCATACTGCCTTGGTCCTTGGGCTTTGGAATTGGTACGATGGTAGCTTTCTTCCAAGCTGGTGGGAGTGTCCTGGCCCTCCACGACTGGAGTTGAAGTAACGAACGAACGAAAGTTCAGGTAAGATCCCAAATAGGATGAGCGGGGAAGACGGGACAGACGAAGAATAGTGCTGGAGAGGAGTGTTCTTAGTCGTAGAAATAGAGCCAGGGCATAACTCAGCAGCGAAGGTAATCGTGGGACAGATATTGAGAAGAGAAATTCAGGCTCTTCTGTTGGGACTCCGGTGGGATGAGCGGGGAGGAAGGGACATGCAACGTTTAGCGCTATAGAGGAATGTAGAACTGAGCCATGTCTTAACCCAAAAGCAAAGGCGAACGTGGGTCAGAGAATGGTACCTGTTATAGAAGGTACCTGTCAGCGAATCCAAGGTTATTTGTAAATAGGGTTAGGAGCAGGATCATGCAAGGAGTAGAAAAGGTTGTGTTGGTTTGTGGGTCTGCGAATGTCTTCGTCAAGGAGAGGGGTCCAGTAGTCATGTCGTGTATTAAGTTTGTCTATCTGTCTGGCACTGAGCGTCTTCCAGTACAGGCTCAGCGCAGGGATGTGTAACTGTGTAACACAACCTTTTCTACTCCTTGTATGATCCTGCTCCTAACCCTATTTACAAATAACCTTGGATTCACTGACTGGTACCTTGCGCTGTTCATTCTCTGACCCACGTTCGCTTTAGCTAATCTTCTCCTGTCCCGTCCTCCCCGCTCACCCCCCCGGAGTCCCAAAAGAAAAGCCTGAATTTGTGTTATCAATGTCTTTAGCACGATTACCTTAGCTGCTGGGTTAAGCCCTGGCTCTATTTCTAAGACTAAGAACACTCCTCTCCAGCACTATTCTTCGTCTGTCCCGTCTTCCCCGCTCATCCCATTTGGGATCTTACCTGAACTTTCGTTCGTTCGTTCGTACTTCAACTCCATATTGTCTCAAACTATGGAACAATATTCTTCTCCAGACTGAGGGACTGACCACCTCTAAACTTCAAGGGTGATGGACTGATTACATCGTCTTCAAGTCTCTTCTGCTTCTATCACCTTTTCTGTACTCGACTGAAGAAGCCTACTGTGTAGGCGAAACGTTTCGAAATAAAGATACCTAACTGTTTCATATGTGTCTTACCTAACAACCTGTCGGTATTTTATACCATTTTAATGTTCACTTGGGGGTTATAGTGAGCAGTAACCTTAAACCAAGACAGCATTGCCTAAGCGTACGTAATAAGGCAAATATATTATTGGGATTTATATCAAGAAGTGTAAGCAACAGAAGTCCAAAGGTTATACTACAGCTTTATACATCATTAGTATGGCCTCACCTAGATTATGCAGCTCAGTTCTGGTCTCCATATTACAGAATGGATATAAATTCGTTAGAAAACATTCCTCAGTCAATCACCGTATCTCCAACTTCGCTACCCTCAATTCTTCCTTAAGCTGCTGATAAAGTTGCTCGATGGAGGGCATCTTGGTTCAGTCCAAGGAGAGCACACAAACGTCTTCACTGAGCTAAGTACACGTCACCATTGAGTTAAGTACACGTCACCACTGACTGAGCTAAGTACACGTCACCACTGAGCTAAGTACACATCACCACTTATACACTTCAATGATATCTCCCCTCATTCTACGTCTCTCCAGAGAGTGGAGATTTAAGGCTTTAAGTTCTATCTTCATACGGGAGATTTCTTACACAGTTAATCATTTTAGTCATCCTTCTCTGTATGTTCTCCAATGAATTTATATCCATCCTGTAGTAAGGAGACCAAAACTGAGCGGCATAATCCAAATGAGGCCTCACTAGTGAGGTCTAGAGCTGTAAAATAACTTTTGGACTTCTGTTACTAATACTTCTTGAGATAAATCCAAGCAATCTATTAGCCTTGTTGCGCACACTAAGGCACTACTGTCTTGGCTTTAGATTTCTGCTCACCATGACTCCCAAGTCTTTTTCACATTCTGTATGATCAAGCTCTACTTCACCTAGTTTATAGCTTCGAGGGATATTTTCATTACCAAGGACTAGTACCTTACACTTATCCACATTGAAATTCACCTGCCATTTTCAGACCAAGACATCAATTTGTCAAAAATCCTCATGAAGTTCATTGCTATCCTCCTCAGAATGAATCATACGGCCTATCTTTGTATCATCAGCAAATTTGCTCATGTCACTCGTAATCCTTTCATAAAGGTCATTAATGTAAATTATGAACAAGAAAGGGCCTAAGACTGATCCTTGTGGAACGCCACTAGTGACTAAACCCCATTCAGATTTGACCCCATTAATAGAAACTCTCTGCTTTCTATTTGTAAGCATGCCTCTATCCATGCTAGAACTTTACCTCCTATACCATGAGCTGCCACTT
This sequence comes from Cherax quadricarinatus, assembly GCF_026875155.1. Lineage (NCBI taxonomy): Eukaryota > Metazoa > Arthropoda > Malacostraca > Decapoda > Parastacidae > Cherax > Cherax quadricarinatus. The sequence continues at coordinate 57,947,371 of NC_069400.1, forward strand.
TTCTTAAGAGTCTCTTGTGAGGTACTCTATCGAAAGCCTTACTAAAATCCAGATAAACAATATCATATTCTTTATCACTGTCAACTGCCTCAAATGTTCTATTGAAGAACGTCAGTAAATTTGTCAGGCAGGAACAACCTCTCGTGAACCCATGCTGAGATTCATTAATCAACTTAATGCTCTTCAAGGTGACTTCTAATGATGTCAGCTATAATTCATTCTAATAACTGCGCACTATATATGTCAGGCTTATTGGGCAGTAATTTGAAGGAGCGGACTTATCCCTGATTTGAATATAGGGAAACCACATAAGCCATCTTCCACAACTCTGGCACAACACCAGTAAGGATGGATGCATTGAACACACTTGTTAATGGCCGACTAAGCTTGAATTCATTCCTTAAGTTACCCTGGAAAACAACTCGTCGAGTCTCGGGACCTTATTTCTTCACTTGTCTATTCTGTTTGATAACCATGTCCCTCGTGACAGTAATATTAGTTAATTTGAATTCATCGGGAACTGAAAATTGCTAATTTCTGGAATCTCATTTGTGTATTCTGTGTAAAAAAACTGACAAAAAATAGTCATTAAATAGAACACTTTCAGTTCGTATCCGTCAGCAGTCCATTCCCAATTTCAGAGGTCCTACTTTTTCCTTAACCTTCGTCCTATACACTTGAAAAAACCCCTTTGGATAAGTCTTGATTCATTAGCAACTCTAATTTCATAGTTACGTTTAGCCTTTCTAATCCCTTTTTTACTTCTCTATTAAGTTGAACATATTGGTCAGTAAGGTACCTCTCCTCTTCTGATGCGCCTTAAATTTCCCTTTTCCTCTAATAGATGTTTTAACCTACTGTTAACCATTTGGGATCGTTATTATTAGACCCAATTTCCTCGGGGAAAGTAATTTCTGACACGGTGTAATTATTTAAAAAAAAAAATCATAAAGCACCCCTTTATAATCATAATATGATCATCGTCAATGAAATCATTTTCTAGATAACCCATGAGTTAGCAGGTTTCCGTAAGTCCTTGTAATCGGGCAGAACGAAATCAGGATTTTTCCGTATTATCGCTATTCTTTTATTTCCCCGTTTAAAGCTAAAAGTGAGAATTTGTGATCCATGCGCCAAACTTTCATTTATCCCGATTATTTACGAGTGTTTCCTTTTTTGACAAGCTAGGTAGCAAATTATTACCCTGGGTCACTGTTACACCCTGCATCAGAAAACAGTCTTGAACAGCTTCCATAAATAGTCAACTGGACTCCAGATTACCAGTCAAAGAATTCCAGTCAACTAGACAAAAGTATTAAAAATCCCCATACTTTGTACTACCTATTGTGTCTAGAAGCCCAAACAATTTCGTCACAAAGAAGTTACCCCCCCCACTATCGTGGCCCAAGCCTGGAGGACGGTACATTTTTTTTCAAAAAAAAACACCTAAAATTAGGTTTTCTTGACTTAACCTACAACAACAAACTCTACCCAAACAAAATTACTGTTGAACAATTCCATCTATTATTAATCCCTGATTTTATATTCAAACACTTAATAATTTCCTTTGAACATGCAATTCCAACTTCCCTCCCCTTAGCCGATCACACTATCCACATGGAAAACAACCTTTTAAACCCTTAATTATATACTCTCAGCAATTCATTCTCCCACTCTTTAAATCAATACCACGTTTTCAGTTTAATGCAATGACATCAAAGTTCCCAGCACATGCTACCCAAACGCAGTTTTCATTAATCCCCTTATTCATGCACTTCGACTGTTAGCATAAAAAATACCAACATAGATGATTTTTTTCTTCTGCCACATTTTTTACTAATTCCACCTTTGCTTTCACACAATGTTCTGAATTTTCATTACCAGCGGTTTGTTTCATGACAGTATATTAAGAAGATTATCATAATATCAAAGCCTAAATTCAATATATCCATACTCATTATTTTTTCATTCTACCACCCAAACGTCTAACTAATCCCTAGTTTTAAAGGTCTAACACCCTCCTCGAACAGATGGCTAGCAAGAAAACCCCACACCTGCCCTGGAATAAGTGAACCCTATCCCTGGCACACTACACGTCCCATTCCGGGCCATAGAAAGTTGTCCCGGTGGTCCATTGAATGGAACTGCATTATCCCTTACAGTGTATGTCAAGCAACAATATAAATACCAATTGTTATCAAGGACAACCATTTCATTTCAACAACCCCTTCTTGGCAATAAAATGCCCACAATGTAACAGACTCCCCCTTCTTCCTAATTATGTCTATTTTATGCCCTGAACCTTCTAACTAAAACGCTGTCCCCAGAACCTTGGTAAATAATATTGCCTGTCCTGGAAACTTCCTAACCACATCAGGGGACCAGCACACCAAGCGACAACACTAGGAAACCATGTGACATGAGCAGAAAATAGATGATACCCACAGGAAATAAGTGACAACACCAGGAGAGCCCTAGTGTGGGCAACATCCAGGAACTATGTGACGGGTATTGTAACACCCAGGAACATATGGTGAAGAGGCAACCAGAAAACCATGGTGGCTACACCATGAACTATGTGACCAACACCCAGGAACCTATGTGGACAACACCAGGAACTATGTAATAACACTCAGAAGTACGTGACAAACAACCAAGTATCACATGCCGTCGCGGAGAGCTATGTGACAACACCAGGAACTCATGTACAATACCAGGAACTATGTGACGATGCGCAGGGAGAATGTAAGAACCCTAGGAAACACTGTGCCCATTGCAGAAATTCACGTGACAAAACGAGACTTAATGAGAGCACGCTGTACATATTGTCATACCATCACTGACCATTCCAGTTTCTGAACATACAGTATTGTCATACTGGCACATTAATTTTAAAGCGTAATATAGCCATACTACTCTTGGCCTAACCACTAGCCAGAATGGGAGGAGAGGAAAAAAACAATAGGAACCTCAGCCGGAATGTGGGTGTAGTAGAGGCTGGGGACAGCATCAACACTGCCTGCACAACTCTCATCTAGGGAGGCACAGCAGCCGCAATAGAATGTAACACTTGGCCAATAAAATCTTTCATTCACTGACCGTTTCGTACCTGGCCTTGACCTTTCCAGCTCGTCCCTGTGGGTAAGAAAAACATGTTTCCATTTATGGATAATGGAAGAACATAATAATTTTTAGTAAAAGTATAGACAATAACGAAGTTTGAATGACCGAACGGGCATAACCAAACTAAATATCATAGTATAAATATGTAATATATATATATTAAATAAATATATACTGATATATAGTAAATATATATAATATATATATATATAAAATAAATATATATATTATAATATTTAATATCTATATTATAATATAATAACAAATAAGCCAGGAATTCGCAAGAGCAGGGCGAAAATAAACAAAACACTTATCTCAGTAGTTTGTGTATATTCGCCCCTGCCTCTCGCGAATTTCCTTGCATTTGTTAAATAATCCTCTAGTAAGGCGTGATGCGATGGCAGGGGATGAGATGAAAAGCCTGTAAGCCTTCTCCCTTAAAATCTGGCTGCCTTGGATCAAAAGTCTAGCCAAGCCTGACTCCAAGGTATTTGGTCCAGTGTGGGTAGATTTGGTAAAGCACGACGTACCTTGATTCCCAGGTTTTCCCGTAGTTCTAGTCTCCTACAGCAGAGTATCAGATAATAAAAAATATATATATATATCTATAAAATATATATAAATAATAAAATATATATATATATATATAACTATATATATATATATATAATAATACATATATATAAATGAACAACACGCAAGCTAGCTGCTTTGACCTGCCTCAATGTGGGCGAAAGACACATGCTGCCCTAATTCCACTGGAACCATACCTAACCTTATCAGAGTAGCGCATCCATGGAACTGATGTTGAACTCGCACTACCCAAGGTCAAACGATGGTGTGGATGACTCTAGGCTACTTTCATTCCTAGACCCCGATTATTTGGTTGATACAAAGTACAAAGAGCAGTATTTTTTATATTATAGTGATCACGAAAGAGTGGTATTGATCAATAACAACACTGGAGGATAGTGTATTAACTCCAGGAGGCTTTGGATAAAATTAATGTCTTGGACTGAAAAAAATGGGCATATGAAGTTTCAGTGTGGATAAGTGTAAGGTTAACAACCCCCCTAAGAAAAGCCTAGGTGTCATGGTGACCCCCTTGGTGTCCTTTGGTGCCCTGGTGTCCCCTTGGTGTCCTTAGGGTCCTTTGTTGTCCTTGAGGAATCCTTGGTGACTTTAGGTGTCCTTGGTGTCTTGGTGTCCTTGGTTGTCAGACAAAAGTGAATATCAAAATGTATAAAATACCGACAGGTTTTGTAATAATAAATAAGAATAATAATAATAAAAAAAATACAAATAATAATAATAATAAAAATAATAATAATTAATATAATCTGTTTAACTTTATTTCCCAACGCTACATTCTCACCCCTACCTGATGCCTACCCTCACCTCCTGGCGTATTTATGCTTCATCTTGTCCACCCACTTTAACTCCATATTGTTGCAGACTATGGAACAATACTCTTCTGCAAAACTGAGGGACTGAACCACCTCAAAACCTTCAAGGGTGATGGACTGGATTACATCTTCTTCACCGACTCTTTTCTATCAACCTTTTCTGTACTCGACTGAAGAAGCTATTTGAGGTTAAGACCGAAACGTATCGGAAATCAAGAAATACCCTAACAGTTGCATATGATATCATAAGTGTCCCCCCTCATTCCCTTCAACTTTCCGTTTCAAAACCCATTTATCCACAAGACAGCATGCATAAGTGTGTCATCAAAGCTAACAGAATTTAACTTGAGGATTATATCTCAATAATTATAATATCAGTTGGTCCATCGTCACGTGAGGTCACAAGGCCCTGAGTTGCTTGGGGGAATTAGTAGTGGAGACGGTTACAAAGCCATGCTAGCTTATTGCAGTGTTTTTAAAAAATAGAGGTTGGAAGAGTTGAAGGAGGAAAGTCTAGCTCACTATGAACAAATACTCCGTCTCGCAGACTTAGGGACTGACACTTCAAAGGTGATGGACTGATACATCGTCTCACGTCTCTTCTAAGAACATAAGAAAGGAGAATACGCCGCAGGCCATTTTGTCCCCATACTAGGCAGGTTTCCTTTACAATCCATTTTTTTCACTAAAAACATTTGCCCCAACTCCAATTTATTCAATGCTACCCAAGAAATTAAGCTCTGATAAACTCTATAAGCCTCTATAACTATCATTTTTGACAAAGGTTATTCAGCTGACATTTCAGTGGATACTTCTCGATGTACTGGACTAGTCGTAGCACAAGTGAACAAACAAATACACCAAATGGAAAACCCTTTGAGTCAACTTGTTTTTATTAAGTATTGGCCCAATGAACATCAACCACCTGTCACCCTCAAATGGATTGACATACCATACTACCTCCATGAGGGGATATGGTGGTTGACCTGGTACTAACATACTCGCTAAACTCCCTTCATGAATAACCCAAAGATGAATGGCGGTTATTTAGATCCATCAATTGACTAATTCTGGTGTGTCTGCTTGTATTTTAAGCAGATATTTCTGCTGTGTTATCAAGCAAGACTGTTTCTTCAGGCATAATGAGAGCTTTTGCCGAGGCCAGTTATTTTCATTAGAGAACCAGATTCCTGGTCCGTGGAACCATAATTATTATCCCACAATTTCTTGAGTTGGAACCCCACATGAACAACATGACAGCTGGATTCTCCTATTTCTGCTTCTCTAATTTGTACATAGACCAAAAATACGCCATGGTTTTTTGTAACCACTGGGAGAACTGCTTCATTATCACTCCACAAACACGGGTTTTTTCAACAGCGAGATGATCAAGAACCTTATTAGATAGACACCTAATTTTATTCCTACATAGAGTGCTGTCATTTTACAATTGTTGGTATTTGTTCTGAATCTTCAAAGTGTGCTAACCCATGGCCCTTGAAGTATTACTCATGTAAGCTACAGCATTACTCATGAAAGCTACAGCATTACTCATGTAAGCAACAGCGCCTCATGTAACGCTCAACCGCAATACACATGTAAGCCCAACAGCGCCATAACCACTTGTTGATTGCATCCACAGAACACGTTAATGTGTGTTTCAACATGATCATGTATGATATTATCATATACAGGTCAGGATCTCTGGTATTCTTCCGGAGTTCGTGTAATTTGTGCTTTTATTTGTGTCCTGAAGGACCATACGATAAGGTGCTAGGGGCAGATGTTGTAGGATATAATTTCTATGGTAACCCTAACACAAATTATGTCCATCATTCATAATCAGACAGTGTCCAACGTAATTGGATATAAGTCTGAGACACTCGAAGGTTTGCTTAATTTACATCAATCGCATTTAAATACCACAGTATTATCAACTGGTTTTAACATTCATTTCTTCCAGCAATGAGAAATTTTGCTGTGGAAGATAGACCTTTGGTTAATTTTTGTGTAACTTAGTACATTTTCCACTGAAACAATATCAACTTCTGTCCCACTTTGAGAGGGAATTGGACCACATATCATGTGGCCCTCCTGCAGTTTTAATCGCAAGTGAAACAATATGTTATATACATACAACCTTATGCACAAAACCGTGATATTTAATCACTTCCAATGATTTAAGTCAATTAGACTAAACTGTTTACCGTCAGTAATGTCCTGGACAGGCTAACTTGACATTGGCTGCCTTTAGTTTTGCAACTGTTACTTTTAGTCCCCGGATTCTGCACAGACTTAGGCAAATCATCTACTACCTCAAGCTTCTACAGTCCCTGTTTTTCCTTTTCCGTAGACCACATGATATCTAACTGTAATTTGGCATGGGTTGTTTTATTCAGTTGCTGTAACATGTTTTATTTTTGTGATGGACCTATTGAGAGCCTTGATCAGAAAGAGTTGAGCAACATCTTCGATTAGAATCATTATAATTAATAACACCAATTCGAGCTATTGGAAAGAGCAGATCGATTTTGACTTGATCCATAACGTTTAATGTTGTAATTTGGTGACTTTTCGTTTTCAATGGAAGACCATCTGTTGTCAGCACAAAGTTCTATGGGCATAAAGCTGTATGAATGCATACCCCTTGCATTTTAAATACACTTCTTCAGTGAGCAATACCTCCCTTGAGGTTTTCACGCTAACCACTTAGTGCACTTTTCAGCTGTTTGAGCCGTTGGTTTCCTGCCACCACTTGTTTGTGTATTGTATAAAAAAAGGATTAATTAGCGTTCTGGTAAGCGGTGGTTAATGATACGACCCCATTGTAGGCTTCTTTGTTTACTGTTAAGGACCGTGGTGGGTACACAGTCTATTGCGTGTTTGTGCCCATGGCCCGTTCAGGGGCCATCCCACGCGAGAGAGCTGGGAGTACTAGTGTCCTTAGCTGCTAGGCCGCTGTGTGAGTGAGTGCGAGCAATGGCAACAGGCTGGCGAGCCAACCGAGAGGCCTGGTCAACAGAGGGCAGCACCTTTATGTGGAAAATATGAAACTACGGCTGGCAGACAGCAATGAGCTGTCCTGTGCCGACAGTACAGGGGCTTTCCTACATACGCTCAGCCACCCAACCACGCGTCGTCCCGACGCGACAATACTGGTGGTAAAAGGAACTCGGTTCCTCCTCACTCTAGGGAACAGGGCACAGAACACAAAATAAAAAAACATATATATACATATGAACATGGACAAAAACTTCCTACAGGGAGGGCAAAAAAACATATGTCGTGTGTGCTAAACATCTGGTCAAAGGCAGTGAGCGTTGAAAAGCAATCACTGCACGCCCTTCCTGCGTCTGGACAATACTGCAACACAGAGACATCTCACTGCGGCTTTATTATAAGGAAGAACAAATTTTTTTTAAAAATATTGACTTTATCGAAGTTTGAATCCCAGGGGCATACCAAACTATATATATTTTATTGATATATATATGTATGTTATATAAAATATATATAAAATATATATATAAAAAATATAATATAATATATATATATATATAATAATATATATTAAATATATAATATAAAGATCCAAGAGAAAACCTATTGAATAAAGGGGCACTACGGTATAGTTTGTTACGTGTGTATCACCGATTATAAGGCGAAAATCTCATCCAGCTCCTCAAGCTGGGGCGGGCCCAAAATACAGCGGGCAAAACCCCTTTGAACACCGCACTGAGCCGCGGGAACAGAAAACTAGCTGCCCGGGGACCCCTAGTTACCCTTATTTTTTTTCCCCACTCTTAAAGGGAAATTTTTAGGGGCACTTTTTCCCCCGAGCCGGGGTCTCTGACAGGGAACAAACATATAATGAGGCAATTTTCTCCATATTTTCTAGATTTTTGGGACCCCCTGAAGCGGGCAGCTCCCTCCTTCCTCCCCTGGTAAAAATTGGAATAGGTATCACCCAAAGGTAATGACTTTATGCCCCCAAAACCCCCTGTTTCCCCTCCCAGGCTTGAAGGGATACCATCGGGACGCTTCTGGCTGCCACAATTTTCATATTGGGGGGCTCCCTTACTGCTGGGCATCCCGTTTGAGTCCCTTGAAATGTTATTAAAAAAGGCAATTTTTCCCTCGGTTTACGGCACACAAACCAGGCCCGAATCGCTGCTGCTTCACTGCCACAAATCACCTTATTGGGCGGTGGGGGCAAGTCGGGGGGCAACACCGATGCGGTGGGGGGTCGAGACGTGTGCCGGGGCGGGAGTTGGAACAGAAAAAATCCCCACATAAAGGGGCTCTCACTCCAGGTGCGGCTCTATCCCCCCCTACACACTCTGAAGCATTTTTAAAGGCAATATTTTCCACTATTGGCCCATCCCTGGGGATTGTTTGTAGTTGTTGGGGGGGAGAAAGGTCTGGCTCCAACCCCTTAGATTATCCCAGATCTTGCTCCTCAATAATTTTTTTTCCTGGACCCAAAAGCCCCCAAGATGTTCAGGGAAATCGCTGCTACAAACTCTCTGGAGCAAAACACGAGGACAGAAAAGCAGGTAACGCAAACTGTGATGACTTGCACACCAATGCCTCCTATTGATGGAAGTGTAGCTTGGGTTTCCCCTGCCCGTTTTTTGAGTAAGGTTAAGTACTTGTAAAAACTGCCTCAGAATACTGTCATATTCGTGCAGTAAGGGTTTTCATATGAAGGTGCAATCTTTGGAAATAGTCAACCTGGGCAACTCAACACTTTGTGAGAAGGGACAAGGCAGTGGGGGCCCCGATTGCCTAATCGTTTTTCCCTCCCCCCTTAAAATCTTCAATTTCCCTGAAATTGTGTCAAATATTATTTAATATATATATATGTATTATAATATATAATATTAATATATATATATAAATATTATATATAATATAATATAATATATATATATAAAATATATATATATATATATATATAATATATATAATATATATAAATATATGCAAGGGAAATTCGCAAAAGGAGGGGGAAATATCACAAACATTATCCTTTGTTTGTGTATATTTCGCCTGCTCTCGCGAATTCCTTTCATTGTTAATACTCTATAAGGCTGATGCATGCGGGGGTGAGATGAAAAGCTGTAAGCCTTCTCCCTAAACCTGGCTGCCTTGGATCAAAGCTAGCGCAAGCTACCCAAGGGGATTG
>NC_069400.1:57957587-57974840 GCF_026875155.1 Cherax quadricarinatus
TTTATTTACTTATGCAGAACAGTTAAGTAATTTCTTTCTATTTAAGTTCATTGTGTTGTGTGCTCCTCAGTTACATTTTCTTTTATGTCTCTAAATTCTTGTTTTACATTTTGAAAACATGTCTCAAGTCTTCTCTAGCGATGCCTCAGTACATTCTGCTAGTACAACCATTAATGCATCAGTCCCAAATTCGAGTAATTCCTTATCAAACAACAGACACACTCAGACTTCGAGCCTTCGCAATTTTAGTCGTGATCCTTATGAGGCTATGCCGTTGTTCAATGGTAACTCAGACAACCTAGAAGGATGGTTTACTGCTGTTCCTGCTAGAGCAAATGCCTCAGTAGATGGTCCTCCATCAGAGAGTTGACTAATTAGTATCGGAAAAGAGAGTTTAGCTCGTTCACCAGCTGCCTCATATGTCTTCAACTTGATCCGCATGAAGGACTTTCAGGATCTAACCAAGTGGCAAGATTATGAGCAATTAATCCGTAACTATCTCGAACCAGTACGAGAAACTGATACTTTTGTTGTTCTTATAGAATTAGTGTGTACAGCTCCGAGGCCAGAGGAATCATTAGATGAGTTTGCTCTTCGTCTAAATAACCTAATGTCCTCATTAGTTAAAGCAGGGCAAAGTTCCAAGTACCTTAAAGACAATGATAAACCAGCTCTTGAGGGGTTTGCTAAATTAGCAGCATTCTGAGTTATTAAACAGCTAATGCCACCAACATCAATGTATGTGCATAACTCCAGTCCTCTAAATGCCACAATGGGACCGCTTGCAGCTCTTATCCATGTGCGTAATTTGTGTCCCGAGGGAACCTTCCCCTATCGAAGGTCTACGTGCAGAATCGTGGCCACTTTGCAGGCGTTTATGTATCTTACTCTGTCAGCCAAGGAAGGAAGCTGGGCCTCAGAACTGAGACATACTGTGTTGGTCCAGATGGGGGCCCCAAGCATAGTTCTTATCGCCTGGTTTTGTACGACCTCCACCCTTGCCTGCTCTGCGGGAAGAGGTGAGCTAACGCCGGTGCACCGTAGTCAATGAGCAAGCGTATAGCTTGTATATAGTACAAGCGAAGTACATCTTTGCTTGCCCCTGCACGGTGCCTCGTCATGGCTCTCATGGCGTTGAGTCTGAGTAGAGCACGTGACCTGACATACTCGGCCTGTTTCTGAAAGGTCAGCTTTTTATCAATGTAGATTCCAGGGTGAAAGGTACATGAGTATTTATAGGATGGAGTCAGGTAGAGAATGTTGGGTCAGGTGGAGAATGATAGAGGCTAGGACCTAGGGTAGCTTATGTGTATTTTTTCAGTCATTTGATTTTATGTTTGTTTTTCCTATGTGCTACAATTCCCCGGATTTTGTTTTCCAACTAATATAAAACAAAAAAAAACAAAAAAAAAAAAAAAAAATTAGAAAGTATCAATACACATTTTCTTGGAATTCGTAACGTCTCAAAGGAAAGTGTGGGATGCAGGCTTACAGTAAATTAGGGCATGATAAGTAAGACATAGGTGGACAGAAGTATCGGGAAGGGGAGTGGGGTGGCAATCTATGTCCGAGATCGTTTAAACTGTTACATAAAAATGGGTATAAAGTCTGAAACACATACTGAGTCTGTTTGTGTAGAATTTTCAGAGGGGCACGGAAAATTTATTTTAGGTACGATATACCATCCCCTAAACTTGGATACAGGCCGAGAAAGACTACTGTGGGAGGAAACTGTTAGGGCCAAAAGGCACGATAACGTTGTAATTCTAGGGGACTTGAACTGTACTCATATTGATTGGAATTCCTTGACTGGGAATTTAGAGTCTAACGACTTCTTAGAGGTAGGTCAGGATTGTTTTTTAAAGCAGTTTATTACAGAACTTACAAGGGAAAATTACCTGCTTGATTAGTTCTGGCAAACAAGGAAACCCTTGTTAATAATTTAGAAATTTTAGAGGAACTTGGCGCAAGCAACCACAAATCAATTACCTTTAGCATTGAATGGAAGTGCGATAGTAGGGATAATTCAGTAACGGTCCCAGAATTTCGCTTAGCAGATTACAAGGGACTGGGGTAACGAAGATAGCTATCAATATGAGATCTTTCTAAACACTATACATGCTGCCCAAACTACATTTATTCCGAATACAGAAATCAGATTGAATAGAAATAACCCTAAATGGATGAATAATAGGCTCAAATATGTTTTAGGACAAAAGAAAGGAATTTATAGGCTCATCAAAAGAGGTGAGGGTCATCTTATGAATCACTATATTGACATTAAGAGGATCGTTATTAAGGGGATAAGGAAAGATAAACGGGACTACGAAATTAAAGTTGCTAAAGATTTGAAAACTGGCCCAAAAGGTTTTTTCCAGGTTTATAGAACAAAAGTTAAAGAAAAGATAGGTCCCCTTAAAAAAACTATGCTTATCTTACTGACAAGGAGAATGAAATGTGTTCTATTTTTAATAATTATTTTCTCTCGGTTTTCACTCTGGAAGACACTAATAATATCCTAATAATTTAGTTTTTTAGTAGGCCTGAACAAGATAAACAATGTCATATCACAGCCACTAGCAAAATAAATCCCCAGGCCCAGATTAACTTTTTTCATGAGTTCTTAAAGAGTGCAAAATGGAACTTTGTGAACCATTGACTAATATTTATAATATATCTCTTCAAACAGGTGCAGTGTCTGATATGTGGAAGATGGCCAATGTAATTCCTACTTTTAAAGCAGGGGGCAAGTCGTTACCGTCAAATTACCCCCAGAAAGCCTGACCTCAAGTGCAGACAAATTACTAGAGTCAATTATAGCTGATATTATATGAAGCCATCTGGATAAGCATAATTTGATTAATGATACTCAGCATGGATTCACGAAAGGCCGTTCCTGGCTAACTAATTTATTAACCTCTTCAGTAAAGTTTTTGAGGCTGCTGATCACGATAAAGCATTCGATATTGTTTATTTAGAGACTGTCAAAGAAAGTGGCAGCTCATGAAATTGGAGGTAAAGTGTTTTCAAGGCTCACTAACAGCAGGCAGAGAGTGTGCATCAATGGGGTTAAATACGAGTGGGGATCTGTAACAAGTGGCGTTCCACAGGGATCAGTCTTAGGCCTACTGTTCTTTATAATATATATATTAGCCGTAGTGCTAAGAATAAGATGGATGAGTTGAGATTAGTTACTAGTGGAGGTAACATTGATGTATTTGCAATCACTGAGACATGGTTTAATTCCAAAAGTCGGGACATGCCTGCGGAGTGTCACATTCAGGGTTTTAAATTGTTCCAAGTAGATAGAAATATCGGTAAGGGAGGTGGGGTGGCACTGTATGTCCGAGATCACTTGAACTGTTGCATAAAAACGGGTATTAAGTCTGAGGTAACACATACAGAGTCTGTCTGGATAGAATTTTCAGAGGGGCATAAAAAATTGATTCTAGGAGTGATATACCGTCCCCCAAACTTAGATAAGGACCAAGGGAAATTACTGTGGGAGGAAATTGTTAAGGCCACAAGGCACGATAATGTAGTAATTCTAGGGGACTTTAGCTTTAGTCACATTGATTGGAAGTTCTTGACTGGGAATTTAGAATCATACGACTTTTTAGAAGTAGTTCAGGAATGTTTCTTGAAGCAGTTTGTGACAGAACCTACAAGGGGAAATAAAGTTCTTGATTTGGTTCTGGCGAACAAGGAAACCCTTGTTAGTAATTTAGAAATTAAAGAGGAACTCGGCACAAGCGACCACAAATCAATTACCTTTAGCATAGAATGGAAGTATGATAGTAGGGATAACTCAGTAACAGTTCCAGATTTTCGCTTAGAAGATTACAATGGGCTTAGAGAACACTTATTATCTGTTGACTGGGGTAACGAAGAGAGCTATCAATATGACAGTTTTCTGAACACTATACATGCTGCTCAAAGAACGTTTATCCCGTATAAAGAAATTAGATCAAATAGAAATGACCCAAAATGGATGAATATAGGCTGAAATATCTACTAGGGCATAAGAAAGAAATTTATAGGCGTATCAAAAGAGGTGAGGGTCATCTTATGAATCAGTATATTGACATTAAGAGGGATGTTAAAAAGGGGATAAGAAAAGCTAAAGAGACTATGAAATTAAAGTTGCTAGGGATTCGAAAACTAACCCAAAAAGTTTTTTTCCAGGTCTATAGAAGAATTTAGAGAAAATGGGTCCCCTTAAAAATAACTAGGGGATCTTATTTCCCAAAAGAGAATAAAATGTCTCGATTTTAAAAAATTTTCTCTGGGTTTTTTACAGGGGACGACATACAATATTCCAGAAAAAATATTTATAGGGGCCTGAAGAAAAAACCAAATTTTATGAAACACCATCACTAGTGAAATTTTTATGAAACAAAAGACCACAAAAGAAAAATAATCGCCGGGTCTTGAGAGTTTTTTTCAAGGGTTCTTAAGGGAATGCAAAGGGAAAACCGAACCATTAACTAAATTTTTTAATTTACTCCTCAAACGGTGTTTTTTCCCTGATATGGGAAGATGGCAAATTTAAAACCTTTTTAAAGCATGGGAAAGTAATTACCGTAAAATTTACTGCCCAATAAGCCTGATTTCAATTTGGGGAAATTACAGGTCAATTATAGCGAGTTTATAAGAGGCCACTCGAAAAAAAGATACTTGTTTAATTACTCGCATGGATTCACAGAGGCCTTTTTTCTAACAAAATTTTTTTAATTTTCTTCAGTAAAGCTTTTGAGGCTGTGGACAATAAGGTTTTTTTAAATTTTTTGCTGATTTTTAGGGTTTTATAGCTCCAACCAAGACCGTTAAAGAAAGGCAGCTCATGGCATTGGGGAAAACCTCCCGTGATCGACATGGCTCACAGACAGAAAGCGAGAGTGTCCATAAGGGTTTAAAAAACCGGTGGGGATCTCTAACAAGGGGCTTTTCCACGGGACAGTTTTGGGCCCGTTTGTTTTAATAAAAACAATGATTTGTGGGGGAAAATTACTAGTAAAATGAGCAAATTGCCGATGACACAAAGATGGAGGATAATTGATTCAAACGTAGATATCAGGGAACTTCGGGAGGTTTTGGACAAAACCAATAATGGTCAAAAAAGTGGGAGACAGTTCAAGTAATAAATGAAAGGGTTTTCGGGAAGCCGGGAGTGTCCAAAACCCCCTAGCATTATAATTTAAATAATGAGAACTTAGCCATACGAATTAAAAAGAACTTGGGGTTTTTTGGGTAAGACACAAGCAACAGTTAGGTTTTTTTATTTCGAAACTTTTTCGCCTACACAGTGGGCTTTTTTCATCGAGTGCAGAAAAGCCTGATAAAGCGAAGAGATTTGAAGACGATGAATCAGTCCATCCCCTTTAAAGTTTTGAGGTGCTCACCCCTCAGTCTGAGAGATATTTTTTCCATTTTTCTGAAACAATATGGAGTTGAATATGTAGTATAATTTCCCCAAAAAGACCGTATTCTGGCACGGGTCTCAATCTTGCGATGCCCCCTTCGGGCCCCCGAGGGAAAAAGGGGTTTCTCAATTTAGCGATGTATTCTCAACACCTCTGGTCATTCAACTGGGCATTCTCACAAGCACAACACCATATGTACTCCACCTATGGACCAGCGAGGAGGGGGATTTTTGTCTTAAACAGGTAACAGCATGTTGGTTCGTTGACCCCCAAAGGGTACACGTGGGCCGCTCACTCTGGGCCCTCTTTGGGGAAAAAACACTCCTAGTTGCCTGTGGAGTGTCTCAGTAACTTCACACTCCAGAAGATGTGGTTAGGGGCCGCTGGACAACGGCTACATACTGGCACATTCCTCCCCCCCCTTGTCACCATATTTTGGGGTTTGGGGGAAAGCCCAAAACAAAGCCGGGGATGGCTGACCTGCCCTGGACCAGCTTCTATCATGTGGGGGGGGTTCTCCTGGCTCCTCGGACCCTTTTTGAAATGGAGTAACACCAAGACCTCCCCCATAATTTTTCTGGCCTGGCAGCCAACGTTTTGTCTTCGTAGGCTGATTGGGAAGTAATCCCAACAAGTGGATAGTTTGTTGCTGCCTTGGCTGCCCCTCTCCCGCCCCATTTTCCCCCGGATCCCCCCATGGCGGGGGGTCCATTTTTCAATGTAAAACCTTTATCCTGAACTTCTAAGGGCTGTCATTATGTCGGGACGATGTGATAGGTGAACTTTGCCGTGGTTGAGGGTTTGAGAGGGGATTATTGCAGAGGGGGAATCAAATGTTGCAGGTCGGGGTCGATGTCGTAGGGCTGTGACAAAAACCTGCTGAATCGCCCCGGTCAGCTTAAGGGTCGTCATGGGCAGGGGGTCCCAGTTTGTTGGACCATTGTGGTACACCCGCTGCTCTCTTTCCGTCGGGCGAAAAACCTCTTGAAAACACTGCACATTGCCTCTCTCGCCAGGCCCCGTTTCTCGATATTGCTGAGGGTGTCTTTTACGCAGAGGCTTTTGAGAGTAGCGCCCCGATGCAAAAAAAAAGGCTGGTCTGGGCGCCAGGGGGGGGGTG
The DNA here is from genome assembly GCF_026875155.1 of Cherax quadricarinatus. Taxonomy (NCBI): domain Eukaryota; kingdom Metazoa; phylum Arthropoda; class Malacostraca; order Decapoda; family Parastacidae; genus Cherax; species Cherax quadricarinatus. The sequence continues at coordinate 57,964,131 of NC_069400.1, forward strand.
GTGGATGGGACCCAGCGACAGGAAGGTCAAACTCTCTCAAGGGTAGTTTATAGGGAAACGTTCCCCCCAAGCGCAAAACGAACGAATCCCGGGGTAGCCGTGAAAAGTTTGGGATTTGTGTCATGGTTTCAATATCCCCCCTTAGTGGGGTCCTTCGCCGGGCAGAATCGTGGTCACTTTGCAGGCGTTTTTTATCTTACTCTGTCAGCCAAAAAAGGGAAACCCGGGGCCCCTATCTAGACATACGTGTTTGGGCCAATGGGGGCCCCAAGCTGTTTTTTATCCCGATTTTTTTCGACCTCCACCCCTTTTCCTCTCGCGGAAAAGGAGAGCTAACGCCGGTGCAACCCTAGCAAGAGCGAGCGTATGCTTGTATAAGACAAGCGAAGTACATCTTTGCTTCCCCTGCCGGTACCTCGTCCAAGGCTCCATGCGTTTTATCTGAGTAGAGCACGTCCTACATTCCCCGGGGTTTCTGAAAAGGGCAGCTTTTTATAATGAATTCCCCAATAAGGGAGACCGTCCACTTAGTTCTATATCCTGAATACGTAATCTATTCACAGGATCTGGCCCCTTTTAACATCTTGCGAATCTTGAGGCCTAGTTCCTTGTAAGACTGCGTAATTAGGTCCAAAACTCTCAGCCTTCTTCAAATTACCTTTTTTCCCTTCACTCGAGTGCAAGCTCAGCATAGCTGAGGACGGTACCCCTATAAAGGGAAGGGTCACAATTCCTGGGATAAGGATGTTAAACAGGGAAAAAGCCACCTCCTTGTGCGTACTGTTTTTTTTAAAAGTTTTTTAAAGGGAAAAGTAGTGTCCCTGAAAGCTACACACCCGCCGCCCCCCCAAGGAGGACTCACTTGGGCCCGGGGGGCGTCCTTTGATTCCCTTTTTCCCACCATATTGCCCGAATGTGTGGGCTGGGTGCTCAAATGCCTTTTCAAGGTCGAGGGAACGACGATACTAGTTTTCTGTTATATCACAATCTGGCTTAGTAAGGGGTTTTCACTCTGCGCCCCCCACGCCCTTTTGGGGAACCAAAAATTGATGATGAAAGCCAATTTTTTATAGGGGGCGGTTTAACACCATCCTCTCACATCTTGGGTAAGCAGCTGGGGCGCGATAGGCTCAAAATGCCTTGGTCCTTGGGTTTTTGGAATTTTGGGACGATGGTAGCCTCCCAATGGTGGGGGGTCCTGGCCCCCCGACTGGGGTTTTAAATAAAAACGAACGAAATTCAGGAAGATCCCAAATAGGATTGGCCGGGGAAGACGGGGGCAGACAAGAATAGTCGGAGAGGAGGTTCTTAGTCGGAAATAGAGCCAGGGGTTAACCCACGACGAAGGCATCGGGGGACAGATATTGAAAGAGAAAATTCCGGCCTTTTGTTGGACTCCCGGGGGGTGAAGGGGGAGGAAGGGCCCTGCAACGTTTTGCGCTAAGAGGAGTGTAGAATTGACCGTTTTAGCCAAAAGCAAAGGGAACGGGGGGTCAGAGAATGGACTGTTATAAAAGTACCTCCAGTGAACCCAAGGTTTTTTTTAAAAAGGTTTTGGGAAGCAGGATCATCAAAGAGTAGAAAAGGTTGTTTTGGTTTGGGGGTTGCGAATGTTTTTCGTCAAGGAGAGAGGTCTTCATGTCGCGTTCAAGTTTTGTCTGTCGTCATGAGCGTCTTCCAATACAGATTCGGCAGGGATGTCTAATTGGGCATGGAGAACTCCTTGTGGAGAAAATCCCCCCAAATTCTGACACAAGCACCCATGCACGCCTTGTTCTGGACACGCGCAGTTTAGTAATTTGTTTTAGTGAAAGAGAAGGGCTAGAGGAGACTAAGTTATCAGGGGCGTTTTGGGTTTGAAGGTGTATTTTTGTTGCGTGAAAGGGCATGACAGGATGGAGCATTATATACCGCCAGGAGGTGAGATGTGGGCCCCACTAGTAGAGGAAAAAATGAGTCGTTGGGGGGTCAGGTCCCTCTCAAACCCAGCCATTCCCTGTAGAAGTTGTCCAAGTTGATTTTCAAGTCTGTAAAAAGTCCCCTTGTTTTGGTCTTACCTAAAACCGTCAGTATTTTATCCTTTTAATGTTCACTCTGTCAGACAGACACTGAAACTTTTTATACACTCTAATTTCCAACACCTGATACCACAGCTCCTCCTTAGCCTATCAGACGACATTACACAATTATCACTCATGCCAATATAGATACACCACACACAAAACACAAAATGAGGCGACGGGATAGCCATCGGGAACAAAAAAGGGGAGGATCAAACCCAAAGTAGTAAATCCGCATTACTTTTTTTTAAAACTTGGGAAAAACGTGATCCTCCATTCCCTGTCGAGCCAGAACTGCTGACACCACCATTACACCCCCATCGCACAATCTGTCACTGTCTTTGGCGTTAATCTTGATACTTTCTTCGCTACACCGGCAATTTTTTCAAGGCATGCAATAGCTAGAAGGGCTTGGGGGCCTCTCAAGCGCAACTGTTTCCCCAACCCCAAATAACCCTACAAATCCCTAATACGTCCTCTGAAACTTACCCCCTTTAAACCCTCCCCTTTTGCAGCAAAAACCACTTAAAAACTGCGGGTCCAAAAAAGGCGCTGCGCTGGGTGTTTGAGTCAGATGGGAAGATTTTCGCCACAAGCGGTCTCCACCCCAAATTTTAGACATCCCGCGCTGAATCGTTCGGGAAAGACGCTCAGTACAGACAGTAGAAAATTGAGACACGCATAACTACTGGACCTCCTCCTTGCAAAGACTTCGCAGACCCCAAACAACCAACCTTTTCTTTCCTTGTTGATCCTGCTCCTAACCCATTTACAAAAAACCCTTTGGATTCACTGACTGGTCCTTTGCTCTTTTCTTTCCCTTGACCCCCGCGCTTTAGTTCTTCTCCTGCCCCGTCCCCCGTTTCCCCCCACCAAAAGTCCAAACAAAAAAAACCGAATTTGTGTTACAATGTTTTTTAACCACGATACCTTAGCTGTGGGTTAAGCCCTGGCTCTTTTCTAAGACTAAGAACATCCTCTCCAGCCTATTCTTCGTCTGTCCGTCTCCCCCCCTCATCCATTTGGGATCTTACCTGAAACTTTCGTTCGTTCGTTCGTACTTCAACTCCAATTTTCCAAACATGGAACAAACCTTTCCAAGAGGACTGACCACCTCTAAACTTCAAGGGTGATGGGCTGATTACATCGTCTTCAAATCTCTTCTGCTTCTATCACCCTTTTTGTACTCATGAAGAAGCCTCTGTGTAGGCGAAACGTTTCGAAAAAATACCCAATGTTTCTATGTTCTTTCCTAACAACTGTCGGTATTTTATACCATTTTAATGTTCACTTGGGGGGGTTTTAGTGAGCATAAACCCTTTAAAACCCCAAAACCAAACCTATGCGTACGTAATAAGGCAAATTAAATTTTGGGATTTATATCAAGAAGTGTAAGAAACAGAAGTCCCAAAAGGGTTTTACTACAGCCTATACATCATTTTAAAAGGCCTCCAGTTTGCAGCTCAAATTTGGTCTCCCTATTTCAGAATGGATATAAATTCGTTAGAAAACATTCCTCAGTCAATCACCATTTCCCAAATTTGCTACCCCCAATTTCTTCCTAAGCTGTGGTAAAGTTGCTCATGGAAGGCTCTTGGTTCAGTCCAAGGGAGCACACAAACGTCCTCACTGAGTAAGTACATCACCATTGAGTTAAGTACACGTCACCCCAACCCAGCTAAGTAACGTCACCCTGAGCTTGTACACATCACCCTTTAAACTTCAATATCTCCCCTCATTTTCGTTCTCCAAAATGGAGATTTAAGCTTTAAGTCTATCTTCATACGGGAGTTTTTTTTCACAGTTAATCATTTTTGTCATCCTTCTCTGTTTTTCTCCCAAAAATTTATTCCATCGTAGTAAAGGGGACCAAAATGAGGGCATAAACCAAATGAGGCCCACTAGTGAGGTATAAGGCTGTAAAATAAATTTTGGATTCTGTTACTAATACTTTTGGATAAACCAAAACAATTAATTTCCTTGTTGGCACACTAAGGCATACTGTCTTGGGTTAGATTTCTGCTCACCATGACTCCCAAGCCTTTTTCACATTCTGTATGATCAAGCTCTACTTCACCTAGTTTATAGCTTCGAGGGATATTTTCATTACCAAGGACTAGTACCTTACACTTATCCACATTGAAATTCATCTGCCATTTTCAGACCAAGACATCAATTTGTCAAAATCCTCATGAAGTTCATTGCTATCCTCCTCAGAATGAATCATACGGCCTATCTTTGTATCATCAGCAAATTTGCTCATGTCACTCGTAATCCTTTCATAAAGGTCATTAATGTAAATTATGAACAAGAGAGGGCCTAAGACTGATCCTTGTGGAACGCCATTAGTGACTAATCCCCATTCAGATTTGACCCCATTAATAGAAACTCTCTGCTTTCTATTGGTAAGCATGCCTCTATCCATGCTAAAACTTTACCTCCTATACCATGAGCTGCCACTTTTCTTAAGAGTCTCTTGTGAGGTACTCTATCGAAAGCCTTACTAAAATCCAGATAAACAATATCATATTCTTTATCACTGTCAACTGCCTCAAATGTTCTATTGAAGAACGTCAGTAAATTTGTCAGGCAGGAACAACCTCTCGTGAACCCATGCTGAGATTCATTAATCAACTTATGCTCTTCAAGGTGACTTCTAATGATGTCAGCTATAATTCATTCTAATAACTTGCCCACTATATATGTCAGGCTTATTGGGCAGTAATTTGAAGGAGCGGACTTATCCCCTGATTTGAATATAGGAACCACATAAGCCATCTTCCACAACTCTGGCACAACACCAGTAAGGATGGATGCATTGAACACACTTGTTAATGGCCGACTAAGCTTGAATTGCATTCCTTAAGTACCCTGGAAAACAACTCGTCGAGTCTCGGGGACTTATTTTTCTTCACTTTGTCTATCTGTTTGATAACCATGTCCCTCGTGACAGTAATATTAGTTAATTTGAATTCATCGGGAACTGAGAAATTGTTAATTTCTGGAATCTCATTTGTGTATTCCTGTATAAAAACTGACAAAAAATAGTCATTAAATAAGGAACACATTTCCAGTTCGTTATCCGTCAGCAGTCCATTCCCAATTTTCAGAGGTCCTACTTTTTCCTTAACCTTCGTCCTATACACTTGAAAAAACCCCTTTGGATAAGTCTTTGATTCATTAGCAACTCTAATTTCATAGTTACGTTTAGCCTTTCTAATCCCTTTTTTTACTTCTCTTTTAAGTTGAACATATTGGTCAGTAAGGTTAACCTCTCCTCTTCTGATGCGCCTATAAATTTCCCTTTTCTCCTCTAATAGATGTTTTAACCTACTGTTAACCCATCTGGGATCGTTATTATTAGACCTAATTTCTCTCTGGGGAATGTATATACTCTGAGCACGGTGTACATTATTAAGAAAAACATCATAAATGCACATCCCTTCATAATCATAAGTATGATCATCGTCAATGAAATCATTAGCTAGATAACCCCAATCGAGATTAGACAGGTGTTCCGTAAGTCCATTGTAATCGGCAGAACGAAAATCAGGGATTTTTACCGTATTATCGCTATTCTTGTATTCCCAGTTAATGCTAAAAGTGATGGATTTGTGATCACATGCGCCAAGCTTTTCAGTGATCTCCAGATTATTTACGAGTGTTTCCTTATTTGACAAGACTAGGTCGAGCAAATTATTACCCCTGGTAGGCTCTGTTACACACTGCTTCAGAAAACAGTCTTGAACTGCTTCCATAAAGTCACTGGACTCCAGATTACCAGTCAAAGAATTCCAGTCAACTAGACTAAAGTTAAAATCCCCTACTATTACTACGCTATTGTGTCTAGAAGCCCTAACAATTTCGTCACAAAGAAGTCCCCCTCTATCGTGGCCCAAGCCTGGAGGTCGGTACATTACACCTAGAATTAGTTTTTCTTGACCTTCAACAAACTCTACCCAAAAAATTCTGTTACTAAATTTCCCTCTATTTTTATTCCTGATTTATGCAACACTTAATATTTCCTTGAACATGCAATGCAACTCCTCCCCCTTCCGATCACATCTATCCACATGGAACAACTTAAACCCTTGAATATTACACTCAGCAATCATCTCCCGACTCTTTAAATCATACCACGTTTCAGTTAATGCAATGACATCAAAGTTCCCAGCACATGCTACCAAACGCAGTTCATTAATCTTATTTCTTGCACTTCGACTGTTAGCATAAAATACCAACATATGATTTTTCTTCTGCACATTTTTCTTATTCACCTTTGCTTTCACACAATTTCTGAAATTTTCATTACCCAGCGTTGTTCATGACTGTTATTATTAAGATTCATAATATCAAAGCCTAAATCAATATATCCATACTCATTATTTTTCATTTCTAAACCCATACGTCTAACTAATCCTAGTTTAAAGTCCTAACAGCCTCCTCAACTGAGCTAGCAAGAAAACCCACACCTGCCCTGGATAAGTGAACCCTATCCCTGGCATACACGTCATTTCGGCCATAGAAGTGGTCCCGGTTGTCAATGAATGGTACTGCATTATCCTTACAGTGTTTGTCAAGCCAACAATTAATACCAATTGTTCTGGACAACCATTCATTTTCAACACCCCTTCTTGGCAAAATGCCACATGTAACAGGACTCCCCCTTCTTCCTAATTATGTCTATTGTTGTCCTGAACCTTCTAACTAAAAAAGCTGTCCTGAACCTTGTAACTAATATTGCTGTCCTGAACCTTCTAACACATCAGGAACACACACCAAGCGACAACACTAGGAACCATGTGACATGAGCAGAAAATAGATGATACCCACAGGAAATATGTGACAACACCAGGAGAGCTATGTGGCAACACCAGGAACTATGTGACAACACCAGGAACTATGTGATGCAACCAGAAACATGTGGTTACACCAGGTACTATGTGACAACACCAGGAACTATGTGACAACACCAGGAACTATGTAATAACTCTAGGAAGTACGTGACAACACCAAGTATCACATGGCCTCGCGGAGAGCTATGTGACAACACCAGGAACTATGTGACAATACCAGGAACTATGTGACGATGCCAGGGAGAATGTAAGAACACTAGGAACAATGTGCCCATGGCAGAAATCACGTGACTAAACTAGAATTAATGAGAGCAGCTGATGTACAGTATTGTCATACAGCACTGTCATTCAGTTCTGTCATACAGTATTGTCATACTGCGTCATTAATTTTAATGCGTATATAGCCATACTACTCTTGCCTAACCACTAGCCAGAATGGGAGGAGAGGATAAAACAGATAGGAACCTCAGCCGGATGTGGGTGTGTAGAGGCTGGGACAGCATCATCACTGCCTGCACAACTCTCATCTAGGGAGGACCCAGCAGCCGCTTGATGTAACAATGGCCAATAAATCTTTCATTCAACTGACGTTCGTCCTGGCCTTGACTGTCAGCTTCGTCTGTGGGTAAGAAAAACATGTTTCATTTATTATAATGGAAGAACATAAGTATTTTTGTAAAAGTATTGACATTAACGAAGTTTGAATACCACGGGCATACCAAACTATATATATATATATATATGTATATATATATATATATATATATATATATATAATATATATATATATATATATATATATATAATATATATATATATATATATATATATATATATATATATATATATATATATATGCAAGGAATTCGCAAGAGCAGGCGAAATATACACAAACACTTATCTCTGTGTTTGTGTATATTTCGCCTGCTCTCGCGAATTCCTTGCATTGTTTAATATCTCTAGTAAGGCTGATGCATGCAGGGGATGAGATGAAAAGCTGTAAGCCTTCTCCCTGAAATCTGGCTGCCTTGGATCAAAGTCTAGCGCAAGCTGGACCCAAGGTATTGTCCAGTGTGGGTAGATTGGTAAAGCACTACGTACCTTGTTCCAAGGTTCGTAGGTTCGAGTCTCCTTCAGCCAGAGATCAGTATATATATATATATATATATATATATATATATATATATATATATATATATATATATATATAAATATATATATATATATATATATACATATATATATATAACAACACTGCACTAGCTGCTTTGACCTGCCTCATGGTGGGCGAAAACACATGAGCCCAAATCCACTGGACCAACATCCTAAGAGTAGCGCATCCAGGGGAACTGGATTTTTGTACCGCACCCAAGGGCACACGATGGGTGGAGACTCTAGGCTAATTCATTCTAGACCCTTTTTGGTGTACGTACAACAGCAGTATTTTAATTTTTGTGACACGAAAGAGTGGTATTATCAATAACAACACTGGGGGATAGTGATAAACCCCGGGGGTTTTGGGAAAAATTAATGTCTTGGCTGAAAAATGGGATATGAAGTTCAGGTGGAAAGTGAAGGTACAAATCCTTGGGGTGCTTGGTTCCCGGCTTTGGTGTCCCTTTTTGGGTTTTGGGGCCCCCTTTTTGGGTTTCCCTTGGTGTCTTTGTGTCCTTGGTGTCCTTGGTTCCTGGTGTCTGACAAAGTGAATATCAAAATGGTAAAAATACCGACAGGTTGTAATAAAAAATAATAAAATAAAAATAATAATAATAATAATAATAATAATAATAAAAAATAATAAAAAATATGTAACTTTATTTTTCCCCAAAGGCTACATTCTCACCCCTACCTGTGGCCTACACCCACCCCCCGGGATTTAGGGCTTTTATCTTGTCACTTTAACTCCATATTTTTCAACTAGGAACAAACTCTTCTGCAAACTGAGGGACTGACCACCTCAAAACTTCAAGGGTGATGGGGCGTTACATCGTCTTCACGTCTCTTTTATCAATTTTTTTTTACTCGACTGAAGAAGCCTATTGTGTAGACGAAACGTTTCGAAATAAAGATACCTAACTGTTGCATATGTTGCATAAGTGTCTCAATTCTTCAACTTTCCGGTTTTCAAAACCATTTATCACAAGACAGCAGTGCATAAGTGTGTGCATCAAAGCTAACAGATTACTTGGATTTATCTCAAGAAGTATAAGTAACAGTGGTCAGTCGTCACGTGAGGTCACAGGCCCTGAGTTGCTTGGGGATTAGTGTGGACGGTTACAAAGCCATGGCTAGCTTTTGCAGTGTTTTAAAAATTGAGGTTGGAGAGTTGAAGGAGGAAGTCTTGCTACTATGGAACAATACTCTTCTCCAGACTGAGGGACTGACCACTTCAAGGGTGATGGACTGATTACATCGTCTTCACGTCTCTTCTAAGAACATAAGAAAGGAGGAATACTGCAGCAGGCCTTTTGGCCCATACTAGGCAGGTCCTTTACAATCCATTTCACTAAAAAACATTTGCCCAACTCAATTTTCAATGCTACCCAAGAAATAAGCTCTGATAACTCTATAAGCTCTATAACTATATTTTGACAAAGGTTTCAGCTGACATTTCAGTGGATACTTCTCGATGTACTGGTCTAGTCGTAGCACAAGTGAACAAACAGATGTACACCATAATGGAAACTTTGTCAACTGTTTTATTAAGAGTATTGGCCCAATGTAATCTACAACTGTCACCTCAAATGGAGTGACATGACATACTCGCTCAGAGGGATATGGTGGTTGACCTGGATACTAACATACTCGCTGTAACTCTCATGAATTTACCCAAAGATGATGAGTATTTAGATCCATCAATGACTATTTCTGGTGTGTCTGCTGTATTTAAGCAGATTATTTCTGCTGTGTTCAAGCAGACTGTTTCTTCTGGCATAATGTGAGCTTTTTGCCGAGGCCAGTTATTTTCATTAGAGAACCAGTTCGGTCCGTGGAACCATAATTTATTATCCACAGATTTCTTGAGTGGAACCCCACATGACAACATGTCAGCTGGATTCTCCTATTTCTGCTTCTCTATTTTGTACATAGACCAACTTACTCTCTGTTTTTTGTAACCACTGGAGAACTGCTTCATTATCACTCCACATCACGGTTTTTCAACAGCGAGATGATCAAGTACCTTGTTGAGATAGACAGCTAATTTTATTCCTACATAGAGTGCTGTCATTTACAATTGTGGTATTGTTCTGATCTTCAATGGTGCTACCCTGGCCCTTGAAGTATTACTCATGTAAGCTACAGCATTACTCATGTAAGCTACAGCATTACTCATGTAAGCTACAGCGCTCATGTAAGCTACAGCATTACTCATGTAAGCTACAGCGCCATAACCTCTGGTTGTTGCATCACAGAACACGTAATGTGTGTTCAACTGTTCTTGTATGATATTATCATATACAGTCAGGATCTCTGGATTCATCCGGAGTTCGTGTATTTGTGCTTTTATTTGTCTGAAGGCCATACGATAAGTGCTAGGCAGATGTGGTGGATATAATTTCTATGGTAACCTAACACAATTATGTCCATCTTCATATCAGACAGTGTCCACGTATTGGTTATAAGTCTGAGACTCTCGAAGGCTTGCTTTATTTACATCAATCGCATTTTTAAAATTTCCCCAGTTTATCAACTGGTTCATTCTTTCTTCCCAGCAATGAAATTTTGCTTGGTAGATGCCATTGGGTTTTTTTTGTAACTAGTACATTTTTTACAATCAATAATTTTTTCCCCCG
>NC_069400.1:57975340-58000340 GCF_026875155.1 Cherax quadricarinatus
TGTTACCCCTTCCCTGTAGCTTCCTAAGCCGAACCCCCTTTCTGAAGAACGAGATATCCCCCATAAAAAAGGAAAATGTTTGGCCTTGTGTGGGGTATCTCCAAGCTTAAATTTTATTTACTGCGAGAAGAATTCATTTTAGAGACGGATCACAATCCTTTGATATACCTAGGAACTTTTAAGGGAACCAACAGTCGCCTCTTGAGGTGGACATTGGCTCTCCAAGCTTTTAAGTTCCATATTGTGTATATCAATGGTTCATCCAATTATTTCTCTGACTTGTTAAGTCGTGACAGTCAGTAGATTTGTTGCCTTACGCGACTTCGTATTAGAACTTTTTCCTAGCCTGTTCTTCTTATACTCATTGTCTATAAGTCTTCGTATGGGGGAGTGTGAGGGAAAAGTTCAACAGATAGGAGTAGCGAGCGAGTATATGGTAACGATAGTTTGATTGCCGGCTGCTTGTTAAGGTAGGGTAAGTCTAGCTCCAATTATCCCCCCCTTTCCCACCCACCTCGAAAAGTGACGTGTAGGGCTCCGGCCAAACAGTAATCACTCGACTCACAGCTCCCAGCACAACTGTAAGTACAAGCCTGCTCCTATTCTAGTGGACTTATTGGTTGAAAGCTTCTCTTTTGGACAATAATAAACTTAGTCCTTTCAGCCTTGATCTCTATGTCAGATGTTTTAATAATTACCACGTCTTTTAGGTATTGTACTTATCATGGAGAGTGATTTCTTAAGCAGTGGGTAACCTGTCTCTCTTTCCAGCTTGGAATGACAGATTGGGTCACTTGCCAACCAACGAGAAGTATTGAAGGAGACGGAATAACATCCCAAGACGTCACTCTTTACCTACCTGATTATATGTACACCAGCGCAGTGGTAAAGAACCTCCGTTCCTGTCATCTTGACTGACTATTCAAGGCTATAGACTGTGAAAAACTGGCCTTTGGGTTGTCACCAACAACTGTGGCCCTATCCCCAACACATCAACAACGGCTATATTCTATACAAGACCGTGTCAACATCAACCAGACACCCAAGTTTAATTGTATATATTAGCGTTGAATTCAGATATCATTTACATTTTTCATTTTTCATTTTTCTTTGAAGTAGGATAAGTATTTCATATTTAAGTATTTTATATTTTATATTTTCTAAATAATAAAGTGTTTATGTTTGTCAGTTTTTATTCTTTTTCTATTCTTTAAATTTTTCCCTGAGGAGGAGCCAGCCTTAGTACTATTGACTGAAGCTGTTGCAGGGCTGAGTAAGCCTTCACAATCGGCAAAACATCCAGGACCTCCAAATACTACGTATACCAGAACACTTTATGAAGGCAGATATGACGCCCAAGAAAAGCCTGTGTTCAACACCCAAATTCACACAAACATTTAATAACTAAAGGAAACGCAAGATTATTTCAGAGAGACAACACTCAGTACCGAAGAATCCGGGAAAATCATCACTTATCTGTATATCAAACAACTTCAACGACAACAACGGCTTCTGTAACATAGCTGAACCCCTTTCCAATAATGGAGGAACACTGCAGAAGGTCTACAAATTTATACTTGTCAGTCTCTTTTTAAAGCTACCCTAGGTCCTAGCCTCTATCATTCTCCACCTGCCCCAACATTCTCTCCCTGACTCCATCCTATAAATACTCATGTACCTTTCACCCTGGAATCTACATTGATAAAAAGCTGACCTTTCAGAAACAGGCCGATTTATGTCAGGTCACGTGCTCTACTCGGGACTCAACGCCATGAGAGCCATGACGAGGCACAGTGCAGGGGCAAGCAAAGATTTTACTTCGCTTGTACTATATACAAGCTATACGCTTGCTCATTGACTACGGTGCACCGGCGTTAGCTCACCTCTTCCCGCAGAGCAGGCAAGGGTGGAGGTCGTACAAAACCAGGCGATAAGAAACTATGCTTGGGGCCCCATCTGGACCAACACAGTAGTCTCAGTTCTGGGGCCCGGGCTTCCTTCCTTGGCTGGGCAGAGTAAGATACATAAACGCCGCAAAGTGGCCCCGATTCTGCACCGGCAGCAAGGTACCCCACTAAGGAGACGGATATGGACAACCATGGCACAAGATCCCAAACTCTTCACAGACTACTCCTGGATTCGTTCGTTTTGTGCTGCTGGGCGGAAGCTGCTGCCTATACAACTACTCCTTGAGAAGAGTTGTGACTTTCCTGTTGCTGAGTACCATTCGCCACCTTCCTGGCGCCCAGATCCAGCCGATATTTGCATCATGCAACTGCCCATCTCTAAGCGTCTCTGCAGTCAAGACACCCTCAGCAATCATGCAGAGACAAGCATGGTACTGGCAGAGGGAGGCACTTGTGCAGTGTATTTCACAGATGGTTCTGTCGACCCTGACAGGAAGAGAGCAGCAGCTGGACTGTACCACAATGGTCACACACAAGGCTGGCGACTCCATGACCACTGCGCAATCCTTCAAGCTGACCTGGTGGCGATTCAGCAGCCCTACGACATCGACTCCTACCTGTCATACATGTTGATTCCACCTCTGCAATCAATGCCCTCTCCCATCCTCAACCACAGGACAATGTTCACCTCATCACATCGATCCTGAGCATAATGACAGCCTTAGAAGTTCAGGGTAACAGATCGACATTGAACTGGATCTCCAGCCATGCTGGCATCCGGGGAAATGAGGCGGCAGATGATGCAGCCAATGCAGCAACAGACTGTCCCAATGTTGTGATTACTGTCCCCATCAGCCTGCGACAGACCAAACTGATGGCTGCCAGATCCATAAAACTTATGGGGGAGGTCTTAGGTGATACCCCATCTCAACAGTGGTACCGAGCAGCGACTCTATCCATATGATAGAAGCTGGTCCAGAGCGCAGTGTACCACCATCCATCGGCTTCGTTTGGGCCAAGATGATGGTAGACAAGGCTGAGGAGGAGATGTGCCAGCACTGTCAGCACGTTGTCCAGCGCCCTCTAACACACTGTCTTCTGGAGTTCGAAGTTACTGTGACACTCCACAGGCAACTAGGACTGATATTCCCTCCCGAAGAGGACCCAGAGATGACTGCGGCCACACTAGTGTACCATGGAGTCAACGAACCAGACAAGCTGTTGCCCGTGATAACGACATATCCTCCTCCTCGCTAGTGTCCATAGTTAGGAGTACATATGGTGTTGTCGCTTATGAGATGCACCAGTTGAACTGACCAGAAGAGTGCTTGAGCAGCATAGTCGCAAACATTGTAGAAACCTTTCTCCCTCGGGAGCCAGGGGAAGGGTCATCGCAAGATTGAGGTCCGTGCCCGGACTACGGTCTTGGCGAACATTATACAACATACATACACGCTGGTAGATCTGTTTGACTTGATAAAGCCAACTGTGTGAGCAAAACGTTGTCAATAAAGGATCACAGTATACTGCTTATGTGTATTTTTTCAGTCATTTGTTTTTTATGTTTGCTTTTCCTATGTGTTACAATTCCCCGGATTTTGTTTTCCAACTAATATACAACAAAAAAAAAAAAAAAAAAAAAAAAAAAAATTAGAAAGTATCAATACACATTTTCTTGGAATTCGTAACGTCTCAAAGGAAAGTGTGGGATGCAGGCATACAGTAAATTAGGGCATGATAAGTAAGACATAGGTGGACAGAAGTATCGGGAAGGGGAGTGGGGTGGCAATCTATGTCCGAGATCGTTTAAACTGTTACATAAAAATGGGTATAAAGTCTGAAACACATACTGAGTCTGTTTGGTGTAGAATTTTCAGAGGGGCACGGAAAAATTTATTTTAGGTACGATATACCATCCCCTAAACTTGGATACAGGCCGAGAAAGACTACTGTGGGAGGAAACTGTTAGGGCCAAAAGGCACGATAACGTTGTAATTCTAGGGGACTTGAACTGTACTCATATTGATTGGAATTCCTTGACTGGGAATTTAGAGTCTAACGACTTCTTAGAGGTAGGTCAGGATTGTTTTTTAAAGCAGTTTGTTACAGAACTTACAAGGGAAAATTACCTGCTTGATTAGTTCTGGCAAACAAGGAAACCCATGTTAATAATTTAGAAATTTTAGAGGAACTTGGCGCAAGCAACCACAAATCAATTACCTTTAGCATTGAATGGAAGTGCGATAGTAGGGATAATTCAGTAACGGTCCCAGAATTTCGCTTAGCAGATTACAAGGGTTTAGAGAACAACTATCATCTGTGGACTGGGGTAACGAAGATAGCTATCAATATGAGATCTTTCTAAACACTATACATGCTGCCCAAACTACATTTATTCCGAATACAGAAATCAGATTAAATAGAAATAACCTTAAATGGATGAATAATAGGCTCAAATATGTTTTAGGACAAAAGAAAGGAATTTATAGGCTCATCAAAAGAGGTGAGGGTCATCTTATGAATCAATATATTGACATTAAGAGGATCGTTATTAAGGGGATAAGGAAAGATAAACGGGACTACGAAATTAAAGTTGCTAAAGATTTGAAAACTGGCCCAAAAGTTTTTTTCCAGGTTTATAGAACAAAAGATAAAGAAAAGATAGGTCCCCTTAAAAAAAAACTATGTTTATCTTACTGACAAGGAGAATGAAATGTGTTCTATTTTTAATAATTATTTTCTCTCGGTTTTCACTCTGGAAGACACTAATAATATCCTAATAATTTAGTTTTTTAGTAGGCCTGAACAAGATAAACAATGTCATATCACAGCCACTAGCAAAATAAATCCCCAGGCCCAGATTAACTTTTTTCATGAGTTCTTAAAGAGTGCAAAATGGAACTTTGTGAACCATTGACTAATATTTATAATATATCTCTTCAAACAGGTGCAGTGTCTGATATGTGGAAGATGGCCAATGTAATTCCTACTTTTAAAGCAGGGGGCAAGTCGTTACCGTCAAATTACCCCCCAGAAAGCCTGACCTCAAGTGTAGACAAATTACTAGAGTCAATTATAGCTGATATTATATGAAGCCATTGGATAAGCATAATTTGATTAATGATACTCAGCATGGATTCACGAAAGGCCGTTCCTGGCTAACTAATTTATTAACCTCTTCAGTAAAGTTTTTGAGGCTGCTGATCACGATAAAGCATTCGATATTGTTTATTTAGAGACTGTCAAGAAAGTGGCCCAAATGAAATTGGAGGTAAAGGGTGTTTTCAAGGCTCAAAAAACAGCAGGCAGAGAGTGTGCATCAATGGGGTTAAATACGAGTGGGGATCTGTAACAAGTGGCGTTCCTACTGTTCTTTATAATATATATATTAGCCGTAGCGCTAAGAATAAGATGGATGAGTTGAGATTATTTACTGTGGAGGTACATTGATGTATTTGCAATCAATGAGACATGGTTTAATTCCAAAAGTCGGGACATGCCTGCGGAGTGTCACATTCAAGGTTTTAAATTGTTCCAAAGTAGATAGAAATATCGGTAAGGGAGGTGGGGTGGCACTGTATGTCCGAGATCACTTGAACTTTTTGCATAAAAACGGGTATTAAGTCTGAGGTAACACATACAGAGTCTGTCTGGATAGAATTTTCAGAGGGCATAAAAAATTGATTTCTTGGAGTGATATACCGTCCCCAAACTTAGATAGGGACCAAGGGAAATTACTGTGGGAGGAAATTGTTAAGGCCACAAGGCACGATAATGTAGTAATTCTAGGGGACTTAGTTTATTCACATGATTGGAAGTTCTTGACTGGGAATTTAGAATCATACGACTTTTTAGAAGTAGTTCAGGAATGTTTCTTGAAGCAAGGGGAAATTAAGTTCTTGATTTGGTTCTGGCGAACAAGGAGACCCTTGTTAGTAATTTAGAAATTAAAGAGGAACTCGGCACAAGCGACCCCAAATCAAATTACCTTTAGCATAGAATGGAAGTATGATAGTAGGGATAACTCAGTAACAGTTCCAGATTTTCGCCCTTAGAAGATTACAATGGGCTTAGAGAACACTTATCATCTGTTGACTGGGGTAACGAAGAGAGCTATCAAAATGACAGTTTTCTGAACACTTACATGTGCTCAAAGAACGTTTATCCCCTATAAAGAAATTTGATCAAATAGAAATGACCCAAAATGGGTGAATAATAGGCTGAAATATCTACTAGGGCCTAAAAAAAATTTAAGGCGTATCAAAAGAGGTGAGGGTCATCTTATGAACAGTATATTGACATTAAGAGGGATGTTAAAAAATGGGATTTAAAAAAAGCTAAAGAGACTATGAAATTTAAAAGGGTTTGCTGGGGGTTTTCGAAAACAAACCCCAAAAATTTTTTTTTCCATTCAAAAATAGAACGAAAGTTAGAGATAAATAGGCCCCTTAAAAAAAAACTATGGCATCTTCCCTTGCCAAAGAGAATAAAAAGTGCTGTTTTTAAATAATTTTCTCTGGGTTTTTACACGGGAACGACCCTAGCAATATTCCAGAAATTTAATATTTAAAAGTGGGCCTAAAGAAAAAAATTTATGTAACATCCCAGTCACTAGTGAAATGGTTATGAAACAAATAGACCGACAAAGAAAAATTTGGGTCCCGGGGCCCTTGATAAAGCTTTTTTTAAAGGGTTTTTTAAAGGAATGCAAAATGGAACCTAAAACCTTTTAACTAATATTTTTAATTTACTCTTCAAACAGGTGTAGTGCCCCTGAAATGTGGAAGATGGCTAATTAAACCTTTTTTTAAAAAGCAGGGGACAAGTCATTCCCGGGTAAAATTTAAAACTGCCCAAAAAGCCTACTTAAATTTGTTGGCAAATTACTAGATTCAAATACTAGTTTAAATTAAGAACCTCTCGATAAGAAATAGCTTGAAAAATAATACTCAGCTTTGGTTCACGAGGGGCCGTTCTTGCCCAACTAATTTATTAACTTTTTTCAGTAAAGCTTTTGGGGCTGTGGATAAACGAAAAAGGGAAAATTTTTATATTATTTGCTTAGATTTTAAAGGGTTTTTGAAAATTCCACCCCAAAAGCCCCTTTTAAAGAAAGTGGAAAGCCAGGGCTTTGGGGGAAAAGCGCTCTCGGGGATCGATTCATGGCTCACAGACGGGAAGCAGAATTGTCCATAAAGGGTTTTAAATCCGAGTGGGGATCTCTAAAAAGTGGCATTCCACGGGGATCATTTTGGGGCCCGTTTTTTGTTTAAATATTTTTCAATGATCGATGGGGGAAATTACTATGAAAGAGAAAAATTCGCCGATGCCCACAAAGATGGGGTGGGAAAATTTGGGATTCAAACGTAGATAACAGGGAACTTCAGAGGATTTGGAAAAACCCCAATAACGGGTTTCACAAAGTGGGGGGATGCATTTTCATGAAAAATAAATGAAAAGGCCCTAACTGGGGAGTGCCCAAAAACCCCTAGCACTTATAATTAAAAAAAAGTAAACTTAGCCATACAGAATGTAAAAAAAAATTTTGGGGTTATTGGGAAAGAACATAGGGAAACAGTTTAGGTATTTTTTTTTCGAAACTTTTTCGCCTACACATAGGCTTTTTTCAGTCGAGTGCAAAAAGGGGCGATAGAAGCAGAAGAAACTTGAAGACGAGTAACCCCATCCATCCCCCTTTGAAGTTTTGAGGTCCCCCAGCCCCCTCAGTCGGAAAGAGTATTGTTCCATAGTAAAAACCCAATAGGGAGTTGAAGTATGAAATGTAAAATGTTCGCCAAGCCCGAGTTCGGGCAGGGTTCCCTCAATCTTGCGTTACCCGTTCTTGGCCCCGAGGGAAAAAGGGTTTTCTACAATGATGCACGTTGCTGCTCAACACTTTTCGGGTATTTTTCAATTTGGTGAAATCCACAAGCGAAAACACCATATGTACCCCTTCCACCAAAGGACACAAAGGGGGAAAGGGGATATGTCGTTATCACGGGTAACAGTTTTGCCCGGGTTCGTTGTTTCCATGGTAAACTATTGTGGCCCAGTCATCTCGGTCCCCCCTTGGGGAGGGAATATCACCCCCTATTGCCTGGGGAGTGTCTCTTTAATTTCGAAATTTTCCCAGAAGAAAGGGGTGTTTAGGGGCCCCGGGACAACGTGCTGACAGACGGAAACATCTCCACCTAAAGCCTTGTCTACCATCTCTTGGCTGTGGGAAACCCAAAAACAACCCGATGGATGGGGGAAAAAAACTGGCCCCCTTGGACCAGCTTCTTTTCTGTGGAGGGGGTTCTCCCCTGACGCTGGGGGGAAACCACGGGTTGAAATGGAGTATCCCCCAAAAACCCTTCCCCCCAAAATTTTTCAGGGTTTTTCGGGGAAAGCCACCCAGTTTGGCTGTCGTAGGCTGTTTGGGGACATTTAACCCCAAACCCATGGGGATATTTT
The DNA here is from genome assembly GCF_026875155.1 of Cherax quadricarinatus. Classification (NCBI taxonomy): domain Eukaryota; kingdom Metazoa; phylum Arthropoda; class Malacostraca; order Decapoda; family Parastacidae; genus Cherax; species Cherax quadricarinatus. The sequence continues at coordinate 57,983,704 of NC_069400.1, forward strand.
TTTGCTCCCTTGGCTGCATCCTCTGCCCCCCCCATTTTCCCGGATGCCGCATGGCGGGGATCCTTTCAATGTCGACCGGGTTAAAACCCCTGAACTTCTAAGGCGTCATTATCTCAGGATCGATTGATGAGGGGGAACTTTGTCCGGGGGTTTTAAAGGAAATTGAGGGGGGAAATTGATTCCCCAAATGGGTTGAATCAACATGAAATGAAAAGGTGGGAAGTCAAATGTCTAGGGCATTTTGAAAAAGCCGCAAAATCGCCACCCGGTCAGTTTTAAGGATCAACATGGTAAAGGGAGCCCGCCACCTTTGTGTGGGGACCATTGTGGTACAACCCACTGCTGCCCCCTTTTCCTGTCAGGGTCGCAAAAACCACTTAAAAAACACTGCCCCTTTTGCCCCTCCTGCCAGGGGCCATGCTTTTTCTTACCAGATTCTGAGGGGGGTTTGACTGCAAAACCCTTTGGGAGATGGGAAAGCGAAAATGATGCAAACATGGGCCCGGGAATCTGGGCGCCAGGGAGGGGTTGGAGGGTACCCCCCCGACAAGGAAGGGTCACAAACTTTTTCCCAAGGATAGTTTATGGAAGCAAGCTTCCGCCCCCAGGGGCCAAACGAACGAATCCAGGAGTAGTCCGTGAAGATTTTGGGATCTTGTGCCCATGGTTTTTCAATATCCCCTTTTTCCTTATGGGGTACCTTTTCTGCCGGTGCAGAATCCCTGGGCCCCTTTGGGAGGGGTTTATGTAACTTTCTCTGCACCAAAGGGAAAGGGGAAACCGGGGCCCCTCATTTTGAGACATAAACCTGTTTGGGACAAAGGGGGCCCCCCAAACATAGTTCTTTTCGGGCCGATTTTTTTACGACCCCCCCCTTTTTTTTGGGGGGGGTTCTGGGGAGTTGGGGAAACCCCGTCTTTTAGGGGTAAGTTTTATTGGGGGTCCTTTTCTTCCCCGCAAAGGTGGCCCCGCGGGGCCCCATGGGTTTAGTTTGGGGGAACCGTCCGCAATGGCGAAAAGGGAAACTTTTTAAAAAATAAATTAAAACGGGTAACCGGTTGCCCCCGCATAAATGTCGTTCCATTCCAGGGTTGGTCCCATAACACTTGGCCGAATCTTGTCCTTTTCCTTTAAAGGAACTTTTTAATTAGGTTCCCCAAATCTTGAGCCTGTCCAAAAACCTGTTCCCAAATTTCCCCGAATCCTAATCATTTTACAAATCTGGGAAAAGGGACTTGACCAATTTTGAAAGGGGAAAGGGCCCCACCCAAATTCCTACCTGCAATAAGGGAAAAGTTAAAAACCCCTGGGGTTAAAAATGGATGAGCACAACCCCCTTTTGGCCCTACTGTTTCCAGGGTTTTAAAAAGGAAAAGTATTTTCCCTGAAAGCTGACACAGGGGCCCCCGGGGCCCGCCCCTAAGGAGGACTCTATCTTTTTCCCCGGGGGCGTCCTTTTATTCCCTTCCGACCCCGTTTGCCAGAATTTTCTGTGGGGCTGGCCCAAACTTTAAATGGGCCTTTTTTTCCGTGAAAGGTTTGGAAAGACGAAAACAATTTCTTGTTACATCAAACAATCTGGGTTGTAAAAAGTGGTTGTGCCCTCTGCGCACCCACGCCCTTTGGTGAAACCAAAAAATGTTTATGTGAGAGGGGCCAAGTTTCCAAAGGGGCGGTTTTAAAAAACCAACCTCTCAGCAGTCTTGGGGTAAGCAGCTGGGCACGATAATGGGTCACATACTGCCTTGGGCCTTGGGGTTTTTGGGAAATTTGGGACGATGGGAGCTTTTTTCCAACTGGGGGATTTTCCTGGCCCTCCACATGGGTTGAAGTAACGAACAAAGAAAGTTTTTAGGGAAGATCCCAAATAGGGGAGCGGGGGGGGGACGGGAAAAAGACGAAAAATAGTGCTGGAAAAGGATGTTCTTAGTCGTAAAATAGAGCCAGGGGATAACCACAGCGAAGGGGAATCGTGGGGCAGAAAATTAAAAGAAAATTCAGGCTCTTTCCCTTTTGGGGCTTTTTCCCGGGGGGTGAGCGGGGGGAAGGGACATGCACCGTTTTAAACGCAAAAAAGGGAATGTTAAAAACCCGAACCCTGTCTTTTAACCCAAAAGCAAAGGGGAACGTGGGGGCCCGAGAAAAGGGACCTGTTATAGAAGGTGAAAACACAAACCTTTTTCTATCCTTTGTTGATCCTGCTCTAACCCTATTTACAAATAACCTTGGTTTCACTGACTGGTATTTTGCCTGTTTCATTCTTGCCCCACGTTGTTTTACAAATTTCCCCTGTCCCCCCCTCCCCGCTCCCCCCCCCGGAGCCCCAAAGAAAACCCCGAATTGTGTTTAATGTTTTACACTTTTACCTTATGTGGGTTAAGCCCCTGGCTTATTTTAAACTAAGAACTCCTCTCCAGCCTATTCTTCGTCTGTCCCCGCTTCCCCTCATCCCATTTGGGATCTTACCTGAACTTTCGTTCGTTCGTTCGTACTTCAACTCCATATTGTCTCAAACTATGGAACAATATTCTTCTCCAGACTGAGGACTGACCCCCTTTCTAAACTTCAGGGGGGAGGGAAACTGATTACATCGTCTTAAAGTCTCTTCTGCTTCTATCACCTTTCTGTACTCGACTGAAGAACCCTACTGTGTAGGCGAAACGTTTCGAAAAAAGATCCCCTAACTGTTTCATATGTGTCTTACCTAACAACCTGTCGGTATTTTATACCATTTTAATGTTTCACTTGGGGGTTATAGTGGCATAACCTTAAACCAAGACACCCATTGCCTAAGCGACGAAAATAAGGCAAATATATTATTGGATTTATATCAAGAAGTGTAGCAACAGAAGTCCAAAGGTTATACTACAGCTTTATACTCATTAGTATGGGCCCCACCTAGATTATGCAGCTCAGTTCTGGTCTCCTATTACAATGGATATAAATTCGTTAGAAACATTCCCCAGTCAAAACACCGTATTCCAAACTTTGCACCCCAATTTTCCTTAAGCCCTTTTTTTTTTTTTTTTTTTTTTTTTTTTTTTTTTTTTTTTTTTTTTTTTTTTTTTTTTTTTTTTTTTTTTTTTTTTTTTTTTTTTTTTTTTTTTTTTTTTTTTTTTTTTTTTTTTTTTTTTTTTTTTTTTTTTTTTTTTTTTTTTTTTTTTTTTTTTTTTTTTTTTTTTTTTTTTTTTTTTTTTTTTTTTTTTTTTTTTTTTTTTTTTTTTTTGGGGGGGGGGGGGGGGGGGGGGGGGGGGGGGGGGGGGGGGGGGGGGGGGGGGGGGGGGGGGGGGGGGGGGGGGGGGGGGGGGGGGGGGGGGGGGGGGGGGGGGGGGGGGGGGGGAAATTCCCAAAAGAGGCCTCACTGTGAGGTATAGAGCTGTAAAATAACTTTTGGCTTCGTTACTAATCTTCTTGAGATAAATCCCAAACAAACTATTGCCTTGTTTCGCCATAAGGCACTCTGTCTTGGCTTTTTATTTTTGCTCACCATGACTCCCCAAATTTTTTTTCCCTTTGTATGGTCAAGCTCTACTTACCTATTTATAGCTTCGAGGGATATTTTCTTACCCAAGGACTAGTTCCACACTTTCCACATTGAAAATTTACCCGCCATTTTAGACCAAACATCATTTGTCAAAAAAACCTCATGAAGTTCTTGCTACCCCTCAGAGAAAACATACGGCCCATTTGTATCATTTAGCAAATTTGCTCATGTCACTGTAATCCCTTTTATAAAGGTCATTTAAAGTAAATTATGAACAAGAAGGGCCCTAAGACGATCCTTGTGGAAAAGCACTAGTGACTAAACCCCATTCAGATTGACCCCATTAATAGAAACTCTCTTTCTTTTTATTTGTAAGCATGCCTCTCCTGCTAAACTTTCCTCCCATACCATGAGCTGCCACTTTTTTTAAAGGTCTCTTGTGATACTTATCGAAAACCTTACTAAAATCCAATAAAAAAATTTCTATTCTTTTTCACTGTCAACTGCCTAAAAAGTTCTTTGAAAACGTCAGTAAATTTGTCAGGCAGGAACAAAACCCCTTTGGAACCCTGTGAATTTCATTAATAACTTATGCTCTTTAGGTGACTTCAATGATTTCACTAAATTTATTCTAATAACTTGCCACTTTTTTGTCAGGGTTATTGGGCAGTAATTTGAAGGAGCGGATTATCCCCTGATTTTAATATTGGAACCACATAAACCCTCTTCCACCACTCTGGCACAACACCAGTAAGGATGGATGCATTGAACACACTTGTTAATGGCCGACTAAGCTTGAATTGCATTCCTTAAGTACCCTGGAAACAACTCGTCCGAGTCTCGGGACTTATTTTTCTTCACTTTGTCTATCTGTTTGATAACCATGTCCCTCGTGACAGTAATATTAGTTAATTTGAATTCATCGGGAACTGAGAAATTGCTAATTTCTGGAATCTCATTTGTGTATTCCTGTGTAAAAACTGACAAAAAATAGTCATTAAATAAGGAACACATTTCCAGTTCGTTATCCGTCAGCAGTCCATTCCCAATTTTCCCGAGGTCCTACTTTTTTTTTCCCTTAACCTTCGTCCTATACACTTGAAAAAACCCCTTTGGATAAGTCTTTGATTCATTAGCAACTCTAATTTCATAGTTACGTTTAGCCTTTCTAATCCCCTTTTTACTTCTCTTTTAAGTTGAAATATTGGTCAGTAAGTTACCCTCCTCTTCTGATGCGCCTATAAATTTCCCTTTTCTCCTCTAATAGATGTTTTAACCTACTGTTAACCCATCTGGATCGTTATTTTAGACCTAATTTCTCTCTGGGGGAAAGTATATACCTGAGCACGGTGTACATTATTAAGAAAAACATTCATAAATGCACATCCCTTCATAATCATAAGTATGATCATCGTCAATGAAATCATTAGCTAGATAACCCCAATCGAGATTAGACAGGTGTTCCGTAAGTCCATTGTAATCGGCAGAACGAAAATCAGGGATTTTTACCGTATTATCGCTATTCTTATATTCCCAGTTAATGCTAAAAGTGATGAATTTGTGATCACATGCGCCAAGCTTTTCATTGATCTCCAGATTATTTACGAGTGTTTCCTTATTTGACAAGACTAGGTCGAGCAAATTATTACCCCTGGTAGGCTCTGTTACACACTGCTTCAGAAAACAGTCTTGAACTGTTTCCATAAAGTCACTGGACTCCAGATTACCAGTCAAAGAATTCCAGTCAACTAGACTAAAGTTAAAATCCCCTACTATTACTACGCTATTGTGTCTAGAAGCCCTAACAATTTCGTCACAAAGAAGTCCCCCTCTATCGTGGCCCAAGCCTGGAGGTCGGTATATTACACCTAGAATTAGTTTTTCTTGACCTTCAACAAACTCTACCCAAACAAATTCTGTTACTATTCCATCTATTTTTATACCTGATTTTATGCAACACTTAATATTTCCTTGAACATGCAATGCAACTCCTCCCCCTTCCGATCACATCTATCCACATGGAACAACTTAAACCCTTGAATATTACACTCAGCAATCATCTCCCGACTCTTTAAATCATACCACGTTTCAGTTAATGCAATGACATCAAAGTTCCCAGCACATGCTACCAAACGCAGTTCATTAATCTTATTTCTTGCACTTCGACTGTTAGCATAAAATACCAACATATGATTTTTCTTCTGCACATTTTTCTTATTCACCTTTGCTTTCACACAATTTCTGAAATTTTCATTACCCAGCGTTGTTCATGACTGTTATTATTAAGATTCATAATATCAAAGCCTAAATCAATATATCCATACTCATTATTTTTCATTTCTAAACCCATCTAACTAATCCTAGTTTAAAGTCCTAACAGCCTCCTCAACTGAGCTAGCAAGAAATCCCACACCTGCCCTGGATAAGTGAACCCTATCCCTGGCATACACGTCATTTCGGCCATAGAAGTTGTCCCGGTTGTCAATGAATGGTACTGCATTATCCTTACAGTGTTTGTCAAGCCAACAATTAATACCAATTGTTCTGGACAACCATTCATTTTCAACACCCCTTCTTGGCAAAATGCCACATGTAACAGGACTCCCCCTTCTTCCTAATTATGTCTATTGTTGTCCTGAACCTTCTAACTAAAACGCTGTCCTGAACCTTGTAACTAATATTGCTGTCCTGAACCTTCTAACACATCAGGAACACACACCAAGCGACAACACTAGGAACCATGTGACATGAGCAGAAAATAGATGATACCCACAGGAAATATGTGACAACACCAGGAGAGCTATGTGGCAACACCAGGAACTATGTGACAACACCAGGAACTATGTGATGCAACCAGAAACATGTGGCTACACCAGGAACTATGTGACAACACCAGGAACTATGTGACAACACCAGGAACTATGTAATAACTCTAGGAAGTACGTGACAACACCAAGTATCACATGGCCTCGCGGAGAGCTATGTGACAACACCAGGAACTATGTGACAATACCAGGAACTATGTGACGAATGCCAGGGAGAATGTAAGAACACTAGGAACAATGTGCCCATGGCAGAAATCACGTGACTAAACTAGAATTAATGAGAGCAGCTGATGTACAGTATTGTCATACAGCACTGTCATTCAGTTCTGTCATACAGTATTGTCATACTGCGTCATTAATTTTAATGCGTATATAGCCATACTACTCTTGCCTAACCACTAGCCAGAATGGGAGGAGAGGATAAAACAGATAGGAACCTCAGCCGGATGTGGGTGTGTAGAGGCTGGGACAGCATCATCACTGCCTGCACAACTCTCATCTAGGGAGGACCCAGCAGCCGCTTGATGTAACAATGGCCAATAAATCTTTCATTCAACTGACGTTCGTCCTGGCCTTGACTGTCAGCTTCGTCTGTGGGTAAGAAAAACATGTTTCATTTATTATAATGGAAGAACATAAGTATTTTTGTAAAAGTATTGACATTAACGAAGTTTGAATACCACGGGTATACCAAACTATATATATATTATATATATGTATATTTTATATATATATATATATATATATATATATATATATATATATATATATATATATATATATATATATATATATATATAATATATATATATATATATATATATATATATATATATGCAAGGAATTCGCAAGAGCAGGCGAAATATACACAAACACTTATCTCTGTGTTTGTGTATATTTCGCCTGCTCTCGCGAATTCCTTGCATTGTTAATATCTCTAGTAAGGCTGATGCATGCAGGGGATGAGATGAAAAGCTGTAAGCCTTCTCCTGAAATCTGGCTGCCTTGGATCAAAGTCTAGCGCAAGCTGGACTCCAAGGTATTGTCCAGTGTGGGTAGATTGGTAAAGCACTACGTACCTTGTTCCAAGGTTCGTAGGTTCGAGTCTCCTTCAGCCAGAGATCAGTATATTATATATATATATTATATATATTATATATATATATATATATATATATATATATATATATAATATATATAATATATATACTTATATATATAACAACACTGCACTAGCTGCTTTGACCTGCCTCATGGTGGGCGAAAACACATGATGCCCTAATCCACTGGACCATACGATCCTTAAGAGTAGCGCATCCAGCGGAACTGGATGTTGTACTCGCTACCCAAGGTCACACGATGGTGTGGATGACTCTAGGCTAATTTCATTCTAGACCCTGTTTGGTGTACTAGTACAACGAGCAGTATTTTATATTATTGTGATCACGAAAGAGTGGTATTGATCAATAACAACACTGGAGGATAGTGATAAACTCCAGGAGGATTTGGATAAATTAATGTCTTGGACTGAAAAATGGCATATGAAGTTCAGTGTGGATAAGTGTAAGGTACTAGTCCTTGGTGTGCTTGGTGTCCTTGGTGTCTTTGGTGTCCCTGGTGTCCTTGGTGTCCTTGGTGTCCTTGGTGTCCTTGGTGTCTTTGGTGTCCTTGGTGTCCTTGGTGTCCTTGGTGTCTGACAAAGTGAATATCAAAATGGTATAAAATACCGACAGGTTGTAATAATAATAATAATAATAATAATAATAATAATAATAATAATAATAATAATAATAATAATAATAATAATAATATGTAACTTTATTTCCCAACGGCTACATTCTCACCCCTACCTGTGGCCTACACCTCACCTCCTGGCGGTATTTAGGGCTTCATCTTGTCACTTTAACTCCATATTGTTTCAGACTATGGAACAATACTCTTCTGCAAACTGAGGGACTGACCACCTCAAAACTTCAAGGGTGATGGACTGATTACATCGTCTTCACGTCTCTTCTATCAACTTTTCTGTACTCGACTGAAGAAGCCTATTGTGTAGACGAAACGTTTCGAAATAAAGATACCTAACTGTTGCATATGTTGCATAAGTGTCTCAATTCTTCAACTTTCCGGTTTTCAAAACCATTTATCACAAGACAGCAGTGCATAAGTGTGTGCATCAAAGCTAACAGATTACTTGGATTTATCTCAAGAAGTATAAGTAACAGTGGTCAGTCGTCACGTGAGGTCACAGGCCCTGAGTTGCTTGGGGATTAGTGTGGACGGTTACAAAGCCATGGCTAGCTTTTGCAGTGTTTTAAAAATTGAGGTTGGAGAGTTGAAGGAGGAAGTCTTGCTACTATGGAACAATACTCTTCTCCAGACTGAGGGACTGACCACTTCAAGGGTGATGGACTGATTACATCGTCTTCACGTCTCTTCTAAGAACATAAGAAAGGAGGAATACTGCAGCAGGCCTTTTGGCCCATATGGAGGTCCTTTACAATCCATTTCACTAAAAATTGCCCAACTCAATTTTCAATGCTACCCAAGAAATAAGCTCTGATAACTCTATAAGCTCTATAACTATATTTTGACAAAGGTTTCAGCTGACATTTCAGTGGATACTTCTCGATGTACTGGTCTAGTCGTAGCACAAGTGAACAAACAGATGTACACCATAATGGAAACTTTGTCAACTGTTTTATTAAGAGTATTGGCCCAATGTAATCTACAACTGTCACCTCAAATGGAGTGACATGACATACTCGCTCAGAGGGATATGGTGGTTGACCTGGATACTAACATACTCGCTGTAACTCTCATGAATTTACCCAAAGATGATGAGTATTTAGATCCATCAATGACTATTTCTGGTGTGTCTGCTGTATTTAAGCAGATTATTTCTGCTGTGTTCAAGCAGACTGTTTCTTCTGGCATAAGGGTGAGCTTTTTGCCGAGGCCAGTTATTTTCATTAGAGAACCAGTTCGGTCCGTGGAACCATAATTTATTATCCACAGATTTCTTGAGTGGAACCCCACAATGACAACATGTCAGCTGGATTCTCCTATTTCTGCTTCTCTATTTTGTACATAGACCAACTTACTCTGTTTTTTGTAACCACTGGAGAACTGCTTCATTATCACTCCACATCACGGTTTTTCAACAGCGAGATGATCAAGTACCTTGTTGAGATAGACAGCTAATTTTATTCCTACATAGAGTGCTGTCATTTACAATTGTTTGGGATTGTTCTGATCTTCAATGGTGCTACCCTGGCCATTTTAAGTATTACTCATGTTTAAACTACAAGCAATTACTCATGTAAGCTACAGCATTACTCATGTAAGCTACAGCGCTCATGTAAGCTACAGCATTACTCATGTAAGCTACAGCGCCATAACCTCTGGTTGTTGCATCACAGAACACGTAATGTGTGTTCAACTGTTCTTGTATGATATTATCATATACAGTCAGGATCTCTGGATTCATCCGGAGTTCGTGTATTTGTGCTTTTATTTGTCTGAAGGCCATACGATAAGTGCTAGGCAGATGTGGTGGATATAATTTCTATGGTAACCTAACACAATTATGTCCATCTTCATATCAGACAGTGTCCACGTATTGGTTATAAGTCTGAGACTCTCGAAGGCTTGCTTTATTTACATCAATCGCATTTAAATTCCACAGTTTATCAACTGGTTCATTCATTTCTTCCAGCAATGATAAATTTTGCTGTGGTAGATGACCATTGGTTATTTTTGTAACTAGTACATTTTCCACTGAATCAATATCATCTTCTGTCCCACTTTGAGAGGGAATTGGACCACATATCATGTGGCCTCCTGCTGTTTTTAGCAAGTGAACAATATGTTTACTTACTACATTTTGCACAAAACAGTGATATTAATCACTTCCAATGATTAAGTCAATTAGACTAACTGTTTCCGTCTGTATGTCTGGACAGGCTAACTTGACATTGGCTGCCTTTTGTGTTGCAACTGTTTCTTTTAGTCCCCGGATCTGCACAGACTTAGGCAAATCATCTACTACCTCAGCTTCTACTGTCTTTTTCCTTTTTCGTAGACCAACAGTGATATCTTACTGTAATTTGGCATGGGGTTGTTTATTCAGTTGCTGTAACAGTGTTATTTTTGTGATGGACCTTTGTGAGCCTTGATCAGATAGTGTTAGCACATTCGTTTTGATTCATTAATTAGATAACTCAATTCGAGCTATTGGAAGAGCAGTCGATTTTGACTTATCCTTAACGTTTAATGTTGTAATTTGGTGACTTTCGTTTTCTATGGAAGTCATCTGTTGGTCAGCACAAGTGCTTGGGCATAAAGCTGTATGATGCATACCCTTGCATTTAAAACACTTCTTCAGTGAGCATTTACCTCCCTTGTGTTCACCTAAACACTTAGTGCACTGTTTCAGCTGTTGAGCACGTTGTTTCCGTGCCTCCATTGTTGTGTATTGTATAAAAAAAGGATTATTTAGTGTTCTGGTAGCGGGTGGTTAATGATACGTCTTTGGAGGCTTCTTTGTTTACTGTTAAGTCGTGGTGGGTACACAGGCTTGCGTGTTTGTGCCCATGGCCCGGTCAGGGCCATCCCACGAGAGAGAGCTGGGAGTACTTGTGTCTTGCTGCTAGGCCGCTGTGTGAGTGAGTGCGAGGCAAGGGCAGACAGGCTGGCGTGCCTACCGAGAGGCCTGGCTACAGAGGGCAGCACCTTAGTGTGGAAAATATGAACTAAGCTGGCAGACAGCATGAGCTGTCTGTGCAGACAGTACAGGCTGTCTACATACGCTCAGCCACCTACCACGCGTCGTCCCGACGCGACAATACTGGTGGTAAAAGGAACTCGGTCTCTCTCTCGTAGGAACAGGGCACAGAACACAAAATAAAAACATATATATACATATGAACATGGAAAAAAACTTCCTACAGGGAGGGAAGAAAAACATATGTCGGGTGTGCTAAACATCGTGGTCAAAGGCAGTGAGCGTTGAAAGGCATCACTGCACGCCTTCCTGCGTCTGGACAGATACTGCAACACAGGAGACATCACTGCGGCTGAGCTGTGACGTAACAAGGTACGGTCTCCTCTGGAACGGTGAAGCAGACATCGTAGGAGTCGCTGCAGGTTTTCACTCAACCTGGGGCACGACATGCTGGTGCCCTCGAGTGAGGCGTCGACAAAACTCGGCAACTGGGCAGGACTTCTGGCAAGCGACTCAGGAGGACACTTCTCGACTGGTACTGTCGCTGGGCTGTCACTGCCGGCGAGCGTGGAGCGAGTCGTGGCAGAGACGACTGGGTGAAGCATCTGAGAGTCGTAACATCATACACCAGACTGCAGTGAGCGAGCTAGCATTCAAAGTGACATCATCTTTGTGCAGGCTGCTCACTGAAGCTTGTGACACGAGGCTGACACAGCGCCTGCCGACAGTGGCTGACTGCGGCTTGACGAGTATGATTCTCTCGGCAGTTGGAGTTATAGCAGAGGTTAGTCTAAGCGTCCCCAGGCTTGTTTCTCTACATTTAACTGCACTCTGAAGGTCTGGAGGTGAAGTGAAACAAATCTCGATGGGAATCGTAGCAGGTACGATTCTGCAGAACATCACGAGCGACGAGCATAAAAGCTTTCTGTGCAAGAGGGCTCGGTCACTAGGGGCTGTCTTGACATCAGCTGTCAAACACACTGGTCACATGGGTGACTTAGCACAGTGGTGCTACTCAGGTCTGGCTCAGACCTCACTGGACACACGGAAACTTTAAACACCTGCGGTACATGCTGTACAACTTGGCTTAACTAGCAAATGATGCTTTTCTGTGCAAAAAACTGACTAAGACATACTAAAATGTGAGAACACTGACTGAGAGGAATTAACACATGACATATGTCTTCTCTTAGTCTTCTCGACAATATTTTAATAATTACTGAACACTCGATGGTGACATCATGTGATGTCAGGTGGGATGTCGCGAGGTGACGTCAGCAGCACTGTGACGTCAGCAGACATCTCGAGGTGACGTCAGGCAGACATCGTGACGTCGTGATCCACGTGGCGTCGTGATCTACATGGCATGCTGATCTACATGGCTTGCTGATCTATGTGGCATGCTGATCCACGTAGCTTCGAGTGGCCTCGGGCACTCGGATACACAGCTCTGGCAATGAATCACACGGAAAACAGCAGAAAACACAGCAGAGGGAGTGGGCAGTGGTGACTGTATGGTAGATGGGTGAGCATGAGTAGGGCGAGCATGGGCAAGGTGAGGAACAGCCACTTCCTCTCCTCCTCCCCCACCCACAAACACGTGGAGAAGCACACACTGGATGCAGAAATCACCACAAAACTCACCTCTGTCTTGCTGAAACAGCTGTGCTGAGCTGAACAACAACAGCAGCAACATACAAGTGACGCTGAACACGTGACTTGAGAAACAGCGTGGGACGCTGTAGCGTGGGGTCACTTACAATTCTCGGAGAATTTCGGCAAATTTCGGCTGGATCCTGCTTGTACCTGTGTTTGGATGCTCAAACATGCAGACACGACGTCAGGATAACTCGTTGAGAGACGGATGCTTGTTGTGTAGGATGATGAAGTGAAGATAACTTCATACCTTCCTTCCTCTCTCTGGGCAAACAACTGCTGCGACCACTGCTTTCCACCATTTATAAAAAGGATTATTTGGTAGGGCTGAAAGCGGGGTGTGAATTATACGTCTTCTTCGGAGGCTTCTTTGGTTTATTGAAAATGTCGTGGTGGGTACACAGGCTTGTGTGTTTGTGCCCATGGCCCGGGCAGGGCCATCCCACGAGAGAGAGCTGGGAGTACTTGTGTCTTGCTGCTAGGCCGCTGTGTGAGTGAGTGCGAGGCAAGGGCAGACAGGCTGGCGTGCCTACCGAGAGGCCTGGCTACAGAGGGCAGCACCTTAGTGCGCGAAATATGAACTAAGCTGGCAGACAGCATGGGCTGTCTGTGCAGACAGTACAGGCTGTGTACAATTGAATTGAATACTGTGCCCAATGTGATCCATCACAATGTACACATTCTGGAGTACGTTTGTGTGTGACAGTCTTTCATACTGTCTGTTGATCAGTACGTACATGGAATTTCTCATTCTGTGTTTTAGTGGAAGTGTGTATACTCTTTTTATACTGAATAGAAGGTTTGGTATCCACAACAGGATTTGTAGGTTTATCATCATGATGGAAAGGACAGACTCTGAAGTGTCCCTATTAGCAGATGATGTGAAGTTGGTGAGAAGAATTAAACCAGATGAGAATCAGGCAGGACTACAAAGAGACCTGGACAGGCTGGACACGTAGTCCAGCAACTGGCTTCTCGAATTCAACCCCGGCAAATGCAAAGTCATGAAAATTGGGGAAGGGCAAAGAAGACCGTAGACAGAGTATAGGCTAGGTGGACAAAGACTACAAACCTCACTCAAGGAGAAGGATCTTGGGGTGGCCATAACACCGAGCACGTCTCCACAGGCACACATCAACCAGATAACTGCTGCAGCATATGGCCGCCTGGCAAACCTGAGAATAGCGTTCCGATACCTTAATAAGGAATTGTTCAACACACTGTACACTGTGTACGTTAGGCCCATACTGGAGTATGCTGCACTAGTTTGGAACCCACACCTCGTGAAGCACGTCAAAAAAGTTATAGAAAGTACAAAGGTTTGCAACAAGGCTAGTTCCAGAGGTCAGGGGAATGTCCTACGATGAAAGGTTGAGGGAAATCGGACTCACGACTCTGGAGGACAGAAGGGTCAGGGGAGACATGATAATGACATACAAGATACTGCTGGGAATAGATAACGTGGACAGAGACAGGATGTTCCAGTGAGGGGACACAGAAACATGGGGTCACAATTGGAAGCTGAAGACTCAAACGAGTCACAGGGATGTTAGGAAGTATTTCTTCAGTCATCGAGTCGTCAGGAAGTGGAATAGCCTGGCAAGTGACGTAGTGGAGGGAGGAACCATACATAGCTTTATGACGAGGTATGACGAAGGTCAGGAAGCAGAGAGAGAGAGAGAGAGAGAGAGAGAGAGAGAGAGAGAGGACCTAGTAGTGTACAATTCAGTTTGGGGGACATAAAGTAGTTATTGGAGTGATGTATAACCCACCACAGAACTGCAGGAGGCCAAGAGAGGAATACGAAGAGAACAACAGAGCGATGGTGGACACAGTTACTGGTAATGGGCGATTTCAACCACAAGGAGATTGATTCTGAAAACCTGGAGCCACATGGGGGTCCCGAAAGATGGAGAGCCAAAATGATGGATGTGGTACTGGTAAACCTCATGCATCAACATGTGAGTGACACTACAATCGAGAAAGGGGAGGATGAACCAGCATGACTGGACTTTGTGTTTACCCTGAGCAGTTCAGACATTGAGGATATCACTAATGAGAGGCCTCTTGGAGCTAGTGATCACATAGTTCTGAGTTTTGAATATATAGTAGAGTTACAAGTGGAGAGGGTGTCAGGAATTGAATGGGAAAAGCCAAACTATAAAAGGGGAGACTACACAGGTTTAAGGAATTTCCTGCAGGAGGTTCAGTGGGACAGAGAACTGTTAGGAAAGTCAGTAAACGAGATGATAAAATATGTAACAGCAAAATGCAAGGAGGCAGAGGAAAGGCTTGTTCCCAAGGGCAATAGAAATAATGGGAAGACCAAAGCGAGTCCTTGGTTTACCCGAAGTTGTAGGGAGGCAAACGCTAAGTGCACCAGAGAAAGCAAAAGGTACAGGGGGCAAAGGACCAGAAAAATAAAGAGATTAGTCGAAGAACCAGAAACAAGTATGTACAGCTAAGGAGAGAGGCCCAGCGACAGTACGAAAACGACATAGCATCGAAAGTCAAGTCTGACTCGAAACTGTTTTATAGCCACATTAGCAGGAAGACAACACTCAAGGACCAGGCGATCAGGCTGGAGTTTACCTGGAGAGAGTTTCGGGGGTCAACGCCCCCGCGGCCAGGTCTGTGACCAGGTGGTCACAGAGGTGAGGTGGGAAACTCACAAGAAACGATCAAGAGGTATGTGAGGAGCTCAACATGAGATTTAAGGAAGTATTTACAGTGAGACAGGAAGGCCTCTGAGAGGACAGAACAGAGGGGGACACCAGCAAGGAATATACCAACAAATGTTGGATGACATAACACAACTGAGGAGGAGGTGAAGCTGCTAAGGGAACTAGATACCTCAAAGGCAATGGGACCGGACAACATCTCCCCATGGGTCCTTAGAGAGGGAGCAGAAATGCTGTGTATACCACTAACCACAATCTTCAACACATCCTTTGAAACTGGGCAACTACCTGAGATATGAAGATGGCAAATATAGTTCCCATTTTTAAAAAAGGAGACAGAAAAGAGGCACTAAACTATAGACCAGTGTCACTGACGTGTATAGTATGCAAAGTCATAGAGAAGATTAACAGAAGGAGAGTGGTGGAGCACCGGGAACGTAACAAGAATATAAACACCAACAAGCACTAATTTATGTAAGGCAAATCCTGTGTCACAAACCTTCTGTAGTTTTATGATACAGTAAGAGAATTAAGACACAGAGAGAGGAGTGGTTGATTGCATCTTCTTGGACTGCAAGAAGGCCTTTGACACTGTTTCTCACAAGAGATTAGCGCAGAAGCTAGAGGATCAGGCACTCAAAACAGGAAGGGCATTGCAATGGATCAGAGAATACAGAGAATACCTGACAGGTATGCAACAATGAGTCAAGGTATGTGATGAGGTATCACAATGGGTACCTGTGACGAGCGGGGTCCCACAGGGGTCGGTCTAGGACCAGTGCTATTTTTGGTATATGTGAATGACATGATGGAAGGATTAGACACAGAAGTGTCCCTGTTCACATGTGATGTGAAGTTAATTAGGAGAATTAAATCAGATGAGAATCAGGCAAGGCCTCATAGAGACCTGGAGAGGCAGGGCACCTGGTCCAGCAACTACCTTCTCGAATTTAACCCTGCAAAATGCAAGGTCATGAATATCGGGAAAGGGCAAAGAAGACCGCAGACGGAGTATAGGCTAGGTGGCCAAAGACTGCAAATCTCGCTCAAGAAGAAAGATCTTGGGGTGAGTATAACACCGAGCACGTCCCCGGAAGCACACATCAACCAGATAACTGCTGCAGAATATGGGCGCCTGGCAAAACTGAGAATAGCGTTCCGATACCTTAGTAAGGAATCGTTCAAGACACTCTACACCGTGTATGTCAGGCCCATTCTGGAGTATGCAGCACCTGTTTAGAACCCACCCTTGTTCAAGCACGTCA
>NC_069400.1:58005340-58015340 GCF_026875155.1 Cherax quadricarinatus
TATAAGTGTGAGGGGCTGCACTGTCTTAGTACCTGAGTAATGAAGCAAATTCTTGGGAATCTATTGAAAAGGTTAGACAGTTAGTAGATGAGAATAATTGGTTTTGAGAAGGATCTGCCTAGTATGGGTAGCATAAGTCCCAATTTGCCAATTTTATTGAATAAATTATGATTTCCAATTATATTCATTAATTAAAGAATGTTTCTGCTTCTTCTTTCAACAAACCGGCCGGATCCCACCGACGCGGGGCGGCCCAAAAGGAAAAACGAAAATTTCTCCATTTAACTTAAGTAATATATACAGGAGAAGGGGTTACTAGTCCCTTTGTCTTTGGCATCTTAGTGCCTATTACTACACTCAAGGCTTACTGAGGAAGAAAGAATTCTGTTCCATTTCCCCTCATTATTGGTGATTGACTCCTATATAGTGGAAATTACCTGATTAAACAGAACACTGTTCCATCCAACTGTCGGAGTTTGTTTAACCATGTCATATTTCGGTATCTTGGTACAGATAAACACTTTGTCAAACTTTTTCAAGTGAGAAGAGATGGGTTTAGAGGGACGTGACCTTTTTCTTCTACAGTAAAATGCAGCATCACTTTAGACAGTATTGTAGTCGTCTATTCTGCTGCTAAAACTTCACACTGATCCAGACTATGGAAGCAAAACACTCTTCTCCCAGGTGAGAGTCTGACCAACTCAAAACATACATTTCTTCAAAGGGTGATGGGACTTATTATATCGCGTTACATCTCTATGTTTCTGCATGTCTTCTGTTACTCGACTGAAACCCCAAGTTTATGCTGTAAGCGAAACATTTCGAAATAAGAACTCACTGTTGTTTATGTGTCTTACTTAACATAACTCATACGTCTAGTCTAAAATAGGGAAAAAAAAAAAACTTGAAATTTCACTGAAAGTGTTTAAAACATTGGTTACATTAGATCCGGATCAGTTTACATGGAATAATAATTCTCTGTTCGGTATCAAACTTGCGTTGTTGTAGGATTTATGAAAAGGAACGTGCCGTTAACTTTGACTTTGGCATTATTTCAAAATTTTACCATAGTATTAATTAAATGGGTTTTCGAGTAATAAACTAGAAAAATGCTGTCAACTAATTGTCTTCAAACACCAAAATCTGTTGGCTCTGTTGGCCAATTAACCTATTTTATGGGAAAATGTGATTTTATTTAAAAAATGAAAAAAGCAAAATAGGTTCTCAACACATTGCTCAAGAATTATATATATTGAAATAGTGAAAAGGAAAACAGATAAAAAAATGAAAATTCACATTATTAAAAGAGTTTTAAATTATATTGTGGTTACATTTTCTTAGGTTTTTTATGAAACATTCACAGCATCACTTTCCGGTTTTTTTTAAACACCATGTTAAGTAGTTGCCGTCTTGTCCCATCAGTGGAAGCCACACGTTAATATGAGTGTGTGACCTGACGTGTGGTGTCATGCATGACGTGCCCTGCGTGTGTGTCCTCGCGTGAATGTTCTGCGTGTGTTGACCTGCATGACGTGCCATGAGGTGTGTGCCATGGCGTGATGTGCCCTGCGTGTTTGTGTTCTGCATGTGTGCACTGCATGTGTGTGTGTCCTGCGTGGGTTGGACTGGTGTGTGTGTTTCCTGGGTGTGTGCCCTGCGTGGTTTGGCCTGCGTGTGTGCCCTGCGTGCGCGCTATGGTGTTCCCTGATTGTGTGCCTTGCGTGTGGTGTCCTGGGATGATGTGTGACCTGCCTGTGTGACTTGACGTGTGGGACCTGCGTGTGTGCCCTGCGTGTGTGCCTTGTCGATGATGTGACCTGCGTGTGTGACCTGCATGTGTGCCCTGCGTCAGTGTGCTTGCGTGTATGCCCTGGGGTGTCTTGTCTGAAATGTGTGCCTTCCGTGTGTGTCCTGGTATTGCCCTGCGTGTGTCACTTGCGTGAGTGACCTGCGAGTGTGACCTGCGTCTTTGTGTTTGTTATTTTGTTTTTTTGCACCCATTCGAGCTGTGGCGCTGCGTGTTGTGACTTGCGTGTGTGACCTGCGTGTTGTGCCTCCGTGTGTGACTTGAGTGTGTGATCTGCGTGTGTGCGCTCTCTGCATTGTTCCATAGCGTGTGTGACTGGGTGCTGTGTGCCCTGCGTGTGTTGTGTCCTGGCGATGTGTGCGTTGCGAGTGGTACTGGGTGTGTGTGCAGGGAATGTGTGACTTGCGGGTGTGACCTGCGTGCTTGTTGCCCTGCGTGTGTGACCTGCGTGTGTGACCTGCGTCTCTGTGTGGTCCTGCATGTGTGCCTGGCGTGTGTGCCTTGCGTGTGTGCATTGATGTGTGCCCTTGGGTGTGCCATTCGTGTGAGGACCTGCGTGTGTGCCCTGCTGTGTCTGTCCTGCGTGTGTGCCCCCTGCGTGGTGTGACTTGCGTCTGTGTGACTTGGTGTGTGTCCTGCGTGTGTGCTCCGCGTGAGTGCACCTGCGTGTGTGACTTGCGGTGTGTGCCAATGCGTAGTGTGTCACTGCGTGCATTGTTCTGCGTGTGTGCCCTGAATTGAGTGCCCTGCGTGTGCGCTTCCGTGTGTGCCCTGCGTGTGGGTGTGTCCTGCCGTGTGTGCACTGGTGAGGTGGTTGTACTGGGTTGTGCCCTGCAGTGTGCGTGTGTGTGTTCCTGCCGTGTGTGCCCTGGTGGTGCCCTGCGGTGCCCCTGCGGGTGGTGGGCCTCGTGTGTTGGCCCCTGAGTTGTGTTCCCTGCGATCTGTGTGATTGACCTGAGTGTGTTGACCCTGGTTGTGTTTGTTCTGTGTGTGTCCCCTGCGTGATGTCCTGTGTTTCTGCCCTGCATGTTGTCGTCCATGGCGTATGTGTGTCCTGCGTGTGTGGACCTGCGTGTGTGCCCTGCGTACTGTGCTCTGCGCGCCAGGTGTGTCCTAGCGCTGTGTGCCCTGACGTGTATCCTGGCGTGTGGACCTGCGTGTGCTCTGCGTTTGTTGCCAATGCGTGTTGTGCCTGGCGTGTGGCCCGGCATGTCGCTGAATTGCGTGTGTGCCCTGCGTCTGCGCTCTGTGTATTGCCTCTGCGTGTGTGCCTTGCGTGTGTGCCCTCCGTGTGGGGCCTGAGTGTTTGTGCCCTGCGTGTTTGTGCCTGCAGTGTGTGCGCTGCGTTGTGTGTGTCCTGGGCGTGTGTGAGCTGCGTGAATGTGTGTGTCTTGCGTATGTACGCTGCGTTGTGTCTGGGTGGTTGTAAGTTTGCCCTGCCACCCCCTGCGTGTTTGGCCCCTTGCGTTTTGGGTGGGCACCCTGATGTGTTTGTGTCTGGCGAGTGTGCCACCTGCGTGTGCCCTCAGTGTGTGGCCCTGCATGCGTGTGTTGCCCCTGCATGAGTTGTGTTGTTTTGTCATGAAGTTGTATGGCGCCCCTGCGAGTCCGGTGTGTGTCCTGCGTTGTGTGGTGCTGCTGCGTCTCTTTTGGGTGTGTTGTATGGTGCGTGTATAAATTTTTACGCCTAGGTGAGTGGTTGTTGTCCTGGGATGTTGGTTGCAGCGCGTGTTAGGCCTGTCTGCGTGGGGTGCAGCTGCCTTGTTCGTGGCTTGCGTTTTTTGTGTTGTGTGTGCCAGGCAACCGAGTGTTTGTTGCTCTCTGCGTGTCGTGTGCCCTCCGGGAGTTGTCTCGGGGTTGTCAGGGCGTGTGCCGTGGGTGGTGAAACTGCGTAGTGAGACAGGGGGGGACAGGCATGAGGTGCGGGATTGGGGGTGGGGTGTGTGTTCTGGGGTTTGACGTGCGTTGGCGGGTCGCTTGGGGTCCCTCCGCGTTGGTTTGGACCATGCTGCGTATGGGGCGTTGTGTGTGACCGGAGGGGGTTGGGGGCAAGGAGAGGGATTGTGTGGGAATTTGCGTGAAGTGGGCAACGGCTGTGTGTGTAATGCATGGTGCTGCACGGATGAGTCGCTTTGCGTCGTTGGAAGGCAGTGCGCATGTTGGTGGCGTGCCGTTGTCGTGGTTGTTTTGCGTGGTATGGCCTGCGGGTGTGTTGACGTTTGTCTTGTGTTGTGTGTTTGTGGCTGACGTTGATGTTTGTGTGCCTGTGTGCTGAGTTCTGTTGGGTTGTGGTGTACTGTTGTCCGTTTCGTGTTGTGTTTTCTGGGGTTGTCCTGGCCTGGGTGGTCTGGTGTTGTGCCCACTTTGCCCTACGTGGTTTGGCCCTCGCATATCTTGCCTCGACGGTCGTTTTGCAGGAGTATGTGCCCCCTTGCCCGATGCATGCGCATCTATGTGTGGCTCCCTGCTTGTGTGCCTGGCGTTTGTTGTTTGTGTCCTGCGTGTGTGTAGCCCTGCCTGTGTGACGTGCAGTGATGCGTGACTGTGTGTGTGAGGGAACCTGTGGGTGGGCCCACCTGCGTGGTGCGTCGGGGGGTTAGTGTGCGGGGGCCCGCGGACAGGGGGGGATCTGGAGTGTAGTTAAGTGCGTGGTGAGTTGGTTCGGTGGGTTGTGTGGTGTTTGTTCCTGAGGATTGTTGGGCTTTGTGGTTTTCGTGCTGTGTGTGACCTGCATGTGTGCCCCCTTGGCGTCTGGGGGGCGTGGTTTGTGTGACTGTGTGTGCTTCTGTGGTTTGTTGTGTGTGTGCCCTCGCGTCTGCGCTCTGTGTATATGCCATGCGGGGGGTGGGTGTGCCTTGCTTTTGTGTTTCGTGTTCCTGTGGGTTGCTCCTACGTCTGGTGTGGCACTCTACCCTCATGGTGGGTGACATGCGTTAGGTGTTCATCTTGCGATGTTGTAGTGACTGGCGTCGGCGCTCTGTGTGTGCCCTGAGTGTGTGTCATGCGTGTGTGCCTTGCGTGTTGTGCCCTAAGGGTGTGCCATGGGTGTGTGCCCTGCGTGAGTACGTGACATGGGTGACGTGACTGTGGTGTGTGCCCTGACCATGTGTGCACCTGCGAGGGGGTGGCTTCCGGTGGTGTGATCGCGTGTGTCGCAATGCGTGGGTTGTGGTTTGAGCCTGTAGCCACAACAAAGACCCCCTCCCTCCGCCCCTTCAGAACGTTTAAAGACAGGGGGTTAAAGGCAGGTGGGGGGGCGGACCGTGGAAAGGCTTTGGTTGGGGTTGGTGGACCGTGTGTGGCGTGGTAGTTGTTGCGGGTGGTCTTTGGTTGCAGTAGGTCTATGGGGTGGGTAACCCCTGAGAGTGGCAGGGGGGTGCGGCTTATAAGTTGGGTGGCAAAGGCAATGGTGAGGGGCTCTCCGGGGGTGGGGGCCGGTCTGAGGGGAGAGGAGTGAGATTTTTGTGGTTGGGGCAGGATACGGGGGGAAAAGTAGGGGCGTGGGGAAGGGCTCGGGGGGGGGCGGGGGGGGGGGGGAACCACTGCGCTGTCCGTGGGGAGACGGCGCCCGGATCATTGATAGGTCCTGGCCGGGGTCGGGGGCGGGGTAAGGCGGCGTTCCTTTGGGTGGGGGGGGGGGGGGGGCGGGCGAAAGTTGGAGGCGCTGGGGGGTCCTGAGTGTGTTGGTCGTTTTGTTTTGTGGCCCTGATGGGGGTGTATTCATAATCACTAAGGCGATGAGTAATCCTCGGCGGGTCAAACCCCACTCACAGGTAGGAGTGGATGAAAGGAGCGTGGGGGGGGGCGAAGAGGCGTGGTGGGGTCCCACACCACAACAGCACTAAAAATCTCCCCTATGCGACCCAACCCTCAACCACCACCTGTGCGTGGTAATGGTGTCGTAGTGGTGGGGTCGGGGCTGCGTGTTGGTGGTTGTTTGTTCAGTGTTTAGTGTTCGGTCGGTGTCCCGTGTGTGGGGATCTGCATGTGTTGCCACCAGCCCCCAGCGTCAACGTGGCAAGGCAGTGTGCTGGTTGGATGGCTATGCTGTATTTGTGGGCCAGGCGGGTGGTACTATGCGAGTGGTGTTGAACTGCGAGTTTTCGTCTGTTGTGTGTTTGTGTGACTTGCGTGTTTGCAATGTGTTTTGGTGGTTTGCTTATGTTTCTATATGTTTTTTGTCGTGTTGGTTTTTGGCCAAATGTTGTGGCCAACCTGGAGTGGTGGGGGGGGGTATGGTTGGGCACCATGGCGGGAGTTGTTTCGGCCGCGCGAGCGTGGGGTGGGGGGGCGGCTTGGGCGTACCTCAGGTGGAGGGTGCGGTGGAGTTGTGGCCAGGATCAGGAGGGGGGGTGGGGTTTTTCGGCGGCGGGGTGGTGTATTGGCTCTGGCGGGGGGGCGGTTCGGCTAAGTATTATGTATTCTTTGTGCGCTAGAGCTGGGGGGGGGGTGAACGTTGTGGTGGTGGTGGATATGGGGGCGGTTTGGGGGGGTGATGGTGGGGGTTGGGGGGTGCCTCTTTGCATCTTTGCAAGGGGTTTTATTTGGAACCGAGTGTTCTGTGTTCGTGTGTGACACCCTGGGTCGCGAGGTAGCGGACTGGCAGGGGGGGGGGATATGCGGCTCTGTGTTTCATTGTGCGTCTTGATTGCGTGGTCGGTAGGTCGTGGTTGTGCTCGGTAGTATATTAGCATTGGGGGGCGGGGTTGCATGGCAGGGCTGTGGGTGGGCGATGCTGGCGGGGCTGGGGTTTTTGCCGTTCTGGTTGTTCTGTTTGTTCTGTTTGTTGCCCTGCACAGGAGGTGTGTGATCCGTCCCGGGCGGTAGGAGTTGTGGGTGGGGCCGGTGACAGGTTGAGGAGTGGGGGGGTGGGCACGACAAACTACACTGGGCAGGGAAATCCGGAAAGGGAGGTTACGGGGGGTGGCACGGGGACTTTACCACCGGTGCTGGAAACGGTTGTCATGGAGTCGGGGCGTGAAACCCGTACAATTTCAATTAGCGAGATAGGCAGGTGGGGGAGGGGGGGGTTTGGTGTGTGGGGAGTCTGCGGGTGGTGTGTGCTGCGGACCGGCGGAGGGTCGTATGGGGGTCTTTTTTGTTTTTTTGTGTGGCCGGATGTCAACCACCCATACAAGCTTCACCCCCTGGGGGGGGTCCTGCGGTGATGTTATTTGTGTTTGGTGCCCCTGAGAGTTCTGGTGGGGTTTTGCCATTCTTTGTGGCGTGCGGTGGCACGGGTTCCCTGGCGGGGGTGGTGCATGATCGTGTGGGTGTTTTTTTTGCGTTTGTGTAATGTTTTGCGTTTTGATTTGCGTTTCTCTGGTAGATTTGTTGGAGGTGGTGATCTTCCTAAAGGGGGTAAGGGTCTGATGGGGGGGGTTTGGTCCGTTTTTGGGGGCCAATAGGAGCTTTGGGACCGAGCGTAGGGGGGGCGTTGGGTCAAGAGGCCGCTGTGTATTTATAAGTGGGTGGGACGGGGGCGGGGCGGGGAAATAGCGGCAAGTCTGGAGTCCCAAACAAGCATGCTGGAGGGTGGGTTGAGGGGTACAGCCGCTGCCATCGTGGGGGGTTCCCACACTGAGCAAGCATGGTCACACCACAGCGCAAGTGACACAGGTTAATAAGTAGTTGGACTTTAGTAAGTTTAGTAGTATGTGGAGTAGGTTACGTTTATGTTTAAGTTGCGTAGACGACCCGCATGGGTACAGTAGCTGGCACACCCACACACACAGAGGCCAGCTGAGCACGCCGTAGAGGGCACAGACCCGCCCGCTGCGGGCGCCGGCTGGCTCACCTGCAGCAAACGTTACACATCAAGACCAGGAGGACACTACACGGATGAAGGCACACATGCAGGACACAGCCGCAGGAGATGGGGGCATACACGCAAGGCACAACGCAAGGGCAACACATTTGCAGGTCACACACGCAGGTCACACAACGCGAAGGCACACACGCAGAGGACGACCACACGGTAGTCAGGATACACACGCAATGTCACTCAACAGGCAGGGCACACACACAGGATCATCAACACGCAAGGCACACAAGCAGGGTAACACACATTAAGCTCGCGCCACGCAGGCACACACGAGGCCAAAACACGCAGGGCACAGCCCAGGACACACACACACGCAGCTCACACACGCAGGGACTTTGCCATAACGACGCAAGTGGCACAACATGCAGGACGACAAAACACGCAGGGCACACACGCATGAGCACACACGCAGGGCACCTCATGCAGGGAACACTCGCCAGATACATTACACGCGCAGGCACACGTCACACGACGATGGGCACTCATGGCAGGACACATCACGCAGGTCACACACGCATATTAATGTGTGGCTTCACTGTGGTCGCGCAAGACCGCACCTACTTAACCTGGTGTTTAATAAGAACCGGAAAGTGATTGCTGTGATAGTTCCATATAGAAAGCTATAGAGAAAATTGTAAACCACAATTATTTTAAAGAACTGCTTTGAATATTGTGATTTTCAATTTTTTCTGTTTCGTTATTCACATTTCACTATGTATATATATTGCTCTGCGCAAGTGTGAGGGAAACTATTTGCTTTATTATCATTTTGTTTACATAGATAATCCAAATTTTATCCATTAAAATAGGGTTAATTGAGCCAAACAGAGTGCAGACTCAGTCAACTTTGTTAGCGTTGAAGAACAAGGGGAGTTGTCGCATTTTCTAGTTATTACTTCGAAAACCTATTAAATAATAGTATTGGTAAAATTTGGAAATATGCGCAAAGGTCAAAGTTAACGTCACGTTCCTTTTTTAATAAGAATCCTTACCAACAACGCTAGTTTGATATCGATCAGAGAAATGATTATTATTCGCAGTAACTGATCCGTGTTCTAATGTAACAATGTTTAAAAACTTTTCGAAGTGAAGAAGTTCAGTTTGCTTTTTCCTAGTTAGACTAGAAGTTATTGAGTTATGTTTAAGTATGAACACATAAAACAAACGGTGAGGTATCTTTATTTCGAAAGTTTCGCTTACGACAGTAGAACTTCTTTCAGTCGAGTACAGAAGACTAGGCAGAAAGCAAACAGTAAGAGTTGTAACTCGGACCGATAATAGAAGTAAGTCCATCACGCCCGTTGAAGATGTAGAGTTGGTGATGGTGGTCGTCTCTCAAGTCCTGGAGAAGGAGTTTTGCTCCTAGTTGGTGATCAGTGTGAAGTTTAAGCAGCGTATAGAGATATGTACATACTGTCGGATAAGTGAGTGGGCACGTTTACTTTGTAGAGAAAAGGTCGTACGTCCTTTGTAAAACATCTCTTCTCGCGCTTGAAATGTAAAAGTTTTTATGTACGCAAAGGTGTTTTCTGTGTACGTTGATACCGATATGACAATGGGTAACAAACTCGTCAGGTTGTTGATGGTTACTTGTTCTGTTTATACAAGGATGTTTCCTCTTATGAGTTAGAAATCACCAATAATATGAGAGTGAAATGGAACTAGAGATTCTTCCTCAGTAAGCCTGAGTGTAGTAAGAGGAGGACGAGATGCTATGACTCAAGGGGATACGTACCCCTTTTACTCCTGTTATATGATTAGAAGTTAAATGTGAGAAATTTTCGTTTTTCCTTTGGGCCGCCCCGCGTCGGTGGGGTGTCCGCGCGGTTTGTTGAAAGAAGAAGCAGAAACATTCACGTTAGAATTAATGAAGTATATAATTGGAAATCGATAAATTTTATTCATATAAAATTGGTCCAAATTGGGATTATTGTTACGCCCATACTAGGCAGTGATCCTCTCGCTCACAAGACCAATTATTCTCACTACTCAACTGTCTAACCTTTTTCAATAGATGCAAGGAATTTGCTTCATACTCAGGTACTAGAGTAGCGTGCAGCCCCTCACAGCTTATTTATATAGTGAAATGCCATTTTAAAATATCTACCAAAATTTGAGCCTTCCAATTACCCTACTTGCGCACGATTTGTTCTAATCGATCGCTCAACAACTCTGTTTGAATAACAGTACAATTCTCGCACGTCGGTTCTTACAATTGTATTCTGTATAGTAGAAAGTCTTTTATGTGT
The DNA here is from genome assembly GCF_026875155.1 of Cherax quadricarinatus. Lineage (NCBI taxonomy): Eukaryota > Metazoa > Arthropoda > Malacostraca > Decapoda > Parastacidae > Cherax > Cherax quadricarinatus. Next base: position 58,015,221 of record NC_069400.1, read on the forward strand.
TCTAGTTCTTAGGACTCTTATTCGATATTAAAGTGACTTTTGTTTATATTGATTTCAGGTTTGTTTATGCGCATCATCCAACATTATATAACTTCAGAAATATCTCCTGTCGTTTCAGCG
>NC_069400.1:58020340-58026521 GCF_026875155.1 Cherax quadricarinatus
TACTGTGTATTCGAGCTTAAAACCACATGGTCACTGCCCCAAGAGGTCTTTTAAGTGATTGTGATTGTCCCTCTGATATCTGCACTACTCCAAGGTGGAGTGTACTAAGTCCAGCCTTGCTGGTTCATCTCGTCTCTCTCTCTTGTAGTTGTCCCTTACGTTGTAGGCCACATGAAGTTTTCCAAAGTATCGCAGCTCTCCATATCTTAGCCCTTCCATGGTATCTTCGGCCCCCAGCTGGGTCAAGTTCTCGCCAATCTCGGATCTGACTTGTGTTTAAAGTCACCCATGATCAGGAGCTTTGCCCTGCATGCATAGAGCTTTCTGGACCACTCTGCCAGTGATATCAACCGATCAACTATAATGCTCTCGTCGGTACTGTTTGCCTTGGCTCCGTGATGTTCTGTGGTGGGTGTATTACGATCATGCTTTTTACACCTTGGGGACCTCCACGAGTGAAAAGTGTTCCGCTGATGTAATCACTTTCTTTCTCCGCTGTATCCTCTCTCCAGCTCATCAAAATTCCAAGCGATTTTTGAATCACAATGACGCTCACTCCTCTCACCCCCCTCTGTTCCCTTATAAATTGTAACATACTCTGTAGCATGCACACCCTAAGCCCAATTTTAAATTCAGAGAAACCAATTGAACTTCAAGAAGATTTGGGACAAATTATGGTAATTGTCTGAAGAGTGGCAGATGTAGTTCAGTGTGAACGACGTGAGTAGTAGTTTTAATCGCTGGAGATGAAAACAAACCTAAATAGTTAAACAGTTAATGAAGAGTTCCGTTATATTAGTATTAATAAAGTCTTGGGGGCTCATGTTAAACAGAAATTTGAAGGTCAAGACAAACATTGCCCAAGGGTGCGAATTAGTGCGGAACAGATGCTCAGATTTTTGTCAAGAAGGATATGTAATTTACTTTTATTCATTCCACCCAGTAAAAAACTCGGCCTAGATTATTCAGCTCAGTTTTGGATCGCAGTATTACATATGACTTAAATGCATTATTGTAGAACATACAAAGGAGGATGACAAAATTTATCCACGATATAAGGCCAACTTTCATACGTGGATAGATTGAGAACCTTGAACCACCACTCTTTTTCAATGTCGCTGCAACGGACAGGAAGGATTTTCTGAAGTATTTTATATGTGGTTGTTGCGCCATAACAAACTTGATTATAAACAAAGTCTTTTATATCGAAATGAGTAAGAACTAGAAATATTAGATTTTTACTAGACAAATTTAAATTTAGTAACGAAGGGGGAAATGTACTGGTTTTCAAACGAGTTGTGATGATTAGAACAATCTGCCAAGTAGGGTAATTGAAGCTCAAATTTTTGGTAGTTTTAAAATGGGATTTCACGTATATATAAGTGTGAGGGGCTGCACTGTATTATAAAACCTGAGTATGAAGCAAATTCTTGGGAATCTTTGAAAAGGTTTAGACAGTTAGTAGATGAGAATAATTGGTTTTGAGAAGGATCTGCCTAGTATGGGTAGCATAAGTCCCAATTTGCCAATTTTATTGAATAAATTATGATTTCCAATTATATTCATTAATTAAAGAATGTTTCTGCTTCTTCTTTCAACAAACCGGCATATGGGATCCCACCGACGCGGGACGGCCCAAAAGGAAAAAACGAAAATTTCTCCATTTAACTAAGTAATATATAAGAGAGAAGGGGTTACTGTCCCTTGTTGTCTTTGGCATCTTAGTGCCTATTACTACACTCAAGGCTTACTGAGGAAGAAAGAATTCTGTTCCATTTCCCCTCATTATTGGTGATTGACTCCTATATAGTGGAAATTACCTGATTAAACAGAACACTGTTCCATCCAACTGTCGGAGTTTGTTTAACCATGTCATATTTCGGTATCTTGGTACAGATAAACACTTTGTCAAACTTTTTCAAGTGAGAAGAGATGGGTTTAGAGGGACGTGACCTTTTTCTTCTACAGTAAAATGCAGCATCACTTTAGACAGTATTGTAGTCGTCTATTCTGCTGCTAAAACTTCACACTGATCCAGACTATGGAAGCAAAACACTCTTCTCCCAGGTGAGAGTCTGACCAACTCAAAACATACATTTCTTCAAAGGGTGATGGGACTTATTATATCGCGTTACATCTCTATGTTTCTGCATGTCTTCTGTTACTCGACTGAAACCCCAAGTTTATGCTGTAAGCGAAACATTTCGAAATAAGAACTCACTGTTGTTTATGTGTCTTACTTAACATAACTCATACGTCTAGTCTAAAATAGGGAAAAAAAAAAAACTTGAAATTTCACTGAAAGTGTTTAAAACATTGGTTACATTAGATCCGGATCAGTTTACATGGAATAATAATTCTCTGTTCGGTATCAAACTTGCGTTGTTGTAGGATTTATGAAAAGGAACGTGCCGTTAACTTTGACTTTGGCATTATTTCAAAATTTTACCATAGTATTAATTAAATGGGTTTTCGAGTAATAAACTAGAAAAATGCTGTCAACTAATTGTCTTCAAACACCAAAATCTGTTGGCTCTGTTGGCCAATTAACCTATTTTATGGGAAAATGTGATTTTATTTAAAAAATGAAAAAAGCAAAATAGGTTCTCAACACATTGCTCAAGAATTATATATATTGAAATAGTGAAAAGGAAAACAGATAAAAAAATGAAAATTCACATTATTAAAGAGTTTTAAAATATATTGTGGTTACATTTTCTTATGTTTTTTATGGAACAATCACAGCATCACTTTCCGGTTTTTTAAACACCATGTTAAGTAGTTGCCGTCTTGTCCCATCAGTGGAAGCCACACGTTAATATGAGTGTGTGACCTGACGTGTGGTGTCATGCATGACGTGCCCTGCGTGTGTGTCCTCGCGTGAATGTTCTGCGTGTGTTGACCTGCATGACGTGCCATGAGGTGTGTGCCATGGCGTGTGTGCCCTGCGTGTTTGTGTCCTGCATGTGTGCACTGCGTGTGTGTGTCCTGCGTGTGTGAGCTGCGTGTGTGTGTGTCCTGGGTGTGTGCCCTGCGTGTTTGGCCTGCGTGTGTGCCCTGCGTGCGCGCTATGTGTGTTCCCTGCTTGTGTGCCTTGCGTGTGGTGTCCTGGGATGATGTGTGACCTGCCTGTGTGACTTGCGTGTGTGACCTGCGTGTGTGCCCTGCGTGTGTGCCTTGCGTGTGTGACCTGCGTGTGTGACCTGCATGTGTGCCCTGCGTCAGTGTGCTTGCGTGTATGCCCTGGGGTGTCTTGTCTGAAATGTGTGCCTTCCGTGTGTGTCCTGGTATTGCCCTGCGTGTGTCACTTGCGTGAGTGACCTGCGAGTGTGACCTGCGTCTTTGTGTTTGTTATTTTGTTTTTTTGCACCCATTCGAGCTGTGGCGCTGCGTGTTGTGACTTGCGTGTGTGACCTGCGTGTTGTGCCTCCGTGTGTGACTTGAGTGTGTGATCTGCGTGTGTGCGCTCTCTGCATTGTTCCATAGCGTGTGTGACTGGGTGCTGTGTGCCCTGCGTGTGTTGTGTCCTGGCGATGTGTGCGTTGCGAGTGGTACTGGGTGTGTGTGCAGGGAATGTGTGACTTGCGGGTGTGACCTGCGTGCTTGTTGCCCTGCGTGTGTGACCTGCGTGTGTGACCTGCGTCTCTGTGTGGTCCTGCATGTGTGCCTGGCGTGTGTGCCTTGCGTGTGTGCATTGATGTGTGCCCTTGGGTGTGCCATTCGTGTGAGGACCTGCGTGTGTGCCCTGCTGTGTCTGTCCTGCGTGTGTGCCCCCTGCGTGGTGTGACTTGCGTCTGTGTGACTTGGTGTGTGTCCTGCGTGTGTGCTCCGCGTGAGTGCACCTGCGTGTGTGACTTGCGGTGTGTGCCAATGCGTAGTGTGTCACTGCGTGCATTGGGAAAGGAGAGGGGAGAGATAATGGGAGGGGAGAGATGTTAGAGGGGGGGAGATGTTAGAGGGGGGAAGGTGTTAGAGGTAAGAGATGTTAGAGGGGAGAGATGGGAGAGGGAAGAGAGAGAGAGAGATAGGTAGAGAGTGATAGGTAGAGAGAGAGATATAGGTAAAGAGTGAGAAAGGTAGAGATAGGTCTCTACCTAGGATAGGAAGAGGGGGGGGAGAGGAGCAAGGTTCAGATGGTCAGTTCACAGGACGGTGTGAAATCCTGTGTATGTGTGTGTTTGCGTGTGTACCACAGCTTACAAGTGCTTGTTCCTGTGTGTGTGTGTGTGTGTGTGTGGTGTGTGTGTGTGTGTATGTGTGTGTATGTGTGTGTGTGTGTGGTGTGTGTGTGTGTGTGTGTGTGTGTGTGTATGTGTGTGTGTATGTGTATGTGTGTGTGTGTATATGTGTGTGTGTGTATGTGTGTGTGTGCGTGTGTGTGTGTGCGTGTGTGTGTGTGTGTGTGTGTGTGTGTGTGTGTGGGTGTGTGGTGTGGTGTGTGTGTGTGTGTGTGTGTGTTGTGCATGTGTGTGTACTCACCTAATTGTTCTCACCTAATTGTGGTAGCCGGGTCGAGACTCAGCTCCTGACCCAGCCTCTTCACTAAGTGCAAACTAGGTCCTCCCTCTCCCTGCTCCATGAGCTTTGTCATACCTCATCTTAAGGCTATGTATGGTTCCTGCCTCCACTACCTCACTTGCTAGGCTATTCCACTTCCTGACTACTCTATGACTGAAGAAATACTTCCTAACGTCCCTTTGATTCATCTGGGTCTTCAACTTCCAATTGTGACCCCTTGTTTCTGTGTCCCCTCTCTGGAACATCCTGTCTCTGTCCACCTTGTCTGTTCCACGCACTATTTTGTATGTCGTTATCATGTCTCCCCAACCCCTCCTGTACTCCAGTATCGTCATGCCGATTTCCCTTAACTTTTCTTCGTAGGACATTGCCCTTAGCTCTGGAACTCTCCTTGTCACCAACCTTTGCACTTTCTCTAATTTCTTGACGTGCTTGAACAAGGGTGGGTTCCAAACATGTGCTGCATACTCCAGAATGGGCCTGACGTACACGGTGTAGAGTGTCTTGAACGATTCCTTACTAAGGTATCGGAACGCTATTCTCAGTTTTGCCAGGCGCCCATATTCTGCAGCAGTTATCTGGTTGATGTGTGCTTCCGGGGACGTGCTCGGTGTTATACTCACCCCAAGATCTTTCTTCTTGAGCGAGATTTGCAGTCTTTGGCCACCTAGCCTATACTCCGTCTGCGGTCTTCTTTGCCCTTTCCCGATCTTCATGACCTTGCATTTTGCAGGGTTAAATTCGAGAAGGTAGTTGCTGGACCAGGTGCCCTGCCTCTCCAGGTCTCTATGAGGCCTTGCCTGATTCTCATCTGATTTAATTCTCCTAATTAACTTCACATCACATGTGAACAGGGACACTTCTGTGTCTAATCCTTCCATCATGTCATTCACATATACCAAAAATAGCACTGGTCCTAGACCGACCCCTGTGGGACCCCGCTCGTCACAGGTACCCATTGTGATACCTCAATCACATACCTTGACTCATTGTTGCATACCTGTCATGTATTCTCTGTATTCTCTGATCCACTGCAATGCCCTTCCTGTTTTGAGTGCCTGATCCTCTAGCTTCTGCGCTAATCTCTTGTGAGAAACAGTGTCAAAGGCCTTCTTGCAGTCCAAGAAGATGCAATCAACCCACTCCTCTCTCTCGTGTCTTAATTCTCTTACTGTATCAAAACTACAGAAGGTTTGTGACACAGGATTTGCCTTACATAAATTAGTGCTTGTTGGTGTTTATATTCTTGTTACGTTCCCGATGCTCCACCACTCTCCTCCTTTTAATCTTCTCTATGACTTTGCATACTATACACGTCAGTGACACTGGTCTATAGTTTAGTGCCTCTTTTACTGTCTCCTTTTTTAAAAATGGGAACTATATTTGCCATCTTCATATCTCAGGTAGTTGCCCAGTTTCAAGGGATGTGTTGAAGATTGTGGTTAGTGGTACACACAGCATTTCTGCTCCCTCTCTAAGGACCCATGGGGAGATGTTGTCCGGTCCCATTGCCTTTGAGGTATCTAGTTCCCTTAGCAGCTTCACCTCCTCCTCAGTTGTGTTATGTCATCCAACACTTGTTGGTATATTCCTTGTGGTGTCCCCTCTGTTCTGTCCTCTCCTGTAAATACTTCCTTAAATCTCATGTTGAGCTCCTCACATA
>NC_069400.1:58027021-58043179 GCF_026875155.1 Cherax quadricarinatus
AATATTTATGGTGGTTTTTTTAATCATATAAAATGCAATTGGAATTAGTCGTTTATTGGTTATCATAGGTGTAGGGGTTTTCATGTATGGGTGAGGAGGGATATTTGGGTTATCTCAAGTTCATGTTTGTGTGGTTGTTAATGATTTATTCTGTGTAAGAACTGTTTTTGTCTTTATCTATCTCTTGTATTGTATTGTTCTAAATAAAATATAAAAAAAAAAAAATTTCTCTCTGGGGAATGTATATACTCTGAGCACGGTGTACATTATTAAGAAAAAAATCATAAATGCACATCCCTTCATAATCATAAGTATGATCATCGTCAATGAAATCATTAGCTAGATAACCCCAATCGAGATTAGACAGGTGTTCCGTAAGTCCATTGTAATCGGCAGAACGAAAATCATGGATTTTTACCGTATTATCGCTATTCTTGTATTCCCAGTTAATGCTAAAAGTGATGGATTTGTGATCACATGCGCCAAGCTTTTCAGTGATCTCCAGATTATTTACGAGTGTTTCCTTATTTGACAAGACTAGGTCGAGCCAATTATTACCCCTGGTAGGCTCTGTTACACACTGCTTCAGAAAACAGTCTTGAACTGTTTCCATAAAGTCATTTGTCTGCATCGCTCTTGGGCTGTGTAGACCCCCTTGCCTGACGCTCCTCAGTAACCTGACAGCAGTGGTACGAGGAGGTGGTGTTGTGTCTCTGTTGACACCGCTGGGAAATTACTGGTGTTGAGATGGCGGTTTGTTATCGCAGACGCGTTAACACTATTGGTATTGAACTGCTTCGAGGTGCGATTACACCTAGTTCAGCTCAAATACTCTTACCCAAGATAATCAGGGAGACATACGGCATACAAGATAGTGAATTGTATGGGGTAGCGCTGAACGGAGCGCATAGAGTATTTGTGAAACTGCTTGCTGCGACAGTTTATGAATCGGTGGTTACGCGCTTTCAAGATGTGTGTTTTGACGTTACTCCTGCTGTGCGTGTGAGACTGGTGGACGTGTCTCGATATTATACCTGGATAAAATTGAGGAATGTCCCCTTCGAGGCAAACGAAGCTGACATCAGAAACGTATTTGAGAAATATGGAACTGTGCATTCTGCCCCAGCAGGGTAAGTGGATAATGGGTGCCTACACAGTATGCCGGAAGGTACATTCAGCCTTAAGATGACGTTGCGCCAACCCATACCGTCATATGTGTATCTTCAAGATTTTAGGACACAGGTAATGGTTTTATATCCTGGACAGCGGCGTACGTGTCGCATTTGTGGAGAGTATGACCACATAGCGGCGGCATGTGAAAAGAACAGACGCGTGACCAAACCTGTGCAAGAAGACGTAGCCCCAGTCACACCTGAGAAGGTGAGCATCGTTCGTCAGAGGAAGGGCGTGGTCGTTTGTGGAGTGAGATGGTGGAACAGGCTTTTCGAAATGAGAGTGAGTCCTTCCCTCAGCTGCTGCACCTGAGTCGTTGCCGATACCATCTACTGGATTGGTACCCCGGCATGACGTGTTGAGTATTGGTCGAGAGACGAATGTCGGTGAGGATTTAGACGAAGTCTTAAGGACCTTGTCACCGCAAGTGGTGGAAGCTCCGTCTTCGGAAGACGATGCTGGAGACTTTCTGAGTCCGGATTGTCAACAATACGAGACTCCGCAGAAGGACGACGAGACTGGGACATCGGGAGACTTCATACCTCATTGTGAGGTGGATGTGAGGTACACCGTGAGCTTCCTCGGATCTTGACATGGAGGATGAGTAACGTTACCAGGAAACGGGCAGCTACGTCAGATTCGGATGACGTACTGACGCCGGCACAGAGGACTGGGAAAAAAACTGAGAGGATGGGTGAGGGGAGGGGTGGGGAGGGGGGGGGTCATGAGGGACGCCATCGAAAAGAAGGGAAGGCGAATGGGAGGTACTGTAAAGAAGACACATAGACGTAACAAATCAAGTGGTGAACCACGGGAGGAGAAGAGGAAAGGGTGGAAAATATAACAGGCCTTAGGTGTATGACTGCTAATGTTAACGGTTTGTGTACTAGATTAAAGAGAGATTGGTTGAGTAGTTTTCTTAGCAAACATAGAATTGATGTTCTCTTCCTTCAAGAACACAATTTCAAAGAAGGAGAAGTGTTGCAGGTTGCAGGTTATACAGTACTGACCCTGCCAACTAGTCGTTTGAAAGGTGGTGTGGGTCTTTTAATAAAAGAGACGAGCCCGTTTGTGTGGGAGGGGGGGGGGGGGGGGGGGGGGAGGGTGTTGCGAGTGGATGGGACTTGGATGGGAAAGCGTGTATCCTTGGTAAGTGTCTATGCCCTGCGAGAATGACACGAAGGTTCGAAACGGATTTTGTGTGTGAGGACTTTGTTTATTTTTTGCGTGGTCTTCCGGAAGTAGCGATAGTGGGGGTGACTGGAACTGTGTCATAAGGGCGGCTGATGTCGAACCCAAAGGGCTGGGGCATGTGTCTGCACATCTCAGAGATTTGTTTGAGGGATGTTAAGTTAAGAGATGTGTTTGGGGGAGGGGTGTGGGAAACAGAACATACTTTTATCAGAAGGGGATATGCTGCAAGGTTAGACAGAGTGTATATTTCGCAGGAGTAGTTGTAAAGTCTTTTAATACGGTGGAGACGGTCTTGTCAGATCATAGGGCAGTTGTAGTGGAGGTAGGGTGGGAGGAAATGGCCGAAATTTATAGGAATTATTGGAAATTAAATATTAGTGTGTTAAGTGATGAGGAAGGGTTGGAGGGTTTTTCTATGCTGTGGAATGAGCTTTCAAGGGAAGCTCAGGAGGTGGAAGACATTGTAACGTGGTGGGACTCGGTGGCAAAGGAAAGGATAAAGTCCTTTTATGTGAGGGAGGGTAGGCGTATAAAACACTTTAAAATATGGGCTAGCGAATTATTTAGAGGATCGATTACGAAGTTGTTATGGGCAGGGATCGGTTAGTGTGGTGTTTACCCCATGGACGAGATTGTAGACATAAAAGAGAGCTTGCGAACGTTGCATAATGAGCGGTTTCAAGCGGTGAGGGTGCAAGCAGGATTAGAAGAAGTTTTTGGGGGAGATAGGCCATCCGCGTGTGTGTTGAGACAAACAAAAGCAAAAGCAGGCGCTCACGGCAATCCCGAGCTTGGAGGTAAACGAGACGATGGGAATCCATAGAGCAGGTCAAGTGATACGAAACACAAAAGCTATGAGTGCATATGCGGATACATGGTATAAAAAACACTGGACTAGTAGTGGCGTGGATGAAGTGGAATTAAGTAAGGTGTGCACGTATGCTGAGTGCATTTTGGGTCACAGTGATAGGAAGGCATTGGGTGGGGTTATTACTGAGGAGGAAATTGAAATTGCTTTACACGGAATGAGGAAGGGTAAGTCCCGGGTATTGATGTGTTTACCGGTGGAATTTTATTTGCAGCATTGGGAGTTGATTGGGAAGTTCATGGTAAGATTATTAAATTGTATGAAGGAGAAGGGTACGTTAGGGGATAAGCAGAATACGGCAGTTGGTGTGTTGGTCCCGAAAGCAAAAGGGCAGCCAAACCTTGGGAAGTATAGGGCGATATCGTTGCTCTGTGCAGACTATAAGGTTTTCGCAAAAATTTGGGTAATAGGGTAAAATGCGTGGTGGGGAGGGTCGTTTCGCCATCGCAGTATGGGTTGCCGGGCAGTCGATGTTAGAAGGTCACGGGCTTATAAGAAGTTTTGTGGAGTCAAAGGGGGGAGGGGAGGGAGGGGCGGCTTTACTGGCCTTGGACTGGCGAGCCGCCTATGATAGAGTGGAAAGAGGTGCACTGCAGAGTATTCTTCGGAGACAGGGTTATGGAGAAGAAATAGTTGGGTGGGGTAAACACTCTGTATAAGGGGGCAAGGATGAGGGTACAATAAATGGGTGTATGGGGACGGACTTTGAGATGGGTAGAGGTTTAAGACAAGGGTGCCCTATGTCACAGATCTTATTTGCATGTTTTCAGGATCCCTTTTACAGGATGGTTGAGAGCACAGTTAGTTCCCGGGGTGGGGGTGGGGTAGGGGAAGGGGTTTGTTGGCCGGCATTTAATAGGTTATGTGGATGATACGACTGTTTTGGTGTGTGAACGAATGTCCTATGAAAGGGTTGGAAGATGTTGTGCGTGTGTTTGAACGTGCCACGGGTATGAAGGTAAATAGTGAAAAGTCGATGATCATGGGGTTGGGTACTTGGAAACAGGGTGGAATGGTGAGCTGTAACGTGGTTAACACAACTGCGATGTCATTAAAGATTTGCGGTATTATTTATAGAGACGATTTGGATGTGGCGCGGGGGAAATTCAGTAAGGACGTTGGAAAAAAAGGTCATTGGTCGTCTGGGTTGTTTTGAGGCCCAACATCTCACTCTGGCCCAACGTGTGATTTGTTGTTAACGTTTATTGTATAGTAAGGATGTGGCACGTTGCGGCTGTATTCCCAATTACAGGAACAGCGATCAATGGAATATTGAGAAGAGTATTTACCTTTCTGTGGGGATCGAGGTGTGATTGGTTAAAACGTGAGGTTGTTATGTTACCTGTACGTTCGAGGAGGTTTAGGATTGTTGGACTTAAAGCGTAGGGTGAAATGTGTTTTTTTCTAAAGTGGGAGGTTTGGCGTGTGGGTGTGATGGCGGGAAATATAGACCAAGTATATACGAGGGTGAAAAAGTGGTATAGGGGAATGGAGTTAAGGGAATGTGAGATTGTACTACGAGCTTTGTTGATGGTAAAGGAACGGAGGAACATTCGCATAAGGGTTTTAAGTAGGTTACTAGGGGGCACGTGCGCAGCTCCAGTAGAAGGTTTGTTCCCCATGTACTCGTGGGAAAAATATTGCTCCGATTTAGCAAGTTGAAATTACGGCCTAGGGTGCGTGAAGTCATGTTTGTTTTTTACATGGTATATTGCCGTCAGGGGCAATACTACGATCCAGAAGAGTCGTGGTGGGAGGCGGGTGTGGGTTTTGTGGTGGGGAAGACACGGCTTTTCACGTTGTCTATTTTTGCGAAGGTTTAGAAGATGTCAGGAGTTGGTTGGGTAGGGTGGTACAGAGGGTGGGAGGCAGAGGAGTGCAGGTCCTGCGTGCGTTAAGTCTCGACATCGGTGGATTAGACCAGGACGTTGAACGGGCTTTAGATTATATTATCGTGGATTACATTTATATTTCGTGGGTAATGCGGGGAAAAGGGGTCAGTGAGGTAGAAGGCGTGTCCTTGCAATAACGTTTTATCGTACAATGTGTAGGAATAGGGAATTGTATGGGAGGAGGTGGGATAAGGGTTTTTCGGACGGTTATAAAAGGCTCACTCTTGAAACCCTTGTGAATCTGTGATAAATATACGGGCATGCCGAATATAGTTGTCGTGTAGGTCAGTGGGCAATAGCTGGCTCGTCTCTTGGGGGGAAGGATGTGAGTTGCGTGAATATGAGTTTTGGGCATGAATGTTTTTTAGTTGTTATGGATGTGTGGTTGTAGATTCAGGGATTAGGGTTACTTATTGTACCTTTTGTGTACAAAATGACTGGGGTGCCTTTATATATTTGTTATATTTTTGATGCTTCCTTTGCGTAAAGACTCGTTGTATTCTTGAGTCACTAGTTTTCTTAGTTTTGTTTTTGACTGTGTTATGGAGGTTCAGTATTTGGGCATATGAACGTGCATATATATGTGTATATGTATATGTGTGTATGTGTATGTGTGTGTATGTATATATGTATGTATGTGTGTATATATATATATATATATATATATATATATATATATATATATATATATATATATATATATATGCATATTAGTAATGTATGTATATATGCATGTATATTCCTCCCTGACTGTTCAATTAGTCTGTGAGCACCAAATGTATTAAAGTATATAATACGTGTACTTTACCCTGAGTTATTCCAACTTGTATCCTATAAATATGTCAACATTGATTTGTTTGTGATAAAGAAGTTCTTAGTTCAGTTGAACACGTATGGAATGGATGGAATTGCTGATATTAATCATGAGTCTCCAATTTATATAATATTTATATGTTAATGAATTCGAGTTAGAGTAATCATGAATTTGTCTAAGTTGGAATTTCTAAAACTAATTTTTTATTGTATGCAAATTACATAACATGTCTTAAATCAATGTAAAGTTTGTATGATGTGCATGATGGTTCATTTAATGGATAAGTTGTGTTTCCACAGTGTTATATTTGTTACGCAGTTAAATCTTTTGTATTGTGTGTGTTTAGTTGAACTTACTATGCAATTTTATATGTGTTTTTTGTCGATTAATAATCTATAGTATTAAATTAATGTATGGTTTTATGGTGTGTCTCGTTGTTATCTAATGGTTATGTTTCCCGGGGATGCTATTTAATTTTAAGCAGCCTTAGTATTCTATGATGTTTTTAAATAAAATAAAAAAAAAAAGACAATTTCGTCCAAGAGTCTCCTCTATCGTTTGGCCCAAGCCTGAGGTCGTATTATTACACTGAATTAGTTTTTCTTGACCTCAACACTCTAGTACCCTAAAATTCTGTTACTATTCATTTATTTTATACCTCGATTTTTATGCAACACTTATATTTCCTAGAACATGCAATGAACTCTCCCTCGATCACACTATCCACAGGAAAACTAAAACCCTTGATTTTACACTACAGTCATCTCCGACTCTTAAATCATACACGTTTCGAGTTATGCAATGACATCAAGTTCCGAGCACATGCTACCAACGCAGTTCATTAATCTTATTCTTGCACTTCGACTGTTAGCATAACATACCAACATAGATTTTTCTTCTGCATACATATTTCTAATCACCTTTGCTTTTCACACAATTCTGACATTTTCATGACCCCAGCGTGTGTTCATTGACTGTTAATATAAAGATTCAAAATATCACAGCCTAAGATCAAAATATCCATACTCCATTAATTATTCAGTTTTCTAAACCTCATACTTCTAACTAATCTGTTAAAGTCCTAACACCTCCTCAACTGAGCTAGCAAGAAAACCCCCACCTACCCCTGGATAAGTAACCCCTATCCCTGCAAAGCACTTCATTTCGTCCATAGAAGTTGTTCCCCGTTTGTCAATGAATGGTACTGCATTATCCTTACAGAGTTTTGTCCAGTCCAACAATTTTTTTTTTTTTTTTTTTTTTTTTTTATTTTATTTAATAAACACCAATACACATCATACCTTTGTGCTATATTTAGGTTACGATAAACAAAGAAACATAATCCATTAAATAATAAAAACAAACAACTTCACATTCTTATCCCAGCACTAAACTTATACATATATAAAAACACGTTTCAACTGTAAAAGCTTGATTCCCCCTCCAAATGCCCAACCAGCACACACAACATACATGTAAACTATAAACAGCACCACACCCTGAACATACAGGTGGGTTTATATATCCATAAAATAACAGCCAGTATCTTAAACACATAAAGGTAATATTATCCTAAGAATGTCACACTTATTACATTATATATGGAAACTATATTAAACAAGAGACAATCTCATATAATCCAAATTCGTGCGTACACTCATTAATATTGTATATTAAACTTTATACACAAAGACAAATACTAAAGCATCTCAAAAATTACAATATAAATAAAGGTGACAAAATACCATTTCCACACCATAACCACAGAAAACTAAACACACATTAAAAATATCAAGATACACACTCATGTACCTTAGGCACATTATTAATAGCGTGTTTAACAATGCTTTGAGTGTTCAATGATTGTATAGTTGACGCGCTCACTGACCAAGATCAATTTACCTATTAAAACTATGATCAATCAATGACCTCTTGCTTTCACACATGGTTAACTAAAACATTCACGACACAATAAAACCTAACTACATTATACCACATCTGACATGTCATTCCCCTCCCATACAACTCTCATGACAATCCTTTACCACATTTACATATCCTTCATAATGGTCATAACTCGCTCTAGAAAAGAAAATGCTCCCTTAGTACTTAATGAAGGCCAAATTACTGATCCCTTAACCGTTTATATTTCTATATGCCCTCCGGTAACGCAGTTGCCCACCTTTTACCAAAACTGAGTCTAATTCTTCAGCCTTGGCGATAAATATCTTCCTGCCGCAATATCTCCTTAAAACCCTAATGCCCCCGCCTTTTTCCTTCAAGCCCCAGAATAAAACAAGAAATCTGTCACAATGTACAGATGCTCTCTTTACAACCTCGAGACACCCCCCTTTACCTCTAAAAGTTAGGGCATCGCAGGATCTCTACATTGCCCCCCACCCATTAACTTTAAGACCTAGCCAGCCACATCCCGTACTTGCCCCAACCCCTACAATAAATATAGGCATGAAAAGCTGTTTTCCGATTCCTCACAATGTTCGCAGTTCGCTTCCTTTACCAAACCCATCACACACAAAGCCTGCCTTTGACGCTAAAATCCCCATTACACAACCTATAAACTACTCCCACCCTTACCTATGTCATTAATCTAAGTTTTCTTCTGGAAATCATGCCAATAACGTACCCCAATCATACAAATGGTATAACCGCCACCCCTTGCAATCACTTTCTGTTCCTACTCATCTCTACTAACCTTCCCACCTATGAGCTTGTTTACCCTATCCACCTATTACTAACCTAACCCTTAGCATATTCTCCATTCCATCAAGTCCTTTCCCCTCCCAACCACCCCAACGTCGTACATCCTCATTACCCTCCCGACCCTGACCCCTTTTTACCCCCCTCCCTTACGTACTTTTTTTGTTTAACATACATTGCCCTTGAACCTCGGCCTAGCATCAAAAGCCCTAACTCCCCCTCGGCGCACATTCGTCATAACCATCACCTCTTTTACTTAGCCATGCTCTTCCAAAACACCCCATAATTAACGAAGCGCACCCTTCTCTGTAATCTCCTTATCTCCTGCTTCCCGTAAAGGTACAACCACTGCCACGAACCACACATTACTATAAACCAATGAATTATTAATTAGTGCCCATTGCATTAGATATATCCTTCGCTTCTTGGGTTCCTATCCGTTGTACACTTTCTCTCCCACCAATTTTATTTCTGAATTCCTCCGTCTAGCCTCATTGCTCAATTTCCATATATAGTAATCCCACAATTTTTCAGGCTGTTCAGCACATCCCATCCAAACTCCACCCCCAATCTACCCCCCCTACCCAATCTCCTATCTCAATAATTTCGGATTTAGAGCCCTGTTACACCATGCGCTGACGCCACTCCAAAAAACCACGATTACACTCTCCACCTTTTCGTCAAACCTTCGACATCAAATGATCAGTATTGTTGGTGTCATCTACATAACCAACTACCTCTAGTGATCCCCGACACTCCTCCTCCTGTAACGTTGTGCTTCCCTCAGATCCCCAATCCATAAACGGTTGTTGCAATTACATGCAAACAGAATTTGAGACATAGACACCCTTGTCTCAAACCTTCTCCCATATTTCAACACCCTACCCAACCATACCATTAATTTGCTACCTGAAACGTTAGCCTTTCTGCATACAAGGTCTTCACCCCATTTTACATTACCTCTCCCCAAAACCCATAAGCCTAAAGTGTTGTTCAACCATGTACTCTCTATTCACACCAGACATAAGCATTCTCTTTCTCCAATCATGCCCAAAATTCCACCATCCCTTACAACCCTGCAAAAATTCCCTAATACGACTAGTTGTCCATCCCTCATACTACGACCCGAATTCCCAACTGACCCTTGTGCACCTATACCACGCTTATTACTCTTTCATCCTGTTCCTAAAATCTTCGCAAAAATCTCTTATAAACCTTACACATTAAAGATATGGCCCTGTAACGGCTCAGTTGTCTCCCCTCGCTTTTTTCACTTCTTACAAGCATACGACCAGAGATCAAACACGTCGCTCTATTTGAAAACTGTACAACCCAATTTCCCTTCCTTCATTCATACAATTCATACCTGAACACAAACAAACATTTATGGTTTCCCAATGCAACTCAGATAAAAATATTGGTGGAAAGCCCATCAAATCCCGTGCTTTCCCCTTACTTAAATTGAACACTGCCTCTTTCACATCTCCATACTTATATTTCCCTCCAATCCCCCCTCTGTCCTCCCCACCGTTCCCAAAACCTTCACACCCTCCCTGTTTCTTTATTAACTATCCCCCACATTACCTTTCCCATTTCCCTTTTAAAACCAATAGTCCGCATAATTACTTACCCCTCAGTTGTCACCACATTTTGCCCCTTAGTATAACCTTCCAAATCGACACTTAACCTCTAAAAGTATAAAGTGAGCACGCTATGTCTAGATGCGAAAAACTTATTACACACTACCCTACGGTTTATTCCCCATAGCACGGCATCCACCCAGCCCTACCCTTAAATCATCAAATCTTTCATTATTAAATCCCTTATCTCCCTCATTAGCCCTGATATTTTCTTCAAAGAATACTACCCCTCATCTCTTGCGTCACACTCATTGTCAGAGCTTTATTCCAGTTCCAAATAATATCTTGTAAACCGTACTTCCCACCTCGCCTCCTCTCCGTTCCTTTATAATTATACAACCCCGCGTATAACCAGGTTTAGCCCTATTTTCCCACCAATCCAAAATACTCCCACCCCATCTCCCTTGTCGCCTCCACAATTGCTCCACCATCTCTAAACTCCTGCGTTCACCACCTCACCTTCCTCACCAGGCCAACCTTCGCATTTAACTTCCCAGAGAACTTGAATATACCTTTACCACTCCTCCCAATCCATTCTAACCAAAACTGCCCTATGATCCCAAAACCCTACTGTCCACTGTTTTTAACCCTCTTACCCTAACTGCGCTCCGTATTAAAAATCCTAATCTATAACCTCGCATAATAATTTCTCCTAACAACAGTGTAATCCACTCTCCAAGCCCACTCTCCTCCACGTCCCCTCACCCCTACATCCTGTAAACATTTGCGTAACGACCGTAATACACAACCCGCCCCCCCTTGGCTCCACTTCCCCCCCCCCTTATACACAGTTCGCTTTCCCCCCAAATACAGTTACTAGAGGTAAACCCCTTAAAAATACACTAAAACGTCTTCTCACAAAAATACCTCATTTTACTTGATTAATTCTCTGCAGGCATATAAACACCAATGAAACATACTCTAGAAGCACCCCCTCTCACATCCACCCTCACTACCCTCCCCTCCCCTTCTTCCCACTTTATAATACGTAAGAGTACAAATTTTTCCATCACAGCCACTGGCCACTCCCCCTTTTAACCTAAACATAACCCACTTACATACAATTTATAACGCCTTTAGAATGCAAAGCACAGCCTATCTTAAAATTATGTTCTTGTATAAAGCCCATACCATCCCACATTATATCTCCTCAAAAACCATTCCAACCATACTCGTTTACTTCATACTTCAATCCATTTACATTTACAGTTTACTATCGAGAATATTTTAAAAAGTGGTGTTTACCTTACTTCCTTTGCACACACCCTCCTATACCTTCCTGCGTATGCTGCGGGAGGACGCTTGCTTATTCACCCCCGCTATCCCTTCATTATCTTGGGCCTAGAACCATTACACCCTGGACATTAACCCTCCCTTCCCTCTTTCCCCTTATACATAACATCCTTTCAGCTTATCTCCACTCCATATTTACTCCTGTTCTTTGTCCTGGAGTAAGAAACATCGTCCAACTCGAAGTCCTGCAGTTCACTTACGAGAACTCCCCTCCCCACACACCGTCGTCACCTTCTATCTGCCCTATGGAACCTCTGCCACAACGTTTGGCACATTAACATTAGTTCACACAGAATTCCTAACCTCCTTATCTTGCTGCATTACAGTTGCCTGCACCAGGTTACACCCTTCATCCCCCTGTCCCTCTTCAACGTCATGCAAAAAGTTAATTTATTTATATTCAAGTACTTCACCAGCAAGCCATCCTGTGGCCCTTACCTCTCCTCATCTACGTCGATGTCGTATGTCCCCTTATCAACTGATAGTGGTTACACTTTCTTCCCATAGTCGCGCCTCAAGCCCTGTCCACTTTCGTCACTCTGCCCACGGCAAGGAATCTTGTTTGGCCTTACTCCTTCCTCCGACACCTCAGAAAGCATGTCCTCTGATGTAAGATCACTGGGTTCCTGTACCATCCTCCAGCTTTTATAGCATTGGTCCGCCCTATGTTCAAAAGAACCACATAATCTGCAAGTCCATCTCCGCTGCCCTTGAGTAGTACACTTAGACCGTGCGTTCTTAAACCTCCATAAATACGTAATGATGGAATTTACTTCCTCACGACTATTTTCAGCGTAAATGAACCTTCATGAAGCGCCCTCATAATGACCTCATTTTGCCACACCCCCCATCACTGCTGAGTGATTTTCCCATAGCTAGCAAACACCGTCCGTCACATCCATGCTCTTCGCCTCAAAAGGCACGTTTCCCGTACTTTCACCCAACGTCACTATAGCTGGACCCATCATGTATATCAGACTTCCACCATAGTGTTCACTGCCAGCCTCTTCTCTTGATATTGTTGACTATCTTTGTGTAGAATCCTGCTCTTAAACTTGATGAAAAATTCCTTCGACACTACCAATGACTTCTACTCCAATAATCTCGGTCGTAGTCCATATACCTCACTGATGATTGGCATGTCAGTAACACTTGCATGGTTGTTCCTGTAATCGTGCCACGTCAACCAATTCCACGCAAAACAGTGCTCACACCGGCGTCCAATGCGATCCGCCATGTTGTATGCACAAAACAGAAACAGCTCAGTAAACCAGTATGTATCAGGAGCCACTGCCAGCCTTTCCCGCACGGCCAATAGCGGATGCAGAACAATGAATCCAGTCCCACAATTAATACCAATGCTCTGGACAGACCATTCCATTTACAACACCCCTTCTTGGCAAAATGACACAATTAACAGGACTCCCTCCTTCTTCCTCATTTATTCTAGTTAGGTTTTTCCTTAACCTTCTAACTAAAACGCTGTCCTGAACCTTGTATCAAATATAGCCAGTCCTTAACCTTCTAACACATCAGGAACACACACCAAGCGACAACACTAGAACCATGTGACATGACAGAAAATAGAATGAACCACAGGAAATATGTGACAGAACACCAGTAGAGCTATGTGGCACACAGTAACTATGTGAGCAACACCAGGAAACTATGTGATGCAACCAGAAACATGTGGTTACAAACCATGTACTATGTCCACCACCAGGAACTATGGACAACACCAGGAACTATGTAATGGACTCTAGTAAGTACTTGTCAACAGCCAGTATCACATGGCCTTGCGGAGAGCTAAGTGACAACACCAGGAACTATGTGACCAATGCCAGGGAAGAATGTAAGAACACTAGGAACAAGTGGCCCAAGGCAGAAATCACGTGACAAACTAGAATTTAATGAGAGTCAGCTGATTTACAGTAAATTTGTCATACATCACTGTCCATTCAGTACTGTCATACATTATTGGTCAACTGCGCATTAGATTTCTAAAAGCTATATAGTATACTAACTCTTGCCTAACCACTAGCCAGAATGGAGGAGAGGATAAAACAATAGGAACCTCAGCCGGATGTGGGTGTGTAGAGGCGGGACAAGCATCACACTGCCTGCACAACTCTCATCTAGGGGAGGACCAGCAGCCGCTTGATGTAACAAAATTGCCAACAAATCTTCATTCAACTGACGTTCGTCCTGGCCTTGACTGTCAGCTCGTCTGTGGTTAAGAAAAACATGGTTTCATTTATTATAATGGAAGAACATAAGTATTTTTGTAAAAGTATTGATATTATCGAAGTTTGAATGCCCGGGGATACCAAATAATTTTATAATGATATTAATTATATATATATTAAGTTTTTATAATATAAAATTTTATATATAATTATATATATATATATATATATATAAATATTATATATATTATTTTATATATATATATATATATAATATATATGTAATATATATATGCAAGGAATTCACAAGAGCAGGCGAAATATACACAAACACTTATCTCTGTGTTTGTGTATATTTCGCCTGCTCTCGCGAATTCCTTGCATTGTTAATATCTCTAGTAAGGCTGATGCATGCAGGGGATGAGATGAAAAGCTGTAAGCCTTCTCCCTGAAATCTGGCTGCCTTGGATCAAAGTCTAGCGCAAGCTGGACTCCAAGGTTTTTGTCCAGTGTGGGTAGATTGGTAAAGCACTACTAAACCCTTTTTCCAAGGTTCGTAGGGTTTGAGTCTCCTTCAGCCAGAGATCAGTGTATATATATATATAAAATAAAATATATATTTTATATATAAATTAAAATATAATATAATATATATATATAATATCAATAACAACACTGCACTAGCTGCTTTGACCTGCCTCATGGGCGAAAACACATGATGCCCTAATCCACTGGACCAAACGACCCTTTAAAGTAGCGCATCCACGGAACTGGATGTGTACTCGCTACCCAAGGTCAAAACCGATGGTGTGGATGACTCTAGGCTAATTTCTTCTAACCCTGTTTGGTGTACTATTTACAACGAGCAGTATTTTATATTATGTGATCACGAAAGAGTGGTATTGATCAATAACAACACTGGAGGATAGTGATAAACCCCCAGGAGGTTTTGGATAAATTAATGTTTTGGGTCTGAAAAATGGCTTTATGAAGGTTTCAGTGTGGATAAGTGAAAGGTACTAGTCCTTGGTGTGCTTGGTGTCCTTGGTGTCTTGGTGTCCCTTGGTGTCCTTGGTGTCCTTGGTGTCCTTGGTGTCCTTGGTGTCTTTGGTGTCCTTGGTGTCCTTGGTGTCCTTGGTGTCTGACAGAGTGAATATCAAAATGGTATAAAATACCGACAGGTTGTAATAATAATAATAATAATAATAATAATAATAATAATAATAATAATAATATGTAACTTTATTTCCCAACGGCTACATTCTCACCCCTACCTGTGGCCTACACCTCACCTCCTGGCGGTATTTAGGGCTTCATCTTGTCACTTTAATCCCATATTGTTTCAGACTATGGAAAACAATACTCTTCTGCAAACTGAGGGACTGACCACCTCAAAACTTCAAGGGTGATGGACTGATTACATCGTCTTCACGTCTCTTCTATCAACTTTTCTGTACTCGACTGAAGAAGCCTATTGTGTAGACGAAACGTTTCGAAATAAAGATACCTAACTGTTGCATATGTTGCATAAGTGTCTCAATTCTTCAACTTTCCGGTTTTCAAAACCATTATCACAAGACAGCAGTGCATAAGTGGTGTGCAACCCAAAACTAACAGATTACTTGGGTTTTATCTCAAGAAGTATAAGTAACAGTGGTCAGTCGTCACGTGAGGTCACAGGCCCTGAGTTGCTTGGGGATTAGTGTGGACGGTTACAAAGCCATGGCTAGCTTTTGCAGTGTTTTAAAAAATTGAGGTTGGAGAAATGAAGGAGGAAGTCTTGCTACTATGGAACAATACACTTCTCCAGACTGAGGGACTGACCACTTAAAGGGTGATGGACTGATTACATCGTCTTCACGTCTCTTCTAAGAACATAAGAAAGGAGGAATACTGCAGCAGGCCTTTTGGCCCATACTAGGCAGGTCCTTTACAATCCATTTCACTAAAAAACATTTGCCCAACTCAATTTTCAATGCTACCCAAGAAATAAGCTCTGTTAACTCTATAAGCTCTATAACTATATTTTGACAAAGGTTTCAGCTGACATTTCAGTTTGGGTACTTCTCGATGTACTGGTCTAGTCGTAGCACAGTAACAAACAGATTGTACACCATAATGGAAATTTGTCAACTGTTTATTAAAAGTATTGGCCCAATGTAATCTACAACTGTCACCTCAATGGAGTGACATGACATACTCGCTCAGAGGGATATGGGGGTTGACCTGGATACTAACATACTCGCTGTAACTCTCATGAATTTACCCAAAGATGATGAGTATTTAGATCCCTCAATGACTCTTTCTGGTGTGTCTGTTGTAAATTTTAAACAGATTATTTCTGCTGTGTCAAGCAGACTGTTTCTTCTGGCATAATGTG
>NC_069400.1:58043679-58093610 GCF_026875155.1 Cherax quadricarinatus
TGCAATAGGGTTCCGGGGACCAACATTTAAAAACCATAAAAAAATTGAGTGCATATGGGAAACAAAATTGACTACGCCCTATAACTCTTGCAATATTGAACTCCACCTATATCTAGTCAGTTCTCTGGAGGGTTCTATAATTTACCTTGCTGCCATTTAAAACCACTCAGACAACTGCCTGGAATATGGAAAAAATGTGCCACACTATTGGTTTTTACAGTGCCCCCTGAGCCAATAGGCAGCCCACTTGCTCCCTTTGGTGATGTAAAATCCCGGAATGTTTCTTTGCGCTGGAGTTAAAGCATTAAATATTAAAACAATAACCTGTATATTTCACTTGCGTAGATTGTCATTAATGTTTGCATTAAATTCTTTCTTGTCTCATGATAACACCAAATGTCTAACACACTTACATCAGAAGTTATACCACCATGTTCATTTTTTTGTTATAATTTTAATGTGTATGTCTGACATAATCACTGCTCATACCAAAGCATGTATATGTGTAAACATATTTTAAAATATATATATATTAATATAATATTTATATAAAATATATTATATATATATATTATATATATATATATTATATATATATATATATATATATTGATATATATATTAGTATATATATATATATATATATTATATATATAAAATATATATTATATATTATATAAAATATAATAATATATATATATATATATATATATATATATATAATATATATATATATATATATATATATATATATATAATATATAATATATATATATTATATATATTATAATATATAATTTATATAATATATAATATATATTTATATATTATTACATGCAATAAAATCACAATAAACAGAATATGCAAAACAAACCAATGTGAAGGAATAGTGAAATTCCTAGCGTTTTCGTGACTTCTCACATTATCAAGGAACTATAAAAACAATACATCAAAGGAAGGTATTAAAAGTCTTAAGAAGAGAAGGCGGCATATTAGGCAAGTTTTCATGGTAAGAGAGACCAAATATATTTTTAGTTGAATAAGGCGGGTTTAGTCTTTTTTTGGATAGTAAAAAGTATTTCTAGGAATTTTAAAAGTTTTATCAATTACATTTTTTTAAGTATTTCAGATCATTAGCTATTTCCTAAATTTTGGATATTTCTTCATCTATGAACTCTGGACTACAAATACGTAAAGCTCTCAAAAACATTGATGAGAAAACCAACAGTTTAAGTCTATCTTGATGTGAAGAATAATAGTGTACATAGGAACAGTTATTTGTAGGTTTTCTCTAAATTTTTAATTTCAAGTCATTATTACCCTTAGTAATTAAAACACCTGGGAAAGGAAATAAGTTATTTTCCTTAACTCAACAGTAAAGTTTATAGAATGGGCTAACTATTTAATTTAACAAGGAAATGGTTTACATCTATTTCTTAGGCATAATACACAAAATATCAACATATCTGAAAACCCCTTAGCTCTATCTACAGGTTACTAAGAACGCTGAAAGGAAATTCCCTTGCCATATCAAACTTCTGAGTATAAAACTTATCATTAAATAAATTTTGCGTAAACAATGCAAAGTTTAAGAAGTTTAATGATAGTCGGCACTGGCAATGGTAAATCGTGATTACAAGTTCTTCTGATAAGAAACTTCATAAATCATCAACTGGAACTCAAAAAATCATCAACAGTAAAGTTTTTTTTTGTTTGAAGATTTTTAAATGCAACTTTGATATTAAAAGTCTTAAGAAGAAAGGTATATCAACCAAGTTTTATGGTAAGGGAGAACCAACATATTTTTAGTTGAATAAGGCTGGTTGTCCCTTTTTTAGATTGTAAAAAGTATTTCTAGGAATTTTAAGAGACAACCAGCCTTATTTAAAATAAAAATATGTTGGTTCTCCCTTCCATGAAAACTTGGTGATATACCCTTCTCTTCTTAAGCTTTTATATCAAAGTTTGCATTTAAAAATCTTCATACAGTAAAAACACTTTTTATAAAGAATTCCCTCCAAAATGCTGACGGATGTGTCTATAAGATTCCTTGTAAAAATTTGCGATAAAGTTTATTACGGTCAAACTGGTAAAAGTTTCGAACTAAGATTAAAAAAAACATAAATTTTATCATTAGAACTGGACAAGATTCCAATGCTCTATTTATTTTATGTGAGAGACTTTTTAACCATCCAATTTATTTTCATAAGGCTGAAAAAAGTTGTATCAAGCAAATCCATGGTCGACAGGAATATTATTGAATCATGTTTCTTAAAAAAAAGTTTTGAAAATAATATGAATATATCCTTTGGAGTCATTTATAATTAATAAAATTTTGGGAAACTTTAATGATACATTAAACATAAACCTTAATTCTTGGGTAGAGTATTATTGTGTGTTTCACAGAGTCGGGTGTTGTCACGCGGTGTGAGGTGTTGCTTTGTTGTGGGATGTGATGGTGAGGTGTTTGTCTTGATCCTAATATACCTTCCCTTGATGTATTGTTTTTATAGTTCCTTGATAATGTGAGAAGTCACGAAAAAAGCTTGGAATTTCACTATTTTTCTACAGTTGTTATTTTGCATATATATATATAATATATATATATATATATATATATTATATATATATATATTATATATTATATATAATATATATATATATATATATATATATATATATATATATATTATATATTTTATATATATATATATATATATATATAAATAATATTATATATATATATATAATATATATATATATATTTATATAATATATATTATAAATTTTATATATATATATATATATATGCATATATATATGCACCACGCAGAAAATGTGAAAGATCGCAATCTGCAGGATTCGGACCCACTACAGGAAGTCTGGCAAGGTTCCCAAGTGATTCTCTTCCCCACTCAGGCAGCCATGTTTCTTCCCAGCCTAGGCACATCAGTGCGACTTAAGCATGGTTTCATGTTATTTCATTTTCGAATCCTGCTGATCGATTTTTTCTGCTTGGTGCATTGATATGAAAATCGCTTGTCACGTCAGAACATTTAGAAAGAAATTGAAATCGCTTGAAACAATGCTTGAGGCCCAGTATTGGAATATGCAGCACCAGTATGGAACCCACAATGGTCAAACACGTCAAGAAATTTGAGAAAGTGGAAAAGTTTGCAACAAGACTATCCCGAAGCTGAGGAATTTGTCGTACGAGGCGAGGTTAAGGGAACTCACCCTGATAACTCTGGAGGACAGGGGGGGTGGGGAGGGGGTCACAATAAAAACGGCATATAAAATACTGAGAAGAATTGACAAGGGTGTACAGGAAAGATTATTCACGATTGACACAGAAACAAGGGCCCAATCTGGAATTTGAAAACTTAGATGAATAACGGGATGCTGGAATTTCTTTTCATCATGGTCTGCCGGGAAGGAACAGCGGAGAGTGATGTGGGAAAATGTAGGATCCATACAGGTTTTAAAAAAAGGGGGAAATAAAGCTCGTGGGGCGGAAGAGAGTGGCCCAAGCACGACATGACAAAGGGGGCCAGAGGTAGAATCAACACCAAAACCACAATTATAGACACCACACACAGAACACAACAACACCCACACACCCCCACACAAAACACACACATGCAACACACTGTAGCACCTGTATTCAGGCACACAGCCTACCGCTGCTCTGACTATTCATTTTTCCCGGGGGCATTCAGTGCGCCCCTGTAGCCACCTATTTTAGTGGGAAGCAACCCCACCCTCTCTCACTCCGGGGCCGACCACTTGACAGACAAAATGCTCCCCCCCCCCACGGGCTGGGCGGTCCCCCCCTCACACTCCCGTTGTGTATCACTCCTACCCAAATTTTTAAACCCCAAAAAGTCCAGGCCGTTCTTGCTACCTACGCTACCTTCTCGGCACTAAACCGTGTTCAGTAGTAAGAACACAAAACTGGTGACAGCGGAAATCAAAGGCATTGTTTAGCCTCTTTAGGGGGGGGGGTCAACACCACGGGCGACGCCAGTCAAAATCATCCTCGCACCAACGACCCGCGGGTAAAGAGTTATCTGTTACTGTTTTTGGATAATAGTTTGTCCAATTTTAGTAACCCTGTCCAGTCCTTATCCTCCCTTCCGAATGCTTCGGCCCCGGGCAGTTAGCTTGCCCACAGTTAGGGGAAACGATGCTTACTTTTTAACCTACGACCCCCGGTTGGCCCATCAACAGTGGAGCCTCGGAGGTGGCCGGGGACTGGGCCTGTTGCCCTTCGTTGGATGACAACCCATTGGAACCCTCACATCCATGTCCAAAAGCCTTCACTTTTTTAATACAGGTTTCGGTGGTTAAATTGTTGTATTTTTTGGAATTGGGTTCCCCGGGCCGTTTTCAGATTTGCCACGACCTAGGGGGTAGGAAGCTGCGGTTGGGGTCGCCAAGTAGTTTGTGGAGGGGAAATGTGAAAATTTTATCTAGTTGTATTTTTTTATGGGCCTGTTTGGGAAAACCATTTGGGTTTTCCCTTTGCCCAAAAGGGAAAAAGAATTAAGGGGGGTTTTTTGGGGGGGCTTAGGAAAGGTTTTTAAAAAGGGGGGGGGAAGTTGGGGGGTTTTAGAAAATTTTGGGGGGGTTTTTTGATGGTAGTGGTATTGCCCCCCCTTTTGGGGGGTAGGGTTTAAGTTGAAAGTTTGGGGGGCCCCCAATATTAAAGAGTGTTTTAAGGGAAAATTTTAGGAGTATTTTGGGGGATGTTGATTTTTGTTGGGTGGGGAAGTTTGTTGTAAAAATGAGTATTTTAGTTGTTTGTTCGGTGAGTGAGGTTTTGAAGGGAGAATGTTGTTTTTGGGGGGGTAAGGGGGTTTTTAAATTTGGGAATGGGAATTTGGGGGGGTTTTTTTTAAAAGTGGTTTTGGGAAGAAAAAATTTTTTTTGTAGTTTTTGAGGTGGAGGTGGGGGTTTTTTGGGGGTTTGGGGTTGTGTGTTTGGGGGGTTTTTTTTGGGAAAAATTTTGGGGAAAAATTTTTTATTTAATTTTAGTTTGAAAATTGAAATGGTTAAAAGGGGGAAATTTTTTGTTTAAAATTAAAATATTTTTTAATGTGTATTGAATAAAGAGTTTTGGAAAAATTTGATCTGTTTTTAATTTTAAATCCCTTCCCTAATTCCCCCCCATTCTTTTCCCCAAAAAAAAACCTCGCCCCTTTTTCATTCAAATGAAAAAACCATCCCAACCCCTTTCCTTCCCAACGCCCCGTTTTGAACATGGGAAAAAAAGGCTTTTACTCCCCAACTTCTTCAATTCTGGCGCCCCCCGGGGGAAAATAAGCTTTTTTTAAACCCCTTGATCCTTAAGGTCCCTTTCCCGCGGAACCCCTAGTTTAAACTTTTTACGCTTTGGGGGGTGTTTTGAAAGGAAAAAGGGTTAGTTGTAAAATTGGTTTTTGGGGTTAAGTATTTTTGGTGGTGGGGGAAGTTTTAAAGGGAAGGGTGTGGGGGAAAAAAGGGGTAAGGGTTTTTTTTTGGGGGGGTGGTGTTTGGTTTTTTTTATTTCCCTGCGGAAGAATACCTTCACTTGTTCGACTTGTAGTTCCCTCTCCATTGAAGTGGAGGTGAAGCCCACTGATTCCTTGTAGGCAGTTCTCCAGGCGAGTCTGCTGCTGCTCTTCCAACACCCGGCCATGAAGGAAGATGATCTAGCTTTGACAATATCCTGAAGAGGTCCCAAATTCTCCAGTTCTCAATCTTGCACGTTCGGGCAGTTGACTAGATGGTGAGTCGATGGGTTTGACCCCACTGATCTCTCACCGTATTCCACTTGAAAAAGTACTAAACCCATTTATGTACCTGTGTATCGCCTGCCACATGCGCAAAGAGTCTTCGAAGAAACTCATTACACGATCTCCGTGATGGAGTTATTGAGGAGTCCACTTCCCCGGGGAATGCTCCCCTTATTCTGGTTCCAAGAAAGACGGAACCGGGCGCCCTGTTATCGATTACAGGAAACTGAATGCATGTACCATCCCAGACCGCTTTCCATTGCCATTCTGAACGACCTTTTGCAGAACATCGGCGATAAATAAGGTCTTTTAAACTCTTGATCTTCTTAAAGGGGTTCTGGCAGACCCCCACCGATGATGAGAGCAGAGAGTTGACAGCTTTTCTTACGCCAACTGGTCATTACCCAGTTCAGGGGGTGCCCTTCGGCTTGCGCGGAAGCCCAATCACTTTTAAAGTCGTTTGATGACGACAATTTTCCCGTACCCTCCTAGGTGGCACGCTCATGTCTACCTGGATGATCTCAAGTCATGTCGCAAGATGTCCCGTCACATCTTGAAAACTTGACAGGGTTTTGGGACAGGCTAGCTCAGGCAAACCCTTAAAGGGTAAAGCCCCCAAAATGTCATTTCCTCCGGAAGGAAATAAAATTTCTGGGTCACGAGCAAACTCAAATGGCATAAAGACGGACGAGTCTAAAATCTCGGCCGTGAAAGAAATTCCCCAGACCCATGACGGCGGATGCAGTCCGGTCCTTCATAGGCCTGGCGGGTTTCTACCGCACCTTTATCGCAGGTTTCTCCACCATTGCTGCACCCGTACATGCTTACTCAAGAAGGATGCCCCTTTGAGTGGACGTGTTCAGGAACGAGCTTTGTCATTCTTAGAAACAAGGTTAACATCGGCCCCAAACCCTTGATTCCCTGATTTCACCAAGGCATTTACCTTGAGGGACTGATGCCAGCAAAGTTGGCATCGGTTTGCAGTCTTTGTCACGGGAAAATCTAATGGTAAGCAACAGCCTATTGCCTATGCTAGCCGTGTTCTTACTAAAGCGGAAGTCAATTATTCAGTGCCCAGAGCTAGAAGCTTTAGCCATTGTATGGGCCCTAAAGTCATTTTCGGGATATCATCTTTCATTACCCTATCAAGATTTATACAGACATTTACCCTTATTGGCCCTTTTACGAATAAGAACCTCTCGGAAAGCATGCTCGGGGGTCGCTCACGTTCAATGACTAAAAACCCTGAAATTTGCTATGTCCCAGGTAAGCAAAATGTTGTAGCTGATGCCCTGTCGGACATATAGCATTCGTGAGTGTCGGCAATTGTTCTCTGTTGAGGATCTCGAGAGAGCCCAACGACAGGCCCCTGTGTGGTCTCCAGTCCTTCGTTTCCTACCAAGGAGGACGTTGACTTACAGGTCAAGTCTCCGTTCCACTGAAGGATTTGGTGGTCAACCAAGGAGTACTGTTGCCGTGTTGCACACGGGTTTGGCCCCCGGCAAACCGTATACCAACTGGTGATACCAGAGCCCATGATACCAGCTACTCTTGGGTTGATCCACAATGTCCCAGTGTAGCGAAACCCCGGGAAGGACCGCAGTTATCAAACGGGCCCACGAATGAAATATTTCTGGCCTAAGATGGCAGCGGACTTTGCCAAGCATGTACCCCATTGTGTTGTTTGCCTACAGCACAAGGGTACCATTACAGGTCCTAACCCAAAGTATCCCATTACAAAGGAGCCCTGGGAGAGAACTTCTGTCGACCTGTTGACGAACTTCTCGACCTCGGAGAA
Organism: Cherax quadricarinatus; assembly: GCF_026875155.1. Taxonomy (NCBI): domain Eukaryota; kingdom Metazoa; phylum Arthropoda; class Malacostraca; order Decapoda; family Parastacidae; genus Cherax; species Cherax quadricarinatus. The sequence continues at coordinate 58,051,255 of NC_069400.1, forward strand.
GGGAAATAAGCACCTGCTTGTAATGGTAGATAACTTGACGCGGTACAGTGAATTAGTACCCATTCCTGATAAAACCGCTGAAACGGGCGCTAGTGCTTTCGTGAGCATGTTGTTCTTCGTCATACTTGCCCACGCGTCCTTCTGTCAGACAATGGGTCTGAGTTTATAAATGGCCCTAATGCTGGATCTTTGCTCCAGATTCAACATTCATCAAGCGCCAGTAGCTCCACGCAAACCCCGCGAGTAATGGTCTTGCTGAACATACAAATCGCAAGGTCGGAGGTGCTCAGAGTAACCCTTAACCCCAAATTGTACTACATGGGATGAGGCTATCCCAGATGTTCAGTGTACATTAAATTCCTCCCTCAACAGCTCGATCGTGAACACCTCATTTTGCTTTGGTATGGCTATGACAAGCGCTTACCATATGAAATTCTGTTTACTCCACCTAGACCTACTTACGATACTGATAACACCCGTGTAGTAAAGATGAGGACAACGCAGCTTGTCTTCCAGCGGGACGAGAGAACCTTTTTGAAAGCTACTGATAGGTTCACGTCTGAGCGCAATGCCCGCGCCAAGGAAAGCAAAGTGGAACCAGGTTGCAAAGTTATGTTGCTCAACCCGTGCAGACCCCAGGTATGCACAAACTTGTCCCAAAGTTTGTGGGGCCTTACCCTGTCCTACGACAGCTCCGTGGCAATAAGTTCGAGGTGAGGGAGATTGCTACGGGGAAATATCAAGGAAGCCCACCTTGATCACATGAAGTATGTGAACCATTGCAGGCCGAAGCAGAGCTGGAGCGCGTGCGTTGCAACACCACGATCAGACTAATGTTAGGGACAAACCGTCTATCCTTCCCCCACTACTACGGGTACGAAGACGGCCCATTTAAGGCTCCATACTTATGGCCTGCGAAACCCCGGACAACAGTAATTTCTGTGACATTGACGTACCTACTGACTTGTCTGACTCTACGCTAGTTTATGCTAATTGTTTGCTTGCAGAAATGGGTATAAATGCACACACATGTATACTAGTCGATAATAGAGTCAGGGTGGACAACATCATGTAATTATGTAAATACTTTTAGAAGGGTACCCAGAGTGTAATGAATTCCATGGATATAGTATTATTGACGTATGTGCACCAGTATTTTATACTAAAAGAAAAAAAAAACCTGTATTACGGTCAGGGCAGTGCTGCCCTCTGAGTCACATGTCACACCTTAGGAAATGCTACTGTCAGTCATTGTTTGCAGATGTGAGCGTGCAACAACGTTCGTAGACGAGTGGTCAATGATGTTCAGCCCTGCGGAACAACCTGTATATAGAAGATTTTAGTTCCAGTGCTGACGTTTTCCGGGCTCTCTACTCGATGAAACAGCGCGGGCAAACCAGTTTTCTCTTCCCCTGGATGGGAGAGTTTTTTTTGCCTGTTGCATTTTTTTGTCCATTTTTGATTTACTATGAGCGAAAAGCCAGTCCCTCTCTGGGGTAGCTAGTGTAATTCCTTTATACCTATGGGCCCACCAGTATTGTCGCGTCAGGACGACGTGAGGTGCGTGGCCGAGCAAATGTAGACAGCCTGTACTGTCAGAGCACACAGCCTAGCCGTCTGCTCTGACTAGTTCATATTTCGCGGCATTCAGTGCTGCCCTCTGTAGGCCTACCTTGGTCAGTGGGAAGCACAGCCCACCCTCTCTCACTCCGAGGCCGACCGACTTGACAGACACAAGTGTTCCCCCTCCACGGACTGGCTTGCGGTCACTCCCTCACACTGCCCAATTAAAGCCAAACTAGTCCAAAGGCCGTATCTTTCAAACCTACGCTACCTTTCCATCGCACAAAAACCGCTGTTCAGAAAGTAAGAACAGAAATTAACAACACAAAAACACACAAAAAAACCCCATACACACATACACCACACACCCCAACAAAACACGCGACCCCACCCCCACCCCACAGGGCACACAAACACACCACACACACAAACCACAAAACCCGAGCAAAGGGGGAATGCCCCTAGGGAAAAAGGGTTAAAAGGGAAATCGGCCTGACACACTGGAGGACAGGGGGGTTAGGGGAGACATGATAACAACATACAGAATACTGCGTGGAATAGACAAGGTGGACAGAGACAGGATGTTCCAGAAAAGGGGGCCCAAAAACAAAGGGCCCAACGGGAAAAGTAAAGGGCCCCAAAATTGAGTCAAAGGGTTTAAAAAAGTATTTTTTTTCAGTATGGGAGAAAGTCGGGAAAGTGGAATACCCAGCAATTGAAGAGGGGGGAGGCAGGAACCTTACACAGCTTTAAGATGAGGATATAAAAGCCCATGGGCAGGGGGAGAAAAGGGACTTAGTACACCCCAGTGAAGTTCGGGCCCCGGGGGGCAAATCTCGACCCCCCCAAACCCCCAAAGTGGGGTTGAGTAAATTAGGTGATCACACCTGAACGATCAGAAAAGGGGGCCGGGCCCAGGAGGTGAGTCTCGACCTCGCAACTAGAAATAAATGAGTAAAAAAAGGTGAGTACAAAACACACACACAAAAACAAAACACACACAAAAGTGGAAATTGTTTTACATCTTTCCCAAGTAACTTTTGCACCCACTGGAATTTCGACATTTACTCAAAAATCCTGTGTCCCACATGTGCCCAGGATCATCAGGGTTACAGAAGTAACATCGAACCCCCCCCCGATAAAGAATAAAAAAAAATTAGGGGAAAGTCCCAGGGGAAATGCAACGGGGATTTGTTCCCCAAAAAGTCAAGATGTATGAGCATTGTGGGGGAAGAAAAGGAAAAAAAATCATATTACATTAAAAAAAGCTGAACAAGAGGATTAGTTTGGGCGCATTCAAATCGAGTAAATTTGAAAAAGTGGGATAGGGTAGATTTTTGGGAAAAGTTGAGAAGCGGTACACTTGGGAAAAGCTTTAGTTAAGTAAAAACAGCAGAAGAGTCTGAAAAAGGGGGGAAAAACGACTGGCAAAACTGTCTTTACCCTTGGTGACAAAAGCTTCGCTTCACACGGCGAGGTCTAGATTCTTTTCCCCACGGGGGTAAAACATTGGACTTTTTTCCCTTTAAAACCGGGTGCCCTATGTTCACCATCGAAAAAATGGGTACCTGGGTTTTTAGTCGACTGGTGTGGTGCACCCTTTGGGGAAAAAACCCCGGCCTAATTTCCCCAAAAAAATTGCTCTCAAAAACAAGGGGTTTTTTCTATGTTTTAGTATGTCATTGATGCAACTATTCCTGTATCTTTGTCCATGTACTTTTTAGCAAATAAAGATAAAATTTTTTAAAATTAATTATTTATTTTTTATTATTATTATTATTTTTTTTTATTATTTTATTATTATTTTAAGAGGTAGGGGCCGGGGTTTACGAGGCGTGGTGAAAGGAATCTAGCAAACAGGAATTTGAGGAGGGGGCAAGAAGCGGAAAACCAAAACCCAAAGAACCCATAAGCAAAAAGCACAGTACACTACAAACATACTCAATAAAAAATTTTTTAAAAAAAAAAATTTCAGGGCCATTAGAGCAATGGTTTTTTTGGTTAGACCCCACTTTAACAGGCACCTCCTTTAGCAAATTGGGAGTTTACCGGGAGGGGAGTTGGGGGGTTCAAGGGCCCCCGGGGCCCGGGCCCTGTGACCGGGCCTCCTGGTGGACCCGACCCTGAAAAAAGCAGGTGTTTTAACTGCTGGCTGCAGGGAAAAAACCCAACTTTACGAGCCACACCCCCGGCTGGTCGGTCCCGACTTTAGGTGCTTGTCCAGTGCCAGCTTGAAAGATTTCCCGGGGTTCTGTTGGTAACCCCCCTTAAATTTATGCTGGGAGGAAAGATTCAAGAAGCAATAAAATTCATCATGCACAACCAAAAATAAAATAGAGAAAAAATTTACAACTTTGGAGAACAAAATAAAAAAATCAAAGTAAAGATAACTTTACCATACCCGGGCGGAAAAAATTTTTTTTTACAATGATGGGGGAATAAGGAACTATGGATCCCAAATGTTTGAATCTTCAGGGGAAATTTTTAATCCAATAAGAACAAAAAGGGAACGTTGCCAAAAAAATTTTCTCCCCACCCGGCGAGGATCATAGCAATATCTGAAAGGGGGTCTCCTCGAAAGTAACGACAGGGGAACTTGGGACCCCTAAAAAACAACTAAAAATTTTTGTTTTTTCCCAACAAGCGAAAGAAGAATACCCTTTTGAAGGGGGGGTTCAGGGGGGCCACAAAGCAAGTAATGCTCCTGTCGACCAAAAAAACACGGGAAATATTTCCCAAGTTTTAAATTCATTTTTTAAAACGTATTTTAAAAACCCGGATATCTGCGCTTAAGGGCTGCACATTCTCACCCATTTTGTTGGTGAGGGGGGGAAAACGCAGAGCGTGGGGGCGGGTTTCCCCTCTGGGGGTCTGTTTTAAAAAGTTTTGTTTTCTCAAGATGGCGGAGCGAAAGAAAAAGTCAACACTGTCTTGTGGATTTTTTGAAAGGTGCAATATACCGGAAAACCGCTGACGCCCTTCTCCCCTCTTGTAAAAAAGATACGTATGGAACCCCCCGTAAAGGATTTTTTTGGGTTTTCTTTTGAACGGCAACGGGGAAAAATTTTTTTGAAATTTTTGTGTCGTTGCTGCGAAAATAAAGTGTTGTGGTTTCCTTTTCCCAAAAAAAAAGGGATTGTCATAAACGCTAGTTTTGGGGGTGCGCCTGCGTGAGAATCGGAAATTTTATCGTGGGTTCGTCTACGAAATACCCCCTTCGGGGGGCCCCGAGGGGGAAACATCCGCCCGGGACTTTGGGTGCTTTTTGGCCCCTTTTCAAGCTGCCAAATTGGGGGGGTTGGTCCCAGGGTTTTTATGCGGGGAAAAGGGCTCGCGGTTCCTTTTCTTTTAAAATTAACATTAAAAACCCCCAAATTTCCCTCTTTGTAAATGTTGGAGGAATTTTTTCGGGACGCGGGTTTACGTAAACCTCCCGGGGCCAGGTTCGGACGGGGCCGACTTTTGGGGGGGCAAGGGGTCATATGGGGGGCTTTTGTGAGCCCCGGGACGGGGGAAAACAACGTTCGGACATGACAACACTGCATCCAAAGATACGATGGAGGAGGATGGGGTTTGGGCCATCAAACCCCCAAAAAATTTGGGTGGACGACGTGCTGCGGGTTTTACCAGCGGATGAAAAAAGTGGAGTGAACCCATGGAGCTGAAAGGGGGGAAACGTTTCGACGCTCCCCACCAGCGTCGGAGATCGGGGTTGTTTGGGGGGGCGTGGACATTTGGCCCCCCTCCGGGGGGAAGGGGAGGCACAAACCCCCCATTAAAATTTTGGCCCAGTTTTGAAGATTTAAACAGGGATCCTCGATACCCCGGCGCGGGGGTTTTTACCGCCTACTTTAAAGGGGGTTTTGCCCCGCCTTTTGGTCGACCTTTGGCTAGCAGGAGGGGTGGGGGGGTGAGGAAAAAAAAAAAAAAAAAAGGCGCCCCCGGACTTTTACGCCCTGGGGTTGGTGACGGATGTCGAGGTACATAGAACAGACAGCGGATGGGTTTTGGGACTATGAGGAGTGCACGAAAGGCCCAGTACCCCTTGGAGGACGTTTTTCAAAAACCCCGGGTAAAAAGGTCTGGTAAAAGGGGTTTGGGGGCTGACGTACCCAAAGGGGATTTTAAGGGGCCCCCCTTTTTTAGAAAAATTTTAATTTGGGAGTGGGGGGGAAAAGGGGCGGTCCCACAGTGGAAAGCCCAAGTCAGGTATAAAGGTAAAGGGGAAAACGAAATGAAAAAAACCTAACTAGAGATTTTAAAGGGTGTATAAAAATTTAATGTCAATGGCCTCAGAGCAAGGGTCAAGAGACTTTGGGTAAAAGGTTCGCTCAGACGTATAAAATGTTGACTTTTTTTTTTACCAAAAAACACAATTTTCGGTGTTTTTAGTAAAATTTACGTGTGCAAGGGTAAAAGGGGTTTTATGCGGGAAAAATTCGGAATAATTAAAGGGGGGGTTGTGAAGGCTTACCACCCTGTAACAATTCAGTCAGTATTACTCAGGCTGGCTCCTCCCGGGAAAAATTGGGGAATGAAAAAAAAATAATAACAGAAAAAACAAACACTTTAAAAAATAAAAATTAAAATTTTAAAACACAAAAAATTTTGAAATATTAATCCTATTTTTAAAAAAAATTTAAAAAAAATAAAAAAAAATATAAATGATAACTAAATTTTCAACGCAAATTTTAAATGAAATATAAAACGGGGTGTCGGTTTTGGGTGACACTTTTTGTTAAAAATCGTAGCCGTTGCTGATGATGGGGGGGGGGGGTTGCGGGGTTTGTTTGGTGACCACCATGGCCTAGATTTTTCCACAGATTTTTGCCGTGAGTATAATATCCCGAGGGAAAGAAAGTTTTTTTCTTTCCCGCGCAATGATGTGGGGTTATTTCCTGAAATTTAAAACCCAGGTGCACAGGTACTTCAAAAAAAAGGGAGAAGTCTCTGGACTTTTAGTCCTTCTCCATCATATCTCCTCTTTTTGATTGCCCAGGGCCCCTCACTGCCCATCCAAGTGGAAAAAAACGGGTTTAACCCCCACTGTTTAAAATTAATCACTCTTCTTTGGTAGTGTACAATATTCAAAAGATGTGGTGTTTTATTAAAACATTTCAACCTAAAAGCAAGATTTGAAAGGACTAAGTTTTTTAAATGGTAAAATTGAAGTTTTTAAACCCAATAAATCCACTAAAATTTAAAGGCAGGCATGAACTTACGGGTTGGGTTTTGGGGAAAGTTTGTAAAGTCTATTTGTTTTAAACTTTTTAAACCCAGACCCCACACTTCCCTTTTGGGGGGGGGGGGGAAGGGGAAAGGGGAAAGGGGGTATGGGGAGCTAAAAGCCCTCCCTTTAAAAAGGGCGCTGGCAGTCAAACTTCACTTTCAGGGGGGGGGAAAAAAAGGGGGGGAAAAAAAACGGGGGGGTTTGACTTCCCCTTTCCCTTAACTAGTACCCGGAAAGTAAAAAACTACGGGTTACAAATTTTTTCCCTCTACCCCTATCTTTGAACTTTTCCCTCACAGGGGGTTGTGATAGGCAAAAGGGGGAGACCACCCTTTTAAGTTGTAGAAGGGGGGTTGGGGGGGAGGGGGGGGGTTTTGCTTTGTGGGGGGTTCCCGGGGGGGAAAAAATTTCGGGTGGGTTTTGTGGGAGTATATTTTCCCACCCGACAACAAATCGAAAGAGAAAAAGGGATTTTTTACGCGATGTTTTGGTTTATTTTCTCAGAAGTCAAACCCCTTTGTTTCTGTCGTGGGAGGGGGATTGGGAAATTTTTGGGGATCCGGGAAAAAGACTCGAACCGGGGTGGTGGGGGGTGTAATTTAAGGGTTTTTTTCGTGAGGTTTTTGCAGGCCCATTGGTGAAAGGGAAAGTTGTGGGGAGCGACGGGTGGGGAATTTTTGGAAAATCGTTTTATAAAAAGGGGGTTAAAATTGCGCGGTTTTTGGGCAGGGTTTTAATCCCAACTTAATCCTTTGTGGCAGGGGGCGATTGTGTTGATCTGGGTTTTTTTCAATCACCGTGGTGTTCTTGGGAACCCTCGAGTGGGGGGGCGCTATCCCTGGGAATTTTCCCAGTTTTTTGGAAATTTTAAAAGTCAGTTGTTGCAAGGGGTCGATGGTGGGGAAACTTTCCCGGTTATGGTTGGGTTTACTTCTGGAAAAAACAAGGGAATGGGAAAGGGGGGATGTTGTAGAGTGGGGGGCATTTAAAGGCCAAAAAACATGCAAAAACGGTTTTTATAGGGCGGTAAGGGGAAAGGGGGAGGCGTTTTTATAAAATATGGGAAAACAAAAGTAAATTTTGAAAGGGGCAGCTGGGGATTGGAAAGGTAAGGCGGGAAAGGGATGGGCCTACGGAAATAGGTGCCTACATAAACAAAAAACGGGAAATTCAGAATGATAAATTTCAGGCTTTGAGGGTCGAGCTGGGATTGAGGAGGCTTTTTGGGGGATAAAAACCCTTTTGGGGTTTGGGTTCTGGTGTTTTTAGAATGAGAGTATGGCCCACGACCCGTTTTTTTCAGTAGGGTCGGTGATGACTTGGGTGGTTATCATAAAAAGGGCAAAGGCCCAGTTACCACTTTAGAGCAAGGGGCCCAGCGACCAATGGTTTTTGGGGAAAATGGAAGGGTAAGAGGGGAACGAGAGGCGAGGGAAGCTTTACTGCTGGCATAGTTGGGAAAATTTGGGGAGACGTGGATCGAGGGACATAGAGGGTTGTATATCGGGAGGAGGAGGGTTTTCCCAAAGGTTTTTCAGGGACACACTGAGGAAATCACCTGGGTTTGGGGTGGGATACCAGGTGATTTTTATGTAGTTCATTGGGAACTGGGTTTAAAACCCTGTTGGTTCGGGCTTTTCCCAAATTTAATGAAAAACTAGAGGGAGCCCTGGGCGGGGAAGCGGGGTTGGGGGGGTTGTAGTATTGGGACCAAAGGCCGAGGCTGCGAATCTTTGGAGGCCCTATAGGCCCTCAAATTTATGGGAGCGGGTTTTAAAAATTTTTTTCGCCCTATTTTGGGAAACCCTGAAAAGAAACCCAGTTTTTGGGAAAAGGTTTAAAAAAAGGGGAAAGGGGAATTACGGGAAATTTCCCGGCCCATTTTTATTAAGGGGGTCATTGGAAACCTCCAAAAATTTCGTGAAAGATTGTATGGAGGCGGGAGTCGTAGGATTGGATTTGGGGGAAAAAACTTTTTACAATGTGGAAAGGGAAACATTTTTGCTAAATTATTGAAGGGAGGGGTTTTTGGGGGGAAAAAAATAGGGAGCGGGGTACGTTGTTATATACGGGGGGCACGGTACATTTCCCGGCAAAAGGGGGGGGTGGGGTCCGCATAGGGCCCCGGGGGGGGGGGCTTCGGCAGGGTTTTCCCCTCTCGCGCTTTTGGGGGGGGGGGGGGCCCGTTTTTCAGGGGCCCTTTAAGATTTGGTAATGGGGGGGGGTAGGGGGGGGGGGATTTGTACACAGGAAGAACAGTGAAATTTAAGGTTTTGTGGGAAAGATACCACCCCTTTTTGGTGCATAGTAGGAAGGTTTACATTCATAAAAAAAGGTTATTAAAGGGTTTTTTAAAAGATGGTTTCCCCTTTCGCATTAATAGAAAAAAAAAATCCAAAAAATTTTTGGGGGTGGGGTTTCCCGGGGGGGGGGTTAGGTACGGAGTATGGGTGGAGAACCGTTTTAGTGGATAAAATCTGTGGGGGTGCATTTTTGCAATGACAACAGGGGCGCATGCATTTAAAATTTATCCATTGGAGTTACAAACTGCAAAATTTGTAGGATGGCGGGATGGAGACCAGGTATGTAACCCTTACACCCAAAGTGCTGGGGTATAGTAAATTATAGTTTGTTTCGCGGTCGGGGTTTCCCTTGATGACGGACCCATGTGTGGCATTACAGAGGGAAAGGCTTTGGATTTCATATGGGGTTTTCCGTACAAATTTGGGTTTGGGAAAGATATAGTTTTATGACGCACGTAACTCGGGGGGGGTTTGGGGCTTAAAACCACTCAAAAGTCGTTAATGGGCATATATGTACGACAGGAATTCCCAACAAGAGGGGGGGTCAGGGACGAGAGTTGATTTCAGTGATGAGGGGGGTTTGATGGTGGGGGTGAGGGAAAGGGCCTCAAAGGTGCGAAGGCAAAGTTTTCGGCATTATTGATGGTGCAAAAACCCGGTTTAGAGTTTGGCAGGTATACAGATAATAAAAGCAAAAACCTCGGGAAAGTTATCGGGGCTGAGGTTTTCCCAGGAAAACCATTGGGAAAACTAAATGGCCGGGGGTTTAAGAAATTTTCGTTACAAACCCCGGGTTAGGGAAACTGGTTACCCCATTCCCCCACGGATTTTGGCGTCCCAAGGGCCCCAATTTTACAATTTTTGGGAAAGACCCAAAGGGCAACCTGTGCTTTGGGGTGGGTGGGGCCCGGGAAAAGGCGTTTCATGTCGTTAAAAATTTTTGTGACAGTTTACATAAGGTTAGGGAAATTTGGGTTTAAGGGGGGTTCTCCCCCGAGTGGGAGGGGGGGGGGGTTTGTCGATGCTTAGATTTTTAGTCTTGAAAAAGGGGGATTGCTCGGATGCGTTCGACGTTCTTTTGTCATATTTGGTTTCTTGGGCTATTTAAAAAGTTGGGCAAGGGGTATGGGGGGCTTAGGGTGGCGATGCTGTCAAGGTTCTTTATGTGGGCATGTTTATAGGACGAAATGTAGGAAAAGAGAGGTAAAGGGGGAATGCGGGAGGGGGGCTTTTTTTATTGGGGTTAAAACTAACGAGGGAAACGTTACGGGAGAATGAGGTTGGGGGGAGGTATAATCCTTGGGGGAGCCCAGGGGTTTTGGGCTCCCGGGGGGGAGAGAAGATTTTTTTTTTTTGGCGTCCCGGACTGTATGTTTTTAATTTTGGGGGTTTTATGGTGAATCTGGGTGTAATGTAGGGGAAGGGGAAAGGGAACCCGGGGTCCGGGGGAAGTGTTTTTTCGGGTGATTGAGTTTAAAAACCAAAAAAAGTTGAGAAAGGGGGGGGGAGGGGTACTGAGAAACCCCGTATGGTTTTTCCCTTTTGCTGAGTCAAGCGGAAAAACCCCTAAGTTTACCAACAGAGGCACGCCGTGTTTAATGTTTATGTTTTAAAAAAATTTTTTTAAAAATTTCCCCGGGTGGTGTTAGTTGCAAATAGTGTTTAATTGTTTGGAGTTTTGTATTCAATTTTTTTTGAGATGGGATTCTGTGTGCACCCGTTTTGTATTTGGTTTTTTTTAAGTACATAAAAGCCCAGCAAAGTAGAATGCGACCCAAAGATGAAATGTGCGGGAAGGGTTTGGGGTTTTAAATTTTTGGTAAAAAGTTTTTTTGTTAAAAAAACACTTCCTTTTTCCCAAGATGTGGTATAATTTAAATGATGCGGTTTCTTTAGTTGGGTCCATTATTTTTGCCAAGTACGGGTTTTTACATCCTCTCGATACTTTGATGATAATTTACTTTCCACTTTTTGGGAAAAAGGAAAGGAAAAGGTAGAAAGCACCCTTTGGGGGTTAGGGAAAAAATTGGGGGGTGAAGTGGGATCCTGCCGGGGAGGGGGGGGGGGGGGTTTATGGACGACTGCTTTTGGAAAACCATAGTAAAAAATTTTTGTTTATTTCGTCAGTTGTAATTTATTGTTTATGCCATGCCTTATTGTAAGCAGTACGATTATTTCCAGTGTATTTTAAAGCGACAAAGATTTTTTTCATAACGTGGTATTTTTTTGTGTGTTTAAACCCGTATAGCTTTGTTTTTCCCCGGGGAGCTCCAAATTTTGTTTTGTTATATTAAACGTTTGGTCTTTATCCTAGGAATTGGGAAAGAAAAGGGGTTTTTTCTTTTAAAACAGAATACAGATGTTTGTAAAGTAATATTGTTTTTTGGGGTAAACAGTCCTGGTAAGGCTTTTTTAAAATTTTTATTTTTAAAGGGTTTTTTTGGGGTTTTTTTTAAAAAAAAATTAAAAAAAAAAAGTTTCTGACAGCAGGGCAATTCGGGTTTATGAACTAGTTCACGAGAAAAGATCCCTCACAAATTCAAGTCAAACAGTCTTAGTTAATGACAGACATCGTTTGGGTTTTGATTGCTGTTTTTTCACGATATTCTTTGGGAAAACTGAATTAAAGGTCACTTTTTTTTTTCCTCTAATAAAAAAAGACTTTCCCTCTTCATGTCCCTTTGGGGAAAAAAAAAAACGTTAAATTGGGGTAAGAAATATACAAATTTAAAATTTAACCCCTTTTTTGGGGTTTTATTTTTACTGGTTTAATTTGGCTGTCACGTTTTTAAAAGGGGAATTTTTAACAGTTTTAAAAAAAATCATGTTAAAAGAATAGATATTTTAAAAACTGAAAGTGCTTTTTTTTTCCATGACATAAATTAAAAGGGAAAGGTTTTTTTTTTTTTATTGCCCCCAAAATTAAAAAAAAACCCCAAAATCCCACACCCTTTCTTTTCATTCTTGTTTCAACAATCTCGTACCCCGGGCAACCCCCATAACCCTGTTGTACCCTTTCCCTCCCCCGACCAAAAATTTCCAGACACAAAACCCAAATTTTTCATTTTCAACCAATTTGGCCCTGGGTTTCCACTTTTTGGGTTATTTAATGTAAAACAAAACAAAATTTTTATTTAAAATTTTAAAAAATCAACAATTTAATATTAAATTTAAAACGGGGTCAATTTACATCCACATCGCTTGATTTTCAATAATTTTCACAATAAAACACACACATATATATATATATAAAATAAAATATATATTTATTATATATATATATATAATAAATTTTATATATTTATATAATATAATATTTTATATAAATATATATATTTTAATATTATTAAAAATATTATATAAATATATAATTTATTTATTTATGTAATATATTTATTTAACATTTTATATTTATAATATTTTATAAAATATATATATTGTAATTTAAAATATATATATATATAAATATATATATTTATATAATATATATATATATATATTTTTAAAATATATATATATACATAAATGTTTTAAAAATATATATTAAAATATATATATAAAATTTTATATAAAATTTTTATATATAAAAAAAATATTACATATTTGTTAAAATCAAGGGGGGTTTTTTTGAAAATATGGAGCTTTTTTCAATGTAGTGGGAGAGTAAAGGGATAAATATATATATATAAAATATATAAAATATATAATAAAAATATATATATTTATTATTATTTAAAAATTTATATATAAATATATATTATATATATTTATATATAATATATATATATTTTTTATATTAAATATGCCTTCCTCTCCCACTACATTGTAAAATGCTCCATACTTCAGAACACCCGTGACTTAACCTGAATCCTCGTTTTTTTCTTTCCTTTTTCTTCTTCCTCTTCCCCTTTCCTCTCTCCTTTTCTTCTCTGGGTTGTCTTTCTCTCTCCTGTCTCGTGTTTCTGTTCCTTTTTCATTTATTTTATTTCACCACTTCCCCTTTCACGCACCTCTGTGCGCTTGCTCTTTTTCTGTGGGCATCTAGCTCTCTTGCAGTGCTCCCCTTCCTTTGTATTTGACTGGCTCGTCTTCCTTATTTCCCACTTCTACCACTACCACTACTACTACCTCTTCTTCTTCTACTACAACTACTGATAAAATTAAGACACATGTGCGGCGTCTGGTTGTCTTTGCTGTGGACGTTTCGCCATCGAGTGGCTGGCTGGATGGCGAAACGTCTACGATAGGGATGCCCGTGTTTTGTGCATGTGTCTTAATTTCATCCTGTCGGTATTATATACAATTCTTGTACTACTACTACTACTACTACTACTACTACTACTACTACTACTACTACTACCTCCACCGCTTCCTGCCTATATATAGCCGTCCTACTCCACTGCTGTTAGTGTGACTTTGTCAATGGTCCAAGTCGGACCGAAACGTCGTCGTAAGCTTCTCTCTTTTATGTGCGGGTTATTTGTGTATCGTTCCAGTCACGGTATTGTGCCTTTTTGTTAATTATAATATATATATATATATATATATATATATATATATATATTATATATATATATATATATATATATAATATATATATATATATATTATATATCTATATTTTTTTTTTTTTTTTTTTTTTTTTTTTTTATTATCACACCGGCCGACTCCCACCAAGGCAGGGTGGCCCGAAAAAGAAAAACTTTCACCATCATTCACTCCATCACTGTCTTGCCAGAAGGGTGCTTTACACTACAGTTTTTAAACTGCAACATTAACACCCCTCCTTCAGAGTGCAGGCACTGTACTTCCCATCTCCAGGACTCAAGTCCGGCCTGCCGGTTTCCCTGAATCCCTTCATAAATGTTACTTTGCTCACACTCCAACAGCACGTCAAGTATTAAAAACCATTTGTCTCCATTCACTCCTATCAAACACGCTCACGCATGCCTGCTGGAAGTCCAAGCCCCTCGCACACAAAACCTCCTTTACCCCCTCCCTCCAACCCTTCCTAGGCCGACCCCTACCCCGCCTTCCTTCCACTACAGACTGATACACTCTTGAAGTCATTCTGTTTCGCTCCATTCTCTCTACATGTCCGAACCACCTCAACAACCCTTCCTCAGCCCTCTGGACAACAGTTTTGGTAATCCCGCACCTCCTCCTAACTTCCAAACTACGAATTCTCTGCATTATATTCACACCACACATTGCCCTCAGACATGACATCTCCACTGCCTCCAGCCTTCTCCTCGCTGCAACATTCATCACCCACGCTTCACACCCATATAAGAGCATGGTAAAACTATACTCTCATACATTCCCCTCTTTGCCTCCAAGGACAAAGTTCTTTGTCTCCACAGACTCCTAAGTGCACCACTCACTCTTTTTCCCTCATCAATTCTATGATTCACCTCATCTTTCATAGACCCATCCGCTGACACGTCCACTCCCAAATATCTGAATACGTTCACCTCCTCCATACTCTCCCTCCAATCTGATATTCAATCTTTCATCACCTAATCTTTTTGTTATCCTCATAACCTTACTCTTTCCTGTATTCACCTTTAACTTTCTTCTCTTGCACACCCTACCAAATTCATCCACCAATCTCTGCAACTTCTCTTCAGAATCTCCCAAGAGCACAGTGTCATCAGCAAAGAGCAGCTGTGACAACTCCCACTTTGTGTGTGATTCTTTATCTTTTAACTCCACGCCTCTTGCCAAGACCCTCGCATTTACTTCTCTTACAACCCCATCTATAAATATATTAAACAACCACGGTGACATCACACATCCTTGTCTAAGGCCTACTTTTACTGGGAAAAAATTTCCCTCTTTCCTACATACTCTAACTTGAGCCTCACTATCCTCGTAAAAACTCTTCACTGCTTTCAGTAACCTACCTCCTACACCATACACTTGCAACATCTGCCACATTGCCCCCCTATCCACCCTGTCATACGCCTTTTCCAAATCCATAAATGCCACAAAGACCTCTTAGCCTTATCTAAATACTGTTCACTTATATGTTTCACTGTAAACACCTGGTCCACACACCCCTACCTTTCCTAAAGCCTCCTTGTTCATCTGCTATCCTATTCTCCGTCTTACTCTTAATTCTTTCAATTATAACTCTACCATACACTTTACCAGGTACACTCAACAGACTTATCCCCCTATAATTTTTGCACTCTCTTTTATCCCCTTTGCCTTTATACAAAGGAACTATGCATGCTCTCTGCCAATCCCTAGGTACCTTACCCTCTTCCATACATTTATTAAATAATTGCATCAACCACTCCAAAACTATATCCCCACCTGCTTTTAACATTTCTATCTTTATCCCATCAATCCCGGCTGCCTTACCCCCTTTCATTTTACCTACTGCCTCACGAACTTCCCCACACTCACAACTGGCTCTTCCTCACTCCTACAAGATGTTATTCCTCCTTGCCCTATACACGAAATCACAGCTTCCCTATCTTCATCAACATTTAACAATTCCTCAAAATATTCCTTCCATCTTCCCAATACCTCTAACTCTCCATTTAATAACTCTCCTCTCCTATTTTTAACTGACAAATCCATTTTGTTCTCTAGGCTTTCTTAACTTGTTAATCTCACTCCAAAACTTTTTCTTATTTTCAACAAAATTTGTTGATAACATCTCACCCACTCTCTCATTTGCTCTCTTTTTACATTGCTTCACCACTCTCTTAACTTCTCTCTTTTTTTCCATATACTCTTCCCTCCTTGCATCACTTCTACTTTGTAAAAACTTCTCATATGCTAACTTTTTCTCCCTTACTACACTCTTTACATCATCATTCCACCAATCGCTCCTCTTCCCTCCTGCACCCACTTTCCTGTAACCACAAACTTCTGCTGAACACTCTAACACTACATTTTTAAACCTACCCCATACCTCTTCGACCCCATTGCCTATGCTCTCATTAGCCCATCTATCCTCCAATAGCTGTTTATATCTTACCCTAACTGCCTCCTCTTTTAGTTTATAAACCTTCACCTCTCTCTTCCCTGATGCTTCTATTCTCCTTGTATCCCATCTACCTTTTACTCTCAGTGTAGCTACAACTAGAAAGTGATCTGATATATCTGTGGCCCCTCTATAAACATGTACATCCTGAAGTCTACTCAACAGTCTTTTATCTACCAATACATAATCCAACAAACTACTGTCATTTCGCCCTACATCATATCGTGTATACTTATTTATCCTCTTTTTCTTAAAATATGTATTACCTACAACTAAACCCCTTTCTATACAAAGTTCAATCAAAGGGCTCCCATTATCATTTACACCTGGCACCCCAAACTTACCTACCACACCCTCTCTAAAAGTTTCTCCTACTTTAGCATTCAAGTCCCCTACCACAATTACTCTCTCACTTGGTTCAAAGGCTCCTATACATTCACTTAACATCTCCCAAAATCTCTCTCTCTCCTCTGCATTCCTCTCTTCTCCAGGTGCATACACGCTTATTATGACCCACTTCTCGCATCCAACCTTTACTTTAATCCACATAATTCTTGAATTTACACATTCATATTCTCTTTTCTCCTTCCATAACTGATCATTTAACATTACTGCTACCCCCTTCCTTTGCTCTAACTCTCTCAGATACTCCAGACTTAATCCCATTTATTTCCCCCCACTGAAACTCTCCTACCCCCTTCAGCTTTGTTTCGCTTAGGGCCAGGACATCCAACTTCTTTTCATTCATAACATCAGCAATCATCTGTTTCTTGTCATCCGCACTACATCCACGCACATTTAAGCAACCCAGTTTTATAAAGTTTTTCTTCTTCTCTTTTTTAGTAATTGTATACAGGAGAAGGGTTACTAGCCCATTGCTCCCGGCATTTTAGTCGCCTCATACGACACGCATGGCTTACGGAGGAAAGATTCTTTTCCACTTCCCCATGGACAATAGAAGAAATAAAAAAGAACAAGAGCTATTTAGAAAAAGGAGAAAAACCTAGATGTATGTATATATATATATGCATGTGCGTGTCTGTGAAGTGTGACCAAAGTGTAAGTAGGAGTAGCAAGATATCCCTGTTATCTTAGCGTGTTTATGAGACAGAAAAAGAAACCAGCAATCCTACCATCATGCAAAACAGTTACAGGTTTTTGTTTCACAGTCATCTGGCAGGACGGTAGTACTTCCCTGGGTGGTTGCTGTCTACCAACCTACTACTACTTATATATATATATATATATATATATATATAATATATATATATATATATATTTTATATATATATATATATATATATTTATATATGTCGTGCCGAATAGCAGAACTTGCGATCTTGGCTTAATAGCAAACGCTCATCTTGCCATATAGACAAGCGAAAATTTGTGTATGGAATAATTTCGCCAAATCATTCTTAACCTAACGAAAAAAATATATTTCACTGTGTTTGTTTAGTATTAAATTATTGTAAATAAATCTAAATATATTTAGTTGGGTTAGGCTAAAATAAATTGTTTCTGTTATAATAAGGTTAGGTAAGTTTTCTAAGATTCTTTTAGTGCAAAATTATAAATATTTACATTAACATTAATGAAAAAATATATCTTTAAAAGTATAAGAGAAAATTTTGGAAAGGACTTAATTTTAAAATGAGTTCTTGCTAATTGACCAGTTTTACATATTCGGCACGACTATATATAATTATATATATATTTATATATATATATTATATATATATATATATTATATATATATTATATATATATTTATATTATATATATATATATAAAATATATATATATATATATATTATATATTATATATATTTTATATATATATATATATAAATTATAATATATATATGTATATATATATAGATAGTCGCGGGTTCCCAGGAATCTTCATGAGAGAGCCAAAGCCGTCGTTCACGAGGCACCTGCCGGGTATGCTACAGGGAATGTGCACTCGATCCCTCAACTGGCAACATCCGTGCACACAATGGATGTCTAGGCTCCAGGAAAGCTCCAAATGAGAACAACCAACAGCCCCTCCCAGCAGACAGCGCTGACAGCTACCGTGACTTCACCTCTGCAGAGGACCTCAAATCTGCAATCAAATTAACATCCACCAGGACTCTGACACACATCCCCAAAGCAGCTCTCCCTCAAGCTGCTAACAAATTCACTGACCTTTTGAAGAAAGTCAACGATGCTAATTCAAACAACAGATCCTGGCACAACTTGCTGCTTTTGGG
This sequence comes from Cherax quadricarinatus, assembly GCF_026875155.1. Taxonomy (NCBI): domain Eukaryota; kingdom Metazoa; phylum Arthropoda; class Malacostraca; order Decapoda; family Parastacidae; genus Cherax; species Cherax quadricarinatus. The sequence continues at coordinate 58,069,609 of NC_069400.1, forward strand.
CAATTCCTGTTTGGCTGTCCCACCAAGGAGGGACAAGTCATAGCAACACATGTTATTAGGGCAATAAATGCATTCCCAAGGGATGACAACCTCGTCCGTCTTCCCCCTAGGGCAGCAAACACCCGACGCCTCAAAAATCAGAGCCCAAATTAGCAAAAAAATAGAAGAGGGTAATACTATTGAAGCTCTGAGACTTATAACCAGTGAGGATACCATCACTCTCAAGGACGTCAGCACGGAGCAAGCTCTGAAGGACAAACATCCACCCAGGGCTCCCAGTACCAACATTGACCTCCCTGACATTGAAGCAGGCGAAGAACGTCTAACCTTACAGGATGCTGATGTGTATAAAGCTGCTATGTCATTTCCACAGGGCTCAGCAGGAGGTTTCACCGGTTTTTGGCCTCAATACTTAAAACAAATACTCAGTCCAGCACTTGGTGAGGTTTCAGAGAGGCTGCTGTCTGAACTCACCAAATTTTTCCAACCTGTGCCTGGCTGGCAGTGTCCCAGAGGCCATCAGACCCCTTTTCTTTGGTGCCTCATTGTGTGCCTCCGGAAAAAGGATGGTGGAATCAGGCCCATTGCAGTGGGTAACACCCTTCGGCGCCTAGTCGCCAAGGCTGCAGTAAGAAGGGTGAGTCAAGAGGATGCTGCAATGCTGAAACTAACTCAGCTCGGTTTCGGCGTTCAACAGGGCTGTGAAGCAGCTGCCCACGCAGCACGAGTGTATATCAAAAACATGTCCGATGAAAAAAGCCTTGGTCAAATTGAGCTTTGCCAACGCTTTCAACTCAGTCAGAAGGGATGCTGCTCTCCAAGCAGTTTACAGAAAATTCCCTTCCCTTTATCCCTTCATAGAATCGTGTTATAGTGTGACTTCCAAACTATTGTTTGGGGACCATGAAATTGACTCATGTGAGGGCGTGCAACAGGGGGACCCTCTCGCCCCCTTTCCATTCTGTTTGGTCATCAAGGAAGTCACAGAAGCACTCTCCAGCGAGCTCAATATCTGGTTCCTGGATGATGGTACCCTAGCTGGCACAACTGAATCTCTCCTAGAGGACATCAGTAAAATTAAAGACATGGGAGAAAGCCTGGGCCTTTCTTTAAACCCCACCAAATGTGAAATAGTTTCTACCAATCGAGAGATGATCCAGAATATTAGCGCCGTTTTACCAGGATCACGAGTCATTGATCCAGTCAATAGCACTCTCCTTTGTGCTCCTCTTGGGTCCAATGCCATCGATCTGATCCTAGAAAAAAAAGTCTCAGATCTCCAGACGATGGAAAGCAGGATGAAAGACACTGACACACATGATGCCTCCTACCTACTCACCAGGTGCTTGTCAATCCCAAAACTTTCATACTTTCTGAGATACTCCCCAGCCTTCAGCAGTCCAAAACTCAAGGAATATGTCTCTCTCCTAAAGACCATGCTAGAGAGTGTACTGAATCTTTCCCTTGAAGAGGGACAGTGGTTGCAATACTCACTTCCGGTCAGGCTTGGGGGGCTAGGAGTGTGCAGATCCTCCCAAATTGCTCTACCAGCTTTCCTATCCTCTTCCATAGCATCAAACGAGTTGTTAAGACAAATTCTTCCTGATAACCTCAGTGGCTCAGCAGGAATACAGGACCCTAGCTATGCCAGTGCCATCACTGAATGGGAGAGTCTTGCTGCTCCAGCACCAAACCCTAGTGCAGCACTGGTTTCAAACAGTCAAGCTGGGCTGGCCCGATCGGTGAAAAGGTGCTTGCCAACATGCTCAGGGCTGCAACATCAGATAGGGAGACTGCCCATCTCCAGGCTGTGAGCACACCTCACTCCGGGGACTTCCTCCAAACAGTTCCCATATCGGCAATGGGAACGCGACTCGACCCTAAGACCCTCTGTATTGCAGTGGCTCTGCGCCTTGCTGCCTCAATTCACACAGAATATATGTGTATTTGCAGTGAAGTGCAAGCAGACCAATATGGTCTACATGGTCTTAACTGTTCCAAAATCAAGGGCTGGCATGCAAGACACAATGAGGTCAACGACATCATAAAGAGAACCCTTGCCACAGCTTGATGCCCAGCCGAGAGGGAGCCACAATCACTTGCAGCCAACAATACCAACAACCCAGCAAACTGCCCCGACGGGATCACCATCTATCCTTGGAAGAATGGCAAGCTCTTAGCATGGGACTATACCTGTGTGTCCACAATGGCTGACACCTATATCCATCACAGTGTGTTGGCAACAGGGAGGAGCTGCTGACCACAGGGAGGAGTACAAGATCAGCAAGTACAGTGACATAAGCCAACAGTATCAATTTGTCCCAGTGGGATCATAGACCTTGGGATCATGGGGAAAAAATGCCACACGTTTCCTTAAAGAATTGGGTTTCAGACTCATCGACACCAACAGGGACCCAACGGAAGCGACTTTCATGTTCCAGCACATTAGTGTGGCCATCCAGAGGGGAAAAGCTTGTTGCAAACTTGGCTCGCGTCCGACTTCGGAGGAGCTGGAGGAAATTCATGATAAAAAAAGGCACAATACCGTGACTGTAACGACACACAAATAACCCGCACATAAAAGAGAGAAGCTTACGACGACGTTTCGGTCCGACTTGGACCCTTTACAAAGTCACACTAACCAGAAGTGGAGCAGGACGGCTATATATAGGCAGGAAGAGGTGGTGGTGGTGGTAGTAGTAGTAGTAGTAGTAGTAGTGGTAGTAGTAGTAGTAGTAGTAGCAGTAGAAGAGGTAGTAGTAGTGGTAGTGGTAGTAGTGGGGAATAAGGAGGACGAGTCAGTCAAATACAAAGGAAGGGGAGCACTGCAAGGGAGCTAGGTGCCCACAGAGGGAGAGCAAGCACACAGAGGTGCGTGAAAGGGGAAGTCCTCTTCAATACTTCGGAAAAACTGGTCGATCTCTTTCTGACAGACGTAGGGAGCTCAAAAATAGTGTTAGGCTTGCCGACACTAACAATGCTCTTTTCTGTCACGTCAGAGATCATAGCCTTAATATTGACTGGTCTTCTGCTAAAACTGTCTTCCCTACTTCCAACTCGAACAGTCGCCGTCTAGTTGAATCCTCTCTAATACACAACTTTCCTTGTAGGAATCTTAGCCCTGGCTTCCTCTCTGTAGATGCCTTCCTCTCCCACTACATTGTAAAATACTCCAAACTTCAGAACACCCATGACTTAACCTGACTCCTCATTTTTTCTTTTTCTTTTTCTTCTTCTCCCTCTTCCCCTTTCCTCTTTATTCTTTTTCTCCTCTGGGTTGTCTTTCTCTCTTCTGTCTCGTGTTTCTGTTCCTTCTTCATTTATTTCACCACTTCCCCTTTCACGCACCTCTGTGCACTTGCTCTCCCACTGTGGGCACCTAGCTCTCATGCAGTGCTCCCCTTCCTTTGTATTTGACTGGCTCGTCCTCCTTATTCCCCACTACTACCACTACCACTACTACTACCTCTTCTACTACTACTACTACTACTACTACTACTACTACTACTACTACTACTACCACCACCACCTCTTCCTGCCTATATATAGCCGTCCTGCTCCACTTCTGATTAGTGTGACTTTGTAAATGGTCCAAGTCGGACCGAAACGTCGTCGTGCGGGTTATTTGTGTGTGAAATTCATGATCTTTAATACACTGTACTATTGTATTCAAATATATATATACATACACACATGCACACACACACACACACACACACACACACACACACACACACACACACACACACACACACACGTATATATATATATATATATATATATATATATATATATATATATATATATATACATATATATATATATATATATATATATATATATATATATATATATATATATATATATATATATATATATATATATATATATATATATATATATTGCAAATCAAGCGATGCAGGGTGTAAAATAACAACGGTTGGAGCAGAACGATAGCTCTAGGCCTTTCGTGTTGAAATCGACACATCATCAGGAGCTTCCAAAATTGCAGAAAAGAGGATGATGTCAAAGCAAGTTCGTGCCTAAAGGACGTCTTCGCTGGAATGAGGAAGGGAGAGAGAGAGAGAGAGAGAGAGAGAGAGAGAGAGAGAGAGAGAAGGGTACAGGAAGTGCCCTTAGGCATACCAGTGCCCATAGCCAGAACGATGAATATTAGAGTATTAGAAAAATCTCAAACAAAAGTAATGTTGCATTAATAAAAATTTTGATCATATTCCACTATGGTATTAGTAACTTTACATACATAAATATATTGTCAGTGATATAGAACTCACTGTCAGTTATGGAGAAACCATATAGATATTTTTATTTTTCTTAACACATCAGCCGATTCCCAACAAGGCAGGGTGGTCCAAAAAAGAAAAACTTTCATCATTCACTCCATCATTGCCTTGCCAGTGAGGTGCTTTATGCTACAGTTTATGAAACTGCAACATTAACACCCTTCCTTCAGAGTGCAGACACTGTACTTCTCATCTCCAGGACTCAAGTCCAGCCTGCCGGTTTCCTTGAATCTTTTCATAAATGTTAAAAATCATTTGTCTCCATTCACTCCTATCAAATACGCTCACGCATGCTTGCTGGAAGTCCAAGCCCCTCACTTACAAAACCTCCTTTACCCCCCTCCCTCCAACCTTTCCCAGGCCGGCCCCTACCCCGCCTTCCCTCCACTACAAATTTATACACTCTCGAAGTCATTATGTTTCTTTCCATTCTCTCTACATGTCCGAACCACCTCAACAACCCTTCCTCAGCCCTCTGGACAACAGTCTTGGCAATCCCGCACCTCCTCCTAACTTCCAAACTACGAATTCTCTGCATTATATTTACACCACACATTGCCCTCAGACATTACATGTCCACTGCCTCCAGGCCTCTTCTCACTGCAACATTCATTACCCATGCTTCACACCCATATAAGAGCGTTGGTAAAACTATACTCTCATACATTCCCCTCTTTGCTTCCAAGGACAAAGTACTTAGTCTCCACAGACTCCTCAGTGCACCGCTCACTCTTTTCCCCTCATCAATTCTATGATTCACCTCATCTTTCATAGACCCATCTGCTGACACGTCCACTCCCAAATATCTGAATACATTCACCTCCTCCATACTCTCTCCCTCCAATCTGATATCCAATCTTTCGTTACATAATCTTTTTTTTGATCCTCATAACCTTACTCCTTCCTATATTCAATTTTAATTTTCTTCTTTTACACATCCTACCAAATTCATCCACCAACCTCTGCAGCTTCTATTCAGAAAATCCCAAGAGCACAGTGTCATCAGCAAAAAGCAACTGTGAAAACTCCCACTTTGTGTTTGATTCTCTATCTTTTAACTCCACACCTCTGGCCAAGACCCTCGCATTCACTTCTCTTACAACCCCATCTAGCTCAGTGGTAAAGTACTGTGGACTCCTGCACAGTTTCCCTCATTGCGAACAGCAAAAGAGGTAGTGAAGCATCCCAGTCTGTAGGAAAATACATGTAAAAAGTTTTCATCATGGTTTTTAATGTTTGATGGAATCTTTCCAATTAGCCTTGGGACTGAGGATGATAGGCAATGGATAAGTTGTGAATTATTCCCAGCCTAGTTAATGCTTCTCTAAAAACTTTGGCAGTAAACTTAGTACCTTGATCACTTTGAATAGATTTAGGAATGCCAAAGCAGAAAATAAACATAGTTAAGGCCTTAAGTACTGCTGTCGTATTTATACTGCACATGGGGATTGCTTCTGGATATCTAGTTACTCTATCCATAATAGTAAATAAAGACTGATTTCCAGACTTGGACTTAACTTGCCTTAACTTTCGCCAGAAGAATTCTTTTAATATTCTATACAAGGTTTTAGTAATTCCTAAATGGCCTCCTAACGAAGAGTTATGAGATATATTTAATATTGGTAGTCTAATTTTTTTGGAACTACTAACCTGTCTGTCTTTTGTTTTCGTTCCACCGTCTTACCAGTCTCAGTGCAGATTGAGAAGTCGTTTTTAATTTGATATTTGACTGGGTGATCTGAGGAGGATTTACCCATTGCTGCGTGAAAAGTGAAATTCAGTGAAGGGTCTTTTCACTGTTCCTCTCGAGAGGACAGTCCATTGGACATGGAAACAGAGACATCTGGCAATCCTGCAACCTTGGAATAGGAAGGCTTGTTCTGGGTTTGTTCACTAAATTTACGAGGCTCTGGCCAGTTTTCCTCGTAAAACAAATCGGCTATTCTGAGATCAGAGTCATCCAATGCTAGATTAGCATTCTCATCAGATATTCCTTGGGATTTTGCCCGAGTTATGGCCAACATTGGAGAAGAATTAGTCATTATAGGTTCTGGACATGTAGTAGAATTAATGTTATTACCCAGTAATAACATGGCATCTTTCATAGGAAATCCGTCAGAAACACCTACAGTCAAATATCCAGTGTAATATCAACTATGCACATATATTTTATGTAAAGGGACAGAAAATGCTGCTCCTCAAAAAGTTCTAAAAAACCAGAGGTTTGCAATGAGGTTTGTTCAGAAATGGGAAGGACTCCCTCTCTTATAAGTGAGCAATATGCTCCAGTATCATTAAAGGTTCTGACTTCAGTTTTCTATGAATTTTCCTGAAGGGATATTTGACAATTACTGTAGTATGGGGCCATCCCCTTCTCTACTTCTTTCTGGTTCATATTACTAGGGACATTATAAATTTTCCCTAATGGTTGGGGTTTATTCAGGCAATTAGATTTTATGTGGCTGGGTTTATAACAGTGGAAGCATGCTACCTCAGCTTTTATTTTCGCTCCTTGCTAATCTTGTGGTTTACATCATTCTGGATGCTGACGTCGTGGCTCACCATGTTTACCTGGAGTTTACCTGGAGAGAGTTCCGGGGGTCAACGCCTCCGCGGTTCGGTCTGTAACCAGGCCTCCTGGTGGATCAGAGCCTGGTCAACCAGGCTGTCACTGCTGGCTACACGCAATCCAACGTACGAGCCAAAGCCCGGGTGGTCAGGTACCGACTTTAGGTGCTTGTCCAGTGCCAGCTTGAAGACAGCCAGGGGTGTATTGGCAATCCCCTTACGTATGCTGGGAGGCAATTGAACAATCTCGGGCCCCTGACACTTATTGTATTGTCTCTTAACGTGCTAGTGACACCCCTGCTTTTATTGGGGGGATGTTGCATCGTCTGCCAAGTCTTTTGCTTTCATGGTGAGTGATTTTCGAGTGTAAGTTCGGTACTAGTCCCTCAAGGATTTTCCAGGTGTATATAATCATGCATCTGTCCCGCCTGCGTTCCAGAGAATACAGGTTCAGGAACTTTAAGCGCTCCCAGTAATTGAGGTGTTTTATCTCCGTTATGCGCGCTGTGAAGGTTCTCTGTACATTTTCTAGGTCAGCAATTTCACCTGCCTGAAAGGTGCTGTTAGTGTGCAGCAATATTCCAGCCTAGATGGAACAAGCGACCTGAAGAGTGTCTTTGTCATCATGGGCTTGGCATCCCTAGTTTTGAAGGTTCTCATTATCCATCCTGTCATTTTTCTAGCAGCTGCGATTGATATAATGTTATGGTCGTTGAAGGTGAGATACTCCGACATAATCACTCCCAGGTCTTTGACGTTGGTTTTTTGCTCTATTTTGTGGCCGGAATTTGTTTTGTACTCTGATGAAGTTTTAATTTCCTCGTGTTTACCATATCGGAGTAATTGAAATTTCTCATCGTTGAACTTCATATTGTTTTCTGCAGCCCATTGAAAGATTTGGTTGATGTCCGCCTGGAGCCTTGCAGTGTCTGCAATGGAAGACACTGTCATGCAGATTCGTGTGTCATCTGCAAATAAGATACGGTGCTGTGGCTGACATCCTTGTCTATGTCAGATATGAGGATGAGAAACAAGAAGGGAGCGAGTACTGTGCCTTGTGGAACAGAGCTTTTCACCGTAGCCGCCTCACCAGATTGACCACGAGATCACTGATGTGGCTCACCAGGTGACTTAGTTGGCTGACGTCGTCGTTCTCCTTCATCCTGACACTTCATCCTCCAATCAGGAATTCTTCTTTGACGGTCTCTGCTCATGCCAGACAGTTGAAAAGAGAGATGAGACCACTCGGACAAGGAGCAGTTAGTTTCAAATGCATCAGCCAACCTGGCTGCCTCCAATGCAGTAGCCAATGAATGGTCTTGCAAGAAGACTAGAATCTCTTGCCCAACCGATTCCAGCAGGTTATCCACCAATATTAGCTGTACCAAGTCCCCAAAGTTAGCGACACTACTTGCCTTTTATTTATTTATTTATTTATTTATTTATTTATTTATTTATTTGAACATGATACAGAGAAGTACAAGGAATACAATTTTTAAAGTGCAGCATGCCGAAGCCCCTTGTATGCAGAGCATTATGGGCAGGCTTAAAATTAACTTAAGATTAACTAAGCAATGATATATTCAGTGGTATAAAAATTATTGTAAAACAGATAATTTAGTACAGGCTTTGGTCTGCTGTCTCACAAAGCCAACATAAGACTCCCCCAGCTGTCGTCTGCCTAATTTGAACTCCTTTTCTGTACTTGGCATGATTACATTGATAAGCACTAAGAACCATGGTTTTCATCACGCGTTACCGAAATCAGTGTCATTTAACACTGATGTAAATTACTTTGCCTTACCAAACAATGCTGCATGCATCAGCGACGCCCAATGCTCTTCAGGCCGCCTTAAGGCTCGAGCCTGGTTTTCGAATGCTTCAAAAACTGCTTAGGCAAGGTTTCAATAAAACGTGGAACGAGCTGTACTGCTTTTTACAAACTAAAGTCATTTACAGCTTGTGTAAACTGCCTCCTCACCTTCTCTCTATCAAACTCTTCCTTAGCATATGCTTGCTGTTCCCTGGTCTGCTCAAGAGTGATTTTTGCTAACTCAAGTGCTAATGAAGCTGACTCGCCTCTAGACAAACCCGTTCCACCTGTCTGAGACTGCTGGTTTTGCTCAGTTGTTGTGTCTGCCCCATTCTTCTGCAGGAACTTAAGTGGAGATCTATGCTTAGGTCCTGTAGATGGAGAAATAGGAATCTGGTATGACATCTCTTCTGCTCTTAGCTTTGTACGTATAATGTTATGAAGCTGCGCAGCAGTAAGAGTGCTTTGATATTCAATGCCAATAGAACGAGCAATTCCCCAACATCGCTGTAGAGAAAACTTGGGCAAGTTTAGTAGAGTGAATTCAGTCACTAACCGTCTGACTCGTATAGGTAACATTAACCCTAACGTAATATGCTGTTTGCAATACACGCTCAACCAGCTATGCACTGTACGACTGCAGAATCTTCACACAATAGCATGGTTTCACACAATAGCAAAGCCAACTGCAGAATACACGCAATGGCATGACTGATATGCAACAGCAAAGCCGACTGCAGAATGCACACAATAGCAAGGCTGACATGCAATAACAAAGCCGGCTGCACAACAAACACAATAGCAAGGCTGTCAATAGTGAAGCGAATGCAAAGTTGACACGCAAAATCGGAAGCGTTGACATAGCTGATGCAATGCCAGACAGCAAGCTATCTAAACGATAAAGAATAGTTCTTGCTCCAGCTTCAATTCTAAGCTCAGTTCCTGCTCTAAGTCCAGCTTTCACAAGGGATTCGAAGACTAACTCAAAAGGGTTATTTCGGGTATACAGAAGTAAGATTAGAGACTAGATAGGCGCACTTAAAGTTCCTGAACCTGTATTCCCTGGAACGCAGGCGGGAGAGATACATGATTATATACACCTGGAAAATCCTAGAGGGACTAGTACAGAACTTGCACACGAAAATCACTCACAACGAAAGCAAAAGACTTGGCAGACGATGCAACATCCCCCCAATGAAAAGCAGGGGTGTCACTAGCACGTTAAGAGACAATACAATAAGTGTCAGGGGTCCGAGATTGTTCAACTGCCTCCCAGCATACATAAGAAGGATTGCCAATAGACCCCTGGCAGTCTTCAAGAGGGCACTGGACAAGCACCTAAAGTCGGTACCTGACCAGCCGGGCTGTGGCTCGTACGTTGGATTGCGTGCAGCCAGCAGTAACAGCATGGTTGATCAGGCTCTGATCCACCAGGAGGCCTGGTTACAGACCGAATCGCAGGGGCGTTGACCCCCGGAACTCTCTCCAGGTAAACTCCAGGTAAACATGGTGAGCCACGACGTCAGCATCCAGAATGATGTAAACCACAAGATTAGCAAGGAGCGAAAATAAAAGCTGAGGTAGCATGCTTCCACTGTTATAAACCCAGCCACATAAAACCTAATTGCCTGAATAAACCCCAACCATTAGGGAAAATTTATATTGTCCCTAGTAATATGAACCAGAAAGAAGTAGAGAAGGGGATGGCCCCATACTACAGTAATTGTCAAATATCCCTTCAGGAAAATTCATAGAAAACTGAAGTCAGAACCTTTAAGGATACTGGAGCATATTGCTCACTTATAAGAGAGGGAGTCCTTCCCATTTCTGAACAAACCTCATTGCAAACCTCTGGTTTTTAGAACTTTTGGAGGAGCAGTATTTTATGTCCCTTTACATAAAATATATGTGCAGAGTTAATATTACACTGGATATTTGACTGTAGGTGTTTCTGACGGATTTCCTATGAAAAATGCCATGTTATTACTGGGTAATAACATTAATTCTACTACGTGTCCAGAACCTATAATGACTAATTCTTCTCCAATGTTGGCCATAACTCGGGCAAAATCCCAAGGGATATCTGATGAGAATGCTAACCTAGCATTGGACGACTCTGATCTCAGAATAGCCAATTTGTTTTACGAGGAAAACTGGCCAGAGCCTCGTAAATTTAGTGAACAAACCCAGAACAAGCCTTCCTATTCCAAGGTTGCAGGATTACCAGATGTCTCTGTTTCCATGTCCAATGGACTGTCCTCTCGAGAGAAACAGTGAAAAGACCCTTCACTGAAATTCACTTTTCACGCAGCAATGGGTAAATCCTCCTCAGATCACCCAGTCAAATATCAAATTAAAAACGACTTCTCAATCTGCACTGAGACTGGTAAGACGGTGGAACGAAAACGAAAGACAGAGAGGTTAGTAGTTCCAAAAAAATTAGACTACCAATATTAAATATATCTCACAACTCTTCGTTAGGAGGCCATTTAGGAATTACTAAAACCTTGTATAGAATATTAAAAGAATTCTTCTGGCGAAAGTTAAGGCAAGTTAAGTCCAAGTCTGGAAATCAGTATTTATTTACTATTATGGATAGAGTAACTAGATATCCTGAAGCAATCCCCGTGTGCAGTATAAATACGACAGCAGTACTTAAGGCCTTAACTATGTTTATTTTCTGCTTTGGCATTCCTAAATCTATTCAAAGTGATCAAGGTACTAAGTTTACTGCCAAAGTTTTTAGAGAAGCATTAACTAGGCTGGGAATAATTCACAACTTATCCACTGCCTATCATCCTCAGTCCCATGGCGAATTGGAAAGATTCCATCAAACATTAAAAATCATGATGAAAACTTTTTACATGTATTTTCCTACAGACTGGGATGATTCACTACCTCTTTTGCTGTTCGCAATGAGGGAAACTGTGCAGGAGTCCACAGTACTTTACCACTGAGCTAGATGGGGTTGTGAGAGAAGTGAATGCGAGGGTCTTGGCCAGAGGTGTGGAGTTAAAAGATAGAGAATCAAACACAAAGTGGGAGTTTTCACAGTTGCTTTTTGCTGATGACACTGTGCTCTTGGGATTTTCTGAAGAGAAGCTGCAGAGGTTGGTGGATGAATTTGGTAGGATGTGTAAAAGAAGAAAATTAAAAGTGAATATAGGAAGGAGTAAGGTTATGAGGATAAAAAAAAGATTAGGTGACGAAAGATTGGATATCAGATTGGAGGGAGAGAGTACGGAGGAGGTGAATGTATTCAGATATTTGGGAGCGGACGGTCCAAGGGGTTTTATGAAAAAAGGGTGAATCATAAAAATTTGAGGGGAAAAAGGGGGCCCTTGCCAGGAGTTGGGGAAAAAAAGTTTTCCTTGGAAACAAAAAAAAAGTAGGGGGATACCAAACCCTTTAAGGGGTTTAAGCATGGGTATAAAGTTGCAGTGAAAAACCTACAGTTTTGGGCGAGGGGAAGGGGTGTAAAAAAGAGGAAAGATTTTAAGTAGAGGAAGGTGCATTGCCAGACTTTTCCCCAGAGGCTGGGAAGGGGTTGAATGGTTCCTTAAAAGAATGGAACGAAAAACCCAGGACTTCAGAGGTATAAATAGAGGGAAAGGCGGGGGTTTGGGGTCGGCGGGGAAAAGGTTTGGAAATTAAAATTTTATAATGGGGCGGGATTCCAGTTTTTTTTCTTAGGTTTTTTGATAAAAAAGGGGAACAAAGTTTTTAATTTAGAAAGATTCAAAAACCGGGGGAACTTGAGTCCTGGGTAAATAATGTCTCCTCTGAGGAAGGGTGTTAAGTTGATTTAATAAACTTTAGAAAAAATATAAAAAATATATAATTTTAAATTTTTTTTTTTTAAAATTTTTTGGGAATGTATGTGAAGAAAATAAAAAATAATCTTAGGTTTTCCTAATTTTAAAGTTTTTTATATATGAAAATATTTTGCAAAAAGAACTAATTCCATAATAAAATAAAATTTTATTAACAACATTATTTTTTTGGGGCCATTAAATTTAATGCTTGGGGAAATTTTTTTTTTAAATTAAATAATTTTTTTAAATAAAATTTTTTAATTATATAAAATATTTATTTTAAAAAATATTATAATATATATATAATTATATATATTTATATATATATATATATATATATAAAAAAAATATAATATATATAATATATATATATATATTAAATAAAATTATATATATATATATTAAATATATATATTTTTGAATGAGAGGGAAAATTTTTCAACAGATAGGAGTAGCGAGCGATAAGGGAACGATAGTTTGATTGCCGGCTGCTTGTTAAAGGGTAGGGTCAGTTAGCTTTCCCTATCCCCTTTCCCCCCCGAAAGGTGACGTGTGGGGCCCCCGGCCCAAGAAATCCCGATCACGCTCCCAGCACAACTGTAAGTAAAAACCCGCTCCTTTTTTGGGACTAATTTGGGAAAAATTTTCACTTTTGCCCAAAAATAAACTTATCCTTTCAGCCTTGATCTCCATTTTAGTTTTAATAATCCCCATTGCTTTTAATACAGTACTTTATCAGGAGAGTGATTTCTTAACATGGGAAAATTGTCTCTCTTTCAGTTTGGGAATGACAGTCGGGTCCCTGCCAACCAACAAAGTGTTGGGTAACTACTGAAACCGGCCCTTGAGACGTCACATTATGTCTACCTACCTTTTTAATTGAACGGACCTACCCCTCATTTGCAGTGGTAAAGAACCGGGCTTTCCTGTCACGGACGACTATTTCAAGGCCTAAATCTCGAAAACTAGCTTGGGTTGTCACTAAACCCCTGTGCCCCCCCCCCCCCCCCCCCATCACAGCAAGGCTACCAATTTCTAGAAGACGGTGTAAACCCTCAACCAACCACCATAAAAATTATAAATTAGCGTTGAACAATGTCATTTTTTCTTTTATTTTTCATTTTTTTTTTAAAAGTAGATACCCCTTCATTTTTCCAATTTTTTTATCTTTGCATTACAAAATAAAGTGTTTTTTTTGTAATTTATTTTCTTTTCTATTATTAATTTTCTGAGGAGGAGCCAGCCTTATTACAGGGCGAGTAAACCTTTCACAATGGCGCCCTTGCCGGATAACTCAACGAATAATGTTTTTGCTCCATCTCGAATCTACCTTTGGGAAAACTTAAAATCCGCAACCCACAGAGGGTTACCCCAGCCTTTTTAATCATTCTCTATGGTGGGACTACAGTACAGGTTTTTAAAAAAACATTTGGTGTTTGTTAACCCAAATTTTTGTAAGTCAAGTAAAGGAGGATATACTATTTTTCTGTCACTTTTTTTTTTTGACTTGAAAACGTTTTGGGGGAATAGTCTGGGGACCCGAGTTTTTCCATGACAAGTTTTTTTCATTGACTCTTTTTTAATTTCAAGAGAATGTTTGGGACACTCTTGTTGTGAGAAGTTTGGGAGGGTCAAGGGACCCAATTCACTTACTCTTTCTCGGACCCGGCATAGAACCCCTCCGTTTTCTTCAACATACGTTTAATCGAAGCAGGAATAAAACCCTCCTTTTTATTTACAGTTTGGCGGGAGCGGGAATTTGAACCCTCCGTTTTCTTTATTACCGTTTCTTTTTCCCCTGTGTTTAAGTTATTCTTGAAAGTAGGAGGAATACCAGTTCGGGATGAACGCGGGAGTAAGTTAGGATCACGGGGAAAATTTTTTGGAAGCCCAAAAAATTAAAAAGGGGTAAGGGGAAGGAAAAAAGGAAGAAAAGAAAAGAAGAAAAAAAAGGGAGGAGAAAGGGGGGAAAAAAAGGAGAAGATCGAACTGAAAGAGAAACCCAAGATAGACAAAAGAGGGGAGTGAAGCAAAAAGGAGTGTGTAGACTTGATCTTGGAGAGGTGGTACGTGAGGAAAAAGCTAAAATACGTGGGGAACAAGTTAGGTTAAAAGAACTGAGGAAAGAGCAAAAGATAAGAATTGGGGAAAAAAGCAGAGAGAGTGAACTGCAAGAGAAAAAAAGACGCGAGCTCAAAAAATGTCGCCTTGAATTAGGAAAAAAATTTAAACTTTTACAAAACAAAAATTTAGAGGAAGGAGTAATTGAACATCAAGCAGCTAGTGCCAATTCCAAACAATTTACCCCCCTTCACAGAAGGGTGAAGAATTACTTTACTTATCGGGTTGAAAAAACCGCTACCCTGTGAATGGCCTGGAAAACCTGGGCTACCGGGTTTTAGGAATGTTATTTTCTGATACAGCTTTGAATTCATGCAACTTTGTCGCACGATATCATATGAATTATAACCTACTGAAAAAGGGCAACCCAAAAGCAATAAAAAAACCACAAATTCTTACGGGAAAGATTTAAAGTATCCCCCTTACAGCCGGGCCCAAAACTTTCAGCAGTTACAGGTACACTTTTTCGTTTTTTCGCTTTTGGGAAAAGATTTTCGGAAATTGACACAGTTATAATCTCTTAGACTTCAGGGTTGCTCCGTTCCTGACAGCTTTTTCCTCACCAATAAAACATTCATTAGAGAATTAACCGATTAAAGCTGTGAAGTTGCTGGGGCCGCTGACTTGTATGCTGAGGTCCATTCCTAAAAGACCTAAAGGGATCAAACCCTTTAAGGGGCAATGGTTCCCTAACCCAAAGATAAAAAGCCAACAGTAAACAAATACCAGCTATTATAGAAACATGTCATGGGTGTGGTGGATCGACATAAACTCCTGATTGCCCTTTCCCAAAAATAGAGAAAGTTGGTAGATTTTTGTTGACGGTAATAACAAAGCACCTTTCTTTTTCAGGAACATTTAAGGGTATAAAGTCTCAGACATATTACGTGACACTGATGAAAGTGCATCAAATTTCGGACAAACTGTTCCTTACTTTAAACTCTCTGTGTTCCTCTGTCTTTCAGATTACTTGGGTCGTGAAAATACTTTCCCTACAATCATTGTTACTTGAAAATAAATGGTTCACCGGTTGGACTAATGCGGTAACCCAATTTAAACTGTTCTATAATATTTGGGAAACATTAAAGGTGCATTTTTCCCATCAGGGGATCTTTCGTCCCCACCTGGGATCTAAGTTTTCCAGTCCTCTTCCTTGCAAGTTAAATAAGCCCTTTAACATCCGCACCGGAAATGCATTGTCTCGTACTGTTCGGGGGGTTTGGAAAAGAGGGATACTGCTCTCGATAGTAGGTAGCAGGATCACCTGTCCACTCACAGGTAAATTTAAGGGTATTGCCTCCGGCACTCTAATGTCTTGACTAGGGCTTCAGACCATAAACCCTGCCTTCTCCTACCCCTTCCTCCACCGTAAGTCCTATATTTTCCAAGATTTTATGTCCAAGGAGACTTTGTCAGTATACGCCGTTTGCCCTTCAATTCGGATTGTCTAATAAGCTTTTAACAACAAAGTTATCCACGGGAGATAGTATCTCATAAGTTTGAATATTTTAATGGATCCTATAAAAATCTGATTTAATCTCATTCTTCAAGGATAGATTATTCCCCCCTTGTTTTCCCTTTAAACCATGTCGAGAGAGTTCTTCAAATGGCCATGATTTGGCCAGTTACAAACATTTGGGCCATCGTAAGACGTGGTATAAACAAGACATTATTGTTGGCCAAGCATATATTTACAGGTTACAAAGAGGGTATTTTGCAATAGGTGTCAGGCGTTACTGCACAAATACACACCTCCTAGTTCCTTTTAATTTTATTAAACTAAAACTTCCCTCCTGCAAAACGAGATATCCACATAGAGACGGAATGTTTGGCCCTGTGTGGGTGATCCCAAACTTAAATTTTATTATGGGAAAAGAATTTATTTTGAGACGGATCACAAACCTTTGATATACCTAGAAACTTTAAGGGAACCAAAGTCCCTCTTAAGGTTACATTGGCACTCCAAGCTTTTAAGTTTCATATTGTGTATATCAATGGTTCATCCAATTATTTCTCTGACTGGTTCAGTCATGACAGTCAGTAGATTAGTTGCCTTACGCGACTTCGTATTAGAACTTTTTCCTCGCCTATTCTTCTTATACGCCTTACTACAAGTCTTGGTATGGGGGAGTGTGAGGGAAAAGTTCAACTGATAGGATTAGCGAGCGAGTATATGGTGACGATAGTTTGATTGCCGGCTGCTTGTTAAGGTAGGGTCAGTCTAGCTACCGCTATCCCCCCCGCTTTCTCCCCACCCCGAAAGGTGACGTGTGGGGCTCCGGCCAAACAGTAATCACTCGACTCACAGCTCCCAGCATAACTGTAAGTAAAAGCCTCTGCTCCTATTCTAGTGGATATTGGTTGAAAGCTTCACTTTTGACCAATAATAAACTTAGTCCTTTCAGCCTTGATCTCCATGTTAGATGTTTAGATAATCACCATTCCTTTTAAATACAGTACTTATCATGGAGAGTGATTTCTTAAGCAGTGGGTAACCTGTCTCTCTTTCCAGCTTGGAATGACAGCTCGGGTCACCTGCCAACCAACAAGAAGTGTTGAAGGAGACGGACTGAAACCGTCTCGAGACGTCACATTAATGACTTACCTGATTAATTGGGACAGCACTACCCTCATTTGCAGTGGTAAAGAAACCCCAAATTCCTGTCATCTTGAAAGACTATTCAAGGCTCTAGACTCTGAAGAACTATCGTTGGGTGTCACTAAACACCTGGACCCCCCTCATCAGCAACGCTACAATTTCTAGAAGACGGTGTCAACCTCAACCAGACACCCAGTATTAACTTTTATTTTATGTTGATTCAAATCCATTTTCCCCTTTCATTGTCATTTTTTCTTTTAAAATAGGATACACCTTTATATTTCAATGTTTTAAACTTTGCATTACTAAATAATAAAGTGTTTATCTTGGAATTATTTCTTTTTCATTCATTAATTTTTCTGAGGAGGACCAGCCTGGAAAAACTGTCTAAGTTGTTACAGGCTGATAAGCCTTAACTTGAATACAATAGTATGTATAAAGCCATGAATTTCCTCCGCTCCTCCGAAGCCGGAAAGCCAAGTTTCAGAAGCATTTCCCTCTGGAAAGGCCACACTGAGGTGCTGGAAACATTTAAAGTGGCTGCCCTTGGTCCCTGTTGGGGTCGATGAGTCTGAAACCCAATTCTTAAGGAAACGTTTTGGCATTTTTTTCCTATGATCCAAGGTCTCTGATCCCACTGTGACAAATTGATACTGTGGCTTAAGTCCATTATTTTTGGGTCTTTTACTCCTCCCTGTCGCCCCACACTGTGATGGAAATAGGTGTCAGGCCATTTGACACACAGTATAGTCCCATGTTAAGAGCGAGCCATTCTTCCAAGGATAGATGGTGAAACCCCTTGGGGTGGTTTGCTGGTTGGGAATTGTTGCTGCTAGTGATGGGGCTCCCTCTCGGGGAACCCGCTGTGGCAAGGGTTCTCTTATATGTCGTTGACTCCCTTGTGGTTGCAGCCAGCCTTTGTTTGGAACAGTTAAGACGATTAGACCGTATTGGGCTGCTTGCGCTTCACGCCCAAAAACCATATAATCTGTGGAATTGAGACAGCAAGGCGCAGAGCCACTGCAATACAGAGGGCCTTTGGGCGAGTCGCGTTCCATTGCCGATATGGGAACTGTTTGGCGGAAGTCCCCGGAGCGAGGTGGCTCACAGCCCTTTGATGGGCAGTCTCCATATCGAGTTTCGCCTGAGCATGTGGCAAAACACCTTTTCACCCATCGGGCACCGCTTGACTGTTTGGAAAGGCAGTCTAGCACTGGGTTTGGTGCTGAAACAGGGAAGACTCTCCCATTCAGTGGGCACTGGCTAGCTAGGGTCCGATTCCCGCTGAGTCACTGAGGTTATCCCAAAAAGAATTTTATACAACTCGTTTGATGCTATGGAGAGGTAGTAAAGGGTGGTGAGCAATCTGGGAGGATCGATACTCTACCCCCAAGCCTGACTGAAGTGAGGATTGCAAGCACTGTCCATCTTAAGGGAAAGATTCAATACACTCTTAGCATTGTCTTTAGGAAGCATATTCCTGATTTTTGGGCTGCTGAAGGGAGAGCACTCAAAGTAAATAAGTTTTGGGATTGACAAGCACCTGTGAGTGGGAAGGCATCATGTGGTCATGTCTTTAAAATTTCCCGCTTTCCCTCGTCCGGAGGTCTGAGACTTTTTTTTCTAGTATCAGATCATTGCATTGACCAAGAGAGCACCAAGAGAGTGCTATTGGCTGGATCAAGGCTCGGGTCCCGGTAAGGGCGCACTAAATTTTGGATCACTGTTGGGGTTTGGGAGAAACTATTTCACATTTGGTGGGTTAAAGAAAGGCCAGGGTTTCTCGCATGTCTTAATTTTACTGATGTCTCTAGGAGAGATTTTGTTGTGCCCGCTAAAAGGGGACCTTAAAAAAATACCCCGCTGGGATTGAACCCGCGGTCAGAAATCTCAAAACTCCAGCCGTCGCGTTAGCCACTAGACCAGCTAGCCACAAATAAGATTCGTCCAATAGGTATATTTCTACACCATAGAAAGTTAGACAGGCACCGTGACCACAATGCAAGTTTTTCAGACGAAAACTCCACCCAGCATGGCCGTGAAAGAACTCTAGCTCAAGCCCTTCACTGCCGTTTAACTGACTCAGAAATCGTAATGACACGATTGCAAACAAACATATCCGGCTGGATTGAACCCGCTTTAGAGAGGGCTCAAAACTCCAGCCCGTCGCTCTAGCACTAGACCAGCTAGCCCCCGTAGCGGAGATTCGTCTCTAAAAACTTTTCCATTTGTGGGCATAGTGGTGCCTGTGCTAACCTTCTATGGTGTAGAAATATGCCTAGTTGGACGAATCTATTTTGGCTAGCTGGTCTAGTGGCTAACGCGACGGGGTGGAGTTTTGAGACTCTCTGACCCCGGGTTCAATCCCAGCCGGTAGGTTTGTTTGCAATCGTTTTCATTAACGATTTCGTGAGTCCCGGGGACCATTATCCAGGAACCAGATATTGACTCGCTGGGAGTGCTTCTGTACTTCCTTGATGACCAAACAGAATGAAGGGGGGAAGGGTCCCCCTTTTTTCACGCCCTCACATGAGGGCAATTTCATGGTCCCCAAACAATTTTGGAAGTCACACTATAAAATTCTATGAAGGAATAAAGGGAAAGGAATTTTTTGTAAACTGCTTGGGGAAACCCGCATCCAAATTTTGAGTTGAAACGTTTGGGAAAGCCCAATTGACCAAGGCTTTTTTTCATCGGACAAGTTTTTGATATATACCGTGCTGCAGGGCAGTGCTTAACAGCCAATTAACGCCGAAACCCGGGTGAGTTGTTTCAGCTGCATCGCTTCTTGGGCTCACTCTCTTATTGCAGCCTTGGCGGGTAGGCGCTGAGGTTTCCCACTAATTGATCCCCCCTTTTTCCAGAGGCACACAAAGAAGGACCAAAAAAAGGGGTCGATGTCCTGGGACACTGCCACCAGGCACAGGTTGGAAAATTTGGGGAGTTCAACAGCAAACTCTCTGAAAACCCCACCTTTTTGCTGAATTGAGTATTTGTTTTTTAAATATTGAGGCCATAAACGGTTTAACCTCCTGCTGACCCTGGAAAATGACATGCAAACTTTATACACATCAGCATCCTGTAAGGTAGGATGTTTTTCCTGCTGCAAAAGTCAGGGAGGTCAATGTTGGTACTGGAGCCCTGGGTGGATGTTTGCCTTCGAGCTTGCTCGTGCGACGTCCTTGAGAGCGATGGTATCCTCACTTTATAAGCCTGAGTCTACTTATTACCCTCTTCTATTTTTTGCTAATTTGGGCTCTGATTTTTGAGGCGTCGGGTGTTGTCGCCCTAAGGGAAAGACGGACGAGGTTGCTATCCTAGGGGAAAGGCATTTTGCCCTAATAACATGTGTTGCTAGTGACTTGTCCTCCTTGGTGGGACAGCCAAACAGGCATTGCCAAAAGACAAGTTGTCAGGAATGTTGTTTGAATTAGCTCGTTACTTTCTTCTAAAGGTTAGTGAATTTGCAGCAGCTTGAGGGGGAGCCGCTTGGGGAAAGTGTGTCAGAGTCTTGATGGGTTTAATTTGATTTTCAGAAATTTTGGTCCCTGCAGAGGTAAGTCACGGTAGCTGTCACCTGTCTCTGGGAGGGGCTGTTGTGTTCTATTTTGGGGCTCTCCTGGAGTTAGACATCCATTGTGGCACAGATGTGCCCGTTGAGGATTGAGTGCACATTCCCTGCATGGGGAAAATGATCTCGTGATCGAGGGCAACGCTTTACAGACAGAGCAGAGAGTGTCTAAATGGGGTTAAACCGAGTGGGGATCTGTAAAAGTGGCTTCCCAGGATCAGTCTTGGGGCCGTTGTGTTTATATATATATCAATGATCTTGATGAGGGAATACTGGAAATGAACAAATTCGCCAATGACACAAAGATAGTAAAGGGTAATTGATTCAAACGTAGATAAAAGGGAACTTCAGGAATTTAGCAACTCAAATCGGTCAGAAATGGCCAGGATGCACTCAGTGTTTGAAAATGCAAGGTTCTGAAGCTCGGGAGTGTCCATAACCATAGCATTTATAAGTTAAATAATGTAGAACTTAGCCGTACAGATTGTGAAAAGGACTTGGGAGTTATGGTGAGCAGTAACCTTTATCCAAGACAGCAGTGCCTAAGCGCACATAATAGGGCAAATAGATTATTGGGATTTATATCAAGAAGTGTAAGCAACAGAAGTGCACGATTGCAGTAACTAGTGACATGGTCCTCAGACAAATAGAGAAACTAAAGCCTAACAAATCCCCAGGCCCTGTTGAACTGTTTGCAAGGGTGTTAAAGGAATGTAAAGAGGAACTTCGCCTACCTTTGGCTAATCTTTTTAAATATCACTACAAACTGGTACAGTGCCTGATAAGTGGTAAATGACAAATGTAATACCTATTTACAAGGCAGGTAAAAGGTCCTTGGCTTCGAACTATAGACCAATAAGCTTAACCTCCATAGTGGGAAAATTTATGGAATCAATAATTGCCGAAGCAATTCATAGCCATCTTGATAGGCACAGATTGATTAATGAATCTCAACACGGTTTTACAAAGGGGCGTTACTGTCTTACGAATTTACTAACATTTTTCACTAAGGTGTTTAAGGAGGTAGATTATGGTAATGGTAATGGATTTTAGTAAGGCTTTCGATAGAGTTCCATATCAGAGGCTATTGGGGAAACTTAAGGCACACGGAATAGGAGGAGAAATCTTTTCCTGGGTAGATGCATGGCTGACAAATAGGCAGCAGAGAGTTTGCATAAATGGGGAGAAATCAGAATGGGGCACGTCACAAGCGGTGTTCCTTAGAGGTCAGTGTTGGGTCCGTTGTTGTTCACAATTTACATAAACGACATAGATGAGGGAATAAATAGCGATATAAGCAAATTTGCTGATAACACAAAAATAAACCGTCCAATTCATTCTCATTAGGACAGCAGAGCACTCCAGTATGATTTGAATATGACTCACGAAATCGTAATGACACGATTGCAAACAAACCATACCACGGGCGGGAATAGAACCCGCGATCAGAGAGTCTCAAAACTCCAGACCGTCGCGTTAGCCACTAGATTGCGAGTTCTATCCCCGCCCGTGGTATGGTTTGTTTGCAATCGTGTCATTACGATTTCGTGAGTCATGTTAACGGCTTTGAGGGGACTTGAGCTAGAGTTCGTCACGGCCACGCTAGCTGGAGATTCGTCTGTAAAAACTTGCATTTGTGGCCACACTG
Organism: Cherax quadricarinatus; assembly: GCF_026875155.1. Classification (NCBI taxonomy): domain Eukaryota; kingdom Metazoa; phylum Arthropoda; class Malacostraca; order Decapoda; family Parastacidae; genus Cherax; species Cherax quadricarinatus. The sequence goes on from NC_069400.1 coordinate 58,092,048, forward strand.
GTGGCTATGCTAACCTTCCCATGGTGTAGAAATATACCTAGTTGGACGAATCTTATTGTGGCTAGCTGATCTAGTGGCTAACGCGACGGTCTGGAGTTTTGAGACTCTCTGATCGCGGGTTCTATTCCCGCCTGTGGTATGGTTTATGATTTGAACAGACTGATGCCATGGTCGGAGAAGTGGCAGATGCAGTTTAATATAGACAAATGCAAAGCTCGAAATGTTGGACAGGAAAATAACCATGTGACATATAACTAAATAATGAAGATCTAAATACTACTGATTGCGAAAAGGATTTAGGAGTTCTGGTTAGCAGTAATCTAAAACCAAGACAACAATGCATTAGTGTTCGCAATAAAGCTAACAGAATTCTTGGCTTCATATCAAGAAGTATAAATAATAGAAGTCCTCAGGTTGTTCTTCAACTCTATATATACTTGGTTAGGCCTCATTTAGACTATGCTGCTCAATTCTTGTCACCGTATTACAGAATGGATATAAATGCTCTGGAAAACGTACAGAGGAGGATGACAAAGATGATCCATTATCAGAAATCTTCCGATAGGATAGACTGAGGGCCCGAATCTGCACCTTCGAAAGAGTAGAATAAGGGGAAAATGACGGGTGTAAAAGGGAAAACGGAAATAAAAAAAGGGGATATAAATAGCATCTAAAAATTTCCACCCGGGGTAAAAAAGGTTTCAAGTTGGAAAAATTCGATTAAAAAGGATATAGGAAAGACTGGTTTGGAAAAGAACGTGGTGAGGGGAACAAACTCCCGAGTCAGTTTTTTAAATAAACGTTGGTTTTTAAAAAAAGGCAAAAAATGCATGATGGGTGTGGGGGGCTGTGATTTGGGCCTGACACTTGTGCTGCTGGGGGTGGTTGTTTTTTTTTCCCTTTATGGAGGGACCCGACGGTGGGTCTTGGGGCTAATCCGGGGGGGAGGGAATTTGGACTGCTCCCCAGGGAGTAGGGGTTGCAGTGTTCCTTCTTTATTATGTTCTTAGTTCTTACGATACTGCAGTTCTGACAAACGTATAAAAAAAACTAAAAAAGGAGGATAACGCGCAGGCCTGTTGGGCCCTACTCGGCAGGTTCTTTTTCAATCCCCTACTAAAAAAACATTTGCTCAACCCAATTTTCAATGCTCCCCCAAAAAATAAGGTCTGTAACCTATTCGCTCATTTGCAATCCACTCAAAACCAAAAACCCCCCCCTCATATTTTATCCAACCCAATTTGAAGCAACCAAAGTCCTAGCCTAAAAACCCCAAATGGTAAAGTGTTTTCATCATCAATACCCTATTTCCAAACCCCTACTTTCCAAGTCCTTTCTAAATCTAAATTGTCTAAATTTAAAATCCATTTTGCGGTCTCTCTTTGGGAGATATCCTCAAGACCTTGTTAAACCCCTTTTTTAAACCCACTTTCCCCTTATACACTTCGATAGTCTCCCCCCATTCTTCGCTAAAATGAATTAATTTAAGAGTCTCTATCTTTTTTCATAAGGAAGATTTCTAATGCAAAATTTTAATTTAGTCGTTCATCGAAATTTTTTAAA
>NC_069400.1:58094110-58120307 GCF_026875155.1 Cherax quadricarinatus
AATTTTTGCGGGTAGACAGGTACTGCAAGGAATTGCAATCCCTTCCCTTGAAACTGGGACGTATTCTTTGGAAAAAGTATATGTATGCAAGGGTGGGTTCACCCTTCTGGGGAGGAGTGGTTGCATTAGCCAATTAAATTGAGAGGAATTGTGTTGTCTTCAAATTTAAAAACTGATAGATTTTAGGGGTATGGTGTTTGGGGAAAAACAATCGGTGCAGCTTGTGAAAAAACAGCAGTTATTACTGGAATACCCGGGATATTTAAAAAAGAAACATTCAAAATAAAGTTCTAGTAATGGCAATAAAATTGAAAACAAACAAACAAATATTTAGAGGGAAGAGTGACTAGCTCCCTTTAAGGGTTTCTATACAAATAGTAGGAGTCTAAAAAATTAAGATGAGGACTAAATTATGGCAATTAGGTAAATAGATATTATTGGTATAACAAGACCTGGTAAAACCTGAAAGATAGAAAAATGCCTTCTGAATGCAAAATACGGGTTTAAAAACTTTTCCCACACTGATGGGGTAAACAGGGGGGTGGGGGAGTGGCCTGTATGTCTAGAAAATTTAAATTGGTCTTGAAGAATAAAAATGGGAAAACATCAAACCAGAATTGTTTAGCTACAGTTTCTCGAGGGACTGACAAAAAATTTTTGGGGTGTGATTTTGGGCCCCCAAACCTTGATAGGGAGTGCAGTAAGCTGTTATGAGATGAAATTCATAAGGCATTAGATAGAAAAATTTTGTGATAATGGAGATTTTAATTTTAGACAAATTGATTGGAACAAATGACAAAATTTTGACTATGACTTTTTTTGGGTTTTCGGGATGCTTTTTTAGAACAGGTTTGACAAAAAAACTAAGGGAACAATCTGCTTGATTTGGTTTTTGATGATTTTGGGGGAAAAGTGATCACAAATCATTAGTTTCAAAATATCATGGAAAACCCCAAAACTGTAATCAAAACTTGTCCCAGATTTTTACTTGGGCCCCTTCATGGACTAAAAATTTTTCCTGGTGGGATAAATTGTGATGTCCCAACTATGGGTCAGGTGGTGATCTTGGTTGCCAATAGACTTTTTTTGAGCTGTTTCAGCTGCCCAAAAACTTTTTTCCGAGTGAGAAATTAATCTAACAAAAATGATCCCCAAAAAGGATGAACAAAAGAAAAAACATTCATTGGTCAAAAGAGGCATATATGGCGTATCAAAGGGGATGGGGAGTTAAAAAATCATTATTCAATTAAAGAAGAAATAAAGAAAGGAATGAAAAGCAAAATGGATTTTGAGGCTAGGGGCGCAGGGATTTAAAGACAAACCAAAAGGGTTCTTTCAAATACAGAATAAGATTAGGACAAAATTGGCCCACTTAAGTAACTCTGTTCAGATCACTGACATTAAGGATATGGTGAAATTCTAAAACCACTTCCTCTCATTTTTCACCCAGGAAAACACTAGCTTTTTTCCCTGAAATAATAGATTATGTAAAAAGGGATAATAAACTATTACGATTCGGTAACAATCGTAAACAAAACCTAACAAAACCCCAGGCCCTGTGAACTTTTTGCAAGGCGTTAAAAGGGAATGTAAAAAAGAATTAGCATATTTGGCAAATCTTTTTAACTTATAACAAACTGGCATATACCTGATAAGGGGGAAAATGGAAAAAGTAATATATTTACAGGCGTGACGGTCCTTGCTTTGAACTATAGACCAAAAAGGGCCTTACCTCCATAGTGGAAAATTGATGGAACAATAATTGCCGAGCAATTTGTACCATCTTGATCACAGATTGATTAATGAATCTCAACACGGGGTTTTCAAAGGGGCGTTCCTGTCTTACAATTTACAACTTTTTTTACTAAGGTGTTTGAGGAGGTAGTCATGGTAAAAAATAGATACTTGTATATGGAGTTCAGTAAAAGGGTTTCGTAGAGTTCCACATCAAGGCTATGAGAAACTTAAGGCACACGGAATAGGGGGAGAATTTTTTTTTTTTGAAAGGCGGGTAAAATAGGCGCAGAGAGTTTGCATAAATGGGGAAAATCAATGGGGGGGGCCCTCACAAGCGGTTTTTTCCCCAGGGGTCATTTGGCCCGTTGTTGTTCACAGTTTACATAAATGACATAGATGAGGAATAAATAGCGAATTACAAATTTGCTGATGCACCAAAAAAAGCCCCAATTATTCTAATGGGACATAAGCCTCCGGGTGATTGAATAACGATGCATGGTCGGGGAAAATTGGGAGATGCAGTTTGATATTGACAAATGCAAAGTTCTAAAAGTTGGAAGTTAAATTACCATGCCACATAAAAACTAAATAATGAGATCTTAATACTACTGTTTTCAAAGGTTTTAGGATTCTGGTTAGCAGTAATCTAAACCAAGACAGCAGTGCATTAGTGTTCGCAAAAAAGCAACAGAATTCTTGGCTTGTACTAAAGTAAAACAATAAAAGTCCTCAGGTTGTCTTAAATCTTAATCCGGGGTTAGGCCCCATTAGACTATGCGTCGTTCTTCACCGTATTACAAAAATGGATAAATGCCGGAAAACGTACAGAGGGGGGAAACAAAGATGACCCCCGTATCAAGGGATTTTCCCTAGAGTAACTGAGGCCCGTTTTCCACCTCTCGAAAGGTAGTTTAAAAGGGGGATTTATCGGGGTGTAAAAAAGGAAAACAGAATAAAAAAAGGGGTTTAAATAGCGTGCGAAATTTCCAGCCAAGACGGACTCGCAGCAATGGTTTTAAGTTGGAAAAATTCAGATTCGGAAGGTATAGGGAAACACTGGCTTTGGAATAAGTCGTGGGTGATGGAAAAAACTCCCGAAAACAGTTTTTGAGGGTAAAAAGTTGTGTAGTTCAAAAAAAAGGTTTTAAAAAAATGATTGGGTGGGGGGGTGTGAGTTGGATTGACTAGCTTGTGCTGCTGGATCTGGGTTTGTGCTCCATCCCTTTGGTGGAGGGACCCAATGGGGGGGGTCTTGCCCCCGGGGGGATGGGGGTTTGGCTAATCCGGGGGGGGTGAATGGGCCTGCTCTGCAGGGTCAGAGGCCCGTTGCGTATTCCTTCTTTTTTTGTTCTTAGTCAATCTGAAGCTGAAATACTGGCGCGCTATCATCGTCACCCAGAGGTTTACCTGAATTTACATGGAAAGGGTTTTTGGGGATCAACGCCCCCTTTGCTCGGTCTGAACCAGGTTCATGGGGATCAGGGTCTAACAAAAACCCTATTTCCAAAAAAAATAAAAACTCTGAAAAAAAAAAATGTTCTTAGCTGTGCTACCTTTTAAACTCTTGCGATGCGCTGACTAAAAAAGTTCTGTTATGAAGAGATTTTAAACATTTCGGGGATATTTTTCACATGCATAGCCCCAAACATCAACCCCCCAGCTTCCCCTTTTAAAAGGGGTGGTCTTGAGATCAGTACACACTTTTTCCCCAATTTTGTGTCCCCAAACTCCCGTCGATTACTGTAAACAAGGGTGGTTTTTTCCTGATTTTAACAGGGGGGCAGTTATTTTATCTGCTTGAAGACTTATGGGGGTATTCTCGATTTCATCTTTTCCCTTTTCCCCTATCTTTCGTTACATAACAAACTGTAAAATTTTTTTAGTTTATTTTAGGCTTTTTTATTTAGCTTGTCTCGTATAGGTTTTTCAAGACTATCGTAATCGTTAAGACGAACTAGTTGCCTGAAATGGCAAGTTTTAGGTTAGAAAAAAATTGGGATTATCAAATTTTAATTTTTTGTATCCCGTCCCACCAGAGGTCACTTCCTTTACTTTTTGCGACAATGAAAAATTCTTCAGTCTGTGTAAAAATGCGTAACCGATAAGAAGTGTTTTGGGTGGTTATAACAGCAGTGCTTGGTTCACAAGTTACCAGCAGCAGTGTTCTAGTTCCCAATTTCTAGACAGCAGGTTTTTTTTAACAAGTGACTAGTCACAGTGTTCTGGTTAAAAATTTTACCATCAGCAGTTTTGGGTTCAAAATTAACCCAGCCAGCAGTGTTCTGGTTTACAGGTTACTAGTCAGCAGGCTCGGGTTCAAAATTGCCAGTCGCAGTGTTCTATTTCCCCCAAGTTACTAACACAGTGTTCTGAAAACAAGTACTATCCATGTTCGGTTAACGTTACCAGTCAGCAGGTTCTGGTTCACAAGTTCTAGCAGATGTTCTTGTTCCAGTTAAAGTCAGCAGGTTCTGGTTCACAATTATAGTCAGCGTGTTTTTGCAAGCTACCAGTCAGCAGTTTTTCGGGTTCACAGTTAGAGTCAGCAGTGTTAAGGTTCACAATTTCCCATCAGCAGTGTTCTGGTTTTACAAGTTACCAGTCAGCAGGTTCTGGTTCACAACTTACCACCCAGCATGTTTGGTTCACAAGTTATGAGTCGCAGGTTCTAGTTCACAACTCCCAGTCAGCAGTGTTTGGTTCATATTTCCCACCCAGCAGTGATCTGGTTCAAAGTTACCAGTCAGCTGTTATCAGGGTTCTGCATGACTTGAATGTAAATTTAGTGGGAAGGTGCCTAATGTATGAATGTTATAATTGTAAATAATAATTTTATAATTCATAATATGCATTTGGGGGCACTGAAAAGACTCTGAATGTTTTTTAAAAGAAATCCGCTGGGTAGTTTTTTTTCCCGACTGGTTTGGGTACGCGGGGTAGGTGGCGGGGGGGAGTCACGTGGGATCGCATGGTGTGGGGCTGCGTGGAGATGCTTTTTTAACCCAAGTTTGTATTTTTGGTATCCTTTTGTTTAAAAAACCCCAAGCCATAGGCTTTCTGTAGCCCCCCCTAGGCTTGACAGGGTCAGGGTGCTGTGGATGAGTGGGGAAAATAAGAAATGGGGTTTATATTATAGTGACGGCCTGGCCTGACAGGCCTTGGTTAGGGGGTTGGCCTCCAGCCAGCATTTTTTGTTTCCCCTCTTTGGGCGTTTAGGATTAAGGTGTTTCTAGAGTTTTTTTTATATAGTTTTCTGTTGTAAATTGAAAATTTTTTCAAACGGGAATTTTCCCAAACCCTCTTTAACCCCCCATTAAAGTAACACATACGGTTTAGCGCTTTCTGTTTTTGACTGGGATAGCCCTGTTTATGCTTGAGATGTGTGTAATTTTTACCTTTGCCCTTAGAAAAAAGCTCAACCCCCCTATCCCCATTTCTGTGTAACATGGTGGCCTTGGGGGGAAAAATACAAATTTTTTTGGTAATTCAACTTTGCAACCTGGAAAGTCAATAAATTCTGACGGGGTTTGGGTTTAGAGGAAGATTCACTATAATACTTACACTAAAACAAAATTTACCTTTGTTTGAAAATTTTGCGGTTTTTTTGGGTGTTATTATTCTAAACCCTGTGCAAAATTTATTTTTGTGTAAAATTGCGGGTTTTAGGGGGTTTATTTAAAATACCCGTAATTTTTTTTACCTTTGTGTGAAATATGCTGGTTTTTAGGGTGTTATTTTTAAATTAATACTCTGTGAATAATTTACCTTTCTGTCCCCATTTGTTATTTTTAGGGTTTTATAATACATAAATTTTTTTGTGCTAATTTCCCTTGCAGGGAAAATCTTGCGTTTTTTTGGGGGTTTTATTTTTACCTAAATTTTTTGGGGAATAATTTTTCCTTTGCGGGTGCAAGAGCTCCTTTTTTCTGCCGGGTTTTTCTTTTTGTGTCAATCCTGTTTTAATTTTAAAAGGGGTCACATGGCAATCACTCCTTTTGAATTACTCTCATATATTACTTTGCTGTGTTTCTTTATTATTTTTTTTCATAAGTTTGTGGCGATGCAAGATTGGTGTATTTTTTCTCAAATACTGACCCTAGGAAAATTTCTGGGTGACATCATTTTGGGAAGGGGAATGAATCAAATTCCCTGTTGGGACCTGAATAAGGAATAAAATTTTTTAAATGAAATTTGCCCAGTTGGGAAGAAAGGGAAAGGGGTAAAGATTAAACGTACGAAAATTCCAGGGAAAAGAGAGCCTTAGAGGGCTTAGGCTCAAAAAGAGCTGAAGAGAGGGATGCTTCTTCCACCCCGCCACAGACACAAGGGGAATGTTTTTCATTTGGATAAAGCCATAAAATTTGTGCCAAAAATTTTAAGAAAACCAGACCGTTTTTTTCTGTTATTGAAAAAACGGCAAATCCAATTTGGCGGAAAAAGGGAAAGGGCGACATTAGCGAGAACCCCAAATTATTTTTTAAAAGGGTTACAGGTGTTAGTTCTTTAGAAGGATCGGGTTTTTTTGATTATCAAACTAAAAGAGGTATTTTATGGCTTATCAAATGTTGCCGGAAAGGTACAGGGAGAATTTAAGAACAAAGTTTCAACAGGGGAAAATTTTTTGTGGAATATGGGAAGGGGAAGATTTACTTCTAAAAAGTGGTGTGCTCAAAGGGTTTTGGTAGGCATTATGAGGGTTAATTTTCCTTAATTTTGTTAGAGGGTCTTTTGGGAAAAAGTTCCCCTGACCTTAAGGCATACTTGAGGAGAAAGGGTCTTTTTGATTTTTTTAATGCTTTTGAGCTGGTGACAGATTTTTTTCTAACCAAAAATTTTGGGAGTAAACCCCCCCCCCCCCCCACTATATAAGGTAAGTTTTCTCCACCCACCAAAAGGAAAAGAAATTTTCAGAATTTAAACCACCCCTTTTTTCACCCAATAACCCCAAGTTTTAATAAGCCCAATTTTCCGGTACCACTCGAGAAGGTTTTAAATCACTGTCACAGGTCCAGGACTACAAGGGAAAGGTGGGCGAGCCCAATTCCCCGATCAAGGATCCCAAACCTAGGTCAAAAGAACGGGGGCCCCTTTAAAACCCTTTTTACTGTACTTTTTGTCAAAACGGGGCCCTCGCAGCCAAATTTCAAGAAGAGTTAGAGATCATTGCTTGCTGGGGTTTTTCAGGGAATACACCCGGTACCCACACAGACTAATACTGAAGCACACCCCTGGGGATACAGGTAACTCAGCAGTTTTGGACCCTCGGGTGAAGGGCTTTTAAAATAAATCCAGGGGCCTTCACCAAAATGAAAGTAGGGGAACAGTAAAATGTCTTTGAGGGGCATGGTACTGTACCCCTTGGTTCATAGGGGATATTGCCAGGTCAGATGACACATAACTGGGTTTGGGACTTTTTTGCTCAAAGGAATTACCGGATTCACTCTCAAGACCCCGTGACGGTTGGGTGATTTTCATCCCTGGGTTACTTAGCTGTAGGTGCACAGGGGATATCCCCTTGTGAGGGGGTTGACCTACTTTAGGCGAAAATGTATGGGTTGTCTTAAAATGAGGAACCTCTGGTTTGGAGGGACCCAGCCTCACAGAGTTGGGGGAAAAGCTGGGGTACCTTGCCCGAGTTAAATTTTTTAGTGTGTGCAGTAACCCGAAAATGTCCCAAAAAAAAAGAGGGGCATTCCCCTCTGTGACTCTTTAGATCCGGGGGGTGATTTTGGTTTGAAATCATTCTCAGCCAGCCTCAGGGGGCTTGGGTTTGATGAACCACCCCTGGGAGGACCCCGTTGAGTGGGGGGCTTTGGGGCGGATAGGGGGGGTGCCCTATGGGAGCACGATCGAGGCCCCCCGGGGGGGTGATGAACCCCAAAAGCATTTGTCATCTGCTTTTTCCCAGAAGAGGCCCCTCAACTAACTAAATGTTTTTTTTTTGCAGACAGTATTTTGATGGAAAGCCCCTATGGGATGCAACATCTATTGATGGAGCAAGGCAGGCACTCTACCAAGTGGTGTCCCGGAACCATTTAGGTAACAGGTTTTGTGTTTGGTCCACGATGTCCCATGGGTGGACATTTAGGTGTTAAAAAGACTAGGGCAAGATTTCTAAAAAATTTTACTGGCCCCAGGTATGGGAATCAGTGGGTATTAGAATCATGCCCAGTTTGCCAAAGGGTAGGAAAAACCTAATCAGGAATTAAACTTGCCCCTCTTATCCTATTACAGTAGCCGGAAAAACCTTTTAACAGGCTGGTGGTGGATTGTGTGGGGCCACTAACCCCAGGACCAAGATGGGAAACCAGTACTTACTATTATTTTTTCCCTACCAGGTTTCTGGAGGCCATTCCATTACGTAAAATTACAACACGCGTGGTCTTGAAGCATTGGTGAAATTTTTAATGCAGGTCAGGATCCCTAAGGAAATTCAAACAGATCAGGGTCAAATTTTAAAATCTAAACATTTTTGCAGGGTTTTGGGGGAGTTAAAATAAAATGACGACCTCCACCGCCTATAACCCAAGAGCAAGGGGTTGTGGAGCGGTTTACAGTCTCTCAAAACTATGATGTGTCTTTATTGTGCCCGTACCAGAAGGGACTGGGATGAGGGTATCCCCCCCTTTTTAAATTTGCCATGTGGGGACGGCACTCAGGACTCATTATGCTATAGTCCCTTTCGAACTGATCTATGGTCACCAGGTACGGGGACCACTGACAATTTTGAAGATTACTGGCTTGGTGAGGATTGTGAGGGTGTCCCCTCGGAGGATTTTCTCGCTTTCAGAGACCGTTTGGCTCACATGAAGCGTCTGGCAGGGTGGACCTGCACAACAGCCAAACCAATATGAAGAAACAATTTGACCGTAAGGCTGTGCCTCGTACCTTTGAAGTGGGGGAGGAGTACTAACATTAAGCCGGTCCCGGGTAATGCCTTAAAAAGCAAAGTTCACTGGGCCATACAAGGTGGGGGAAAAAAAGGTCACAGATCAAAATTACAGAATTTCACACACATGGCGGCGAATTTTCCTGAAGGGGTGGTACATATAAACAGGCTGAAGAGGTACCACCAAAGAGGTGTGGCATGTGTAAATATAGTAGGGACCCAGGGCAGACACTGATGCAAGGGAGCCACAGATGTACACCTTAGTAACAGAGCATTGTTAAAAGACCCTTCACAATGTATGTTAGGCTTAAATAAGGAAAGGGTTGCTGAGATGGTTCAGCTTCTCTGGAATTTTGAGGATTTGTTTGGGGATATCCCTCGTGTAAGCAAGCAAACCCCATTTTTATAGATATAAAGGAAGCTGAACCAATTCGGCAGGTCCCTTACAGAATGAATCCACAAAAGAGAAAAAGAAAATGGAGAAGGGGGGTTGAAATTTCTACTTGATAATGATTAATAATACCAAGCGAGAGTGAGGGGGCATCCCCCTGTCTGATGGTTTCCCAAACCAGATGGCACCATGGGGAAATGTGCACTGACTACCGAAGGTTAATTTAATAAGTAATGCGATGTTTCCTCTTCCTAGAATGGATGATGTCATTGAGGGTAGGGGGGGGAGCTAAATAGTAAGTAAGTTAGACTTGTTGAAGGGTTATTACCCGATACCTTTAACCCCCCGTGCCAGTGACAAAACTCTGTTTTTGTAACACCAGATGGGCTTTTTCAGTACAAGGTTTTCCCCTTTGGGCTTCATAATGCACCCTCCTGTTTTCAACACAGAATGCAGGAAGTTATACATGACCTAAAGGGCGTGAGGGGTTATATTGATGACCTGATTAAAATTTTTTGCGACTGTTGGACAGAGCATGTGAGGCAGCTTAGAGAACTTTTCCCCTAGGCTCGCTGGTGCTCAGCTCACAGTTAATTTGGCAAGAGTGTTTTGGGCAAGCCCAGGTAACTTTTTCTAGGAAGGTGGCCCATGAAAGCCAAGGTGGAGGCTATAGACAATTATCCTGTACCAAAGAACCAGAAGGAGGCTAGCATTTTGTGGGCAGGTAACATTTTATAGAAAGTTCTGTCCAAAATGTCAAATTTGATCTCTCCACTCACTGACCTAACTAGCCCCAAGCGTTCATTTGTGTGGGATATGAAGTGTCAGAGGGCATTTGAACATGAAAAAGCCTTGCTTACAAGGGGCTCTGTGGGGGCCCTAGCCCTAATTTCACTTTTGCCATTTCTCTACAAGTAGATGCCAGTGATACGGTGTTGGGGCTGTGTTACTGCAAGAAGTAGAGGGACAATTGTTGCCAATCAGCTACTTTTGGGCAAAACTGAAGAAACCCAGCAGCACTATGCCACCATAGAAAAGGAGGCTCTTGCTTTAGTGTTGGCATGCAACATTTTGAGGTGTATATATAATCATCAGTTCACCCTATAACTTGTATATGACTATAATTCTTTACGTTCCTTCACTTAATGAGAACCACAATCAGAGACTTTACGAGGTGGGCCTTGTTCTCCAACCTCTTAATCTTGTGATTTATTATGTGAAGGAGCGGAAAAATGTGGTTGCTGATGCCTTGTCTCGTGTTTAAAGTGCACGATATAGTGTATAGATCACTTATCTATTCTTATTTTGCAGTGATTTGCGGTAGAACGATAGATGGAACCCTGGACCACCCAAAAGAGAAGGGCAAGTTGAGCTGGAGCTCGGGGTATCAGGATTCCTTAGTGTTGTGGGGTGTTTTGGGGGTAGTCACATCAAGGGCATGCCTGGGTAAGGTATGCTACGTTTTTTAGGGTTGGCTGAATGCCTCGCCTCTGTTTTATGTTGGATAGGGACTGAAAACGTTTTAGTAAATTTGTGGGGCTGGCGGTGATGCCCTCCACTGTTTGGTTCATGTCTCTTGATCCGAGGTGTTTTGGTTTTCCAGGACTCTTTTCAATTTTTCCTTTTTGGATCACCGCTGGGGTGACTCCAGGGTCCTTGGAATGACAAGTAGGTGTCACCTGGGAGGTCCATCTTTTGGGGGTCTTTAGTGATGACTCCAGGGTTTTACGACCACAGTCCCACCAACAAGATTTATGTGACTATCCACCCATTGTTTTTGGGGCTTGATATTTTTCCCTTTCCTGTGCTCTCCTGATTCTCGCAGAGGTGTGTCATGGGGAACCAGTTTTGTTTACTAAAAATTGGGTGTGAGATGGGAGTGATAATGTGATGTTTGCTGTCTAAGCAGAAAATTTAACATATAAAATCTGTTTTCCTTTTTTTTGAACTTCTGGAAAATGTACTTACTGTTTAAAAGTTTTTTGGTAGCACATACATTAGGGCTGCCTTTCAACATACTAAAAATTTGGTGTTACTTCATAAAACAGCATTCCTCAGGACACTTTTGTACAAAATTAACTTGCTCGTTTATAATTTCCTTGATGTAATTTAGGAAAAAAGCATCAACGCCAGTGCCTGGCCAGCGCTGTGTTGTGATGGGGGCCTTTTCCTAACACAGTTGTCTAAGAGTGTGACTGTGGGCTCATTGGCATAAACTTGATCACTTTTATGTTCGGAAGTTTCACATGTCTGCAATCTAGTACCTCAGTTTCTTAATATTGAAAAATTTGTAGTACCAAAAGACCGTGATTGTATGGTGGTCATTCCCCAGTTATCATTTTGCCAGTTGCCTCAGACCTTAAAGTGGGTTTACTTTCTTTTTTCCGTTTGCCTAGCAGGGTCTCTAGAGACCCCGCTAGCAGAGTGAGACTATGGTCTGGGGGTGGGGTGTCATGCAGGGTTCTGCAAGACATTGTATTGTACATATAGTGGAGAAGTGTGTATAATAGTAGAATGTTATAATTGTAAATAATAATTTTTAATTCATAAATGTGCATTTGGGGGCACTGTAAAGTAGTTTTAATGTAATTATAAAGAAATCCTGCAAAGGGAATTATTTTCCCCAAATGTGTTTGGGTATGCGGGGTAAGCGTGGCTGGGGGATTCAGTGGGATTTAGCATGGTGTGGAGGCTGGCGTCGGAGATGCTGTGTGTTTAAGCCAAGTTTGTAGTTGTGTACCCTTTTTGTTTAGCCAACTCAAGCCATAGGCTCTTTTATGGCTTACCTGTATGCCCACCTAGGGTCGACATGGTCAGGGTGCTTTTGGGATGAATGAGGAAATAAGAAAATGGGGTTTGTAGTTTGAGTAGTAAAGCCTGGCGCTGACTAGGGCCCAGTGGTTATGGTGGCTGCATTCCAGCCAACTGTTTCTTGTACCCTCATTTGGGCGTTTAGGATTAAGGTGTTTCTAGAGTGTGTATATAGTGTTATGTTGAATAAACAAATATATTTTCCAAACTGGGATTTTTCCCTAACCCTCTGTTAACCAACCCATTGAAGTAACACATACTGGTTTAGCGCTTTCTGTTTTGACTGGGATAGCCCTGGGTGGACTGTTTATGCTTGAGATGTGTGTAACTTTTACCTTTGCCCTTAGACAAAGCTCAAGCCCCCAGCTATCCCACATTTCTGCTTAACATCAGCAGTGTTCTGGTTCACAAGTTACCAGTCAGCAGTGATCTGGTTCACAAGCTACCAGTCAGCAGTGACTTTGGGTTTACAGGGTTTCCATCGCAGTGTTCCCGGTTTTAAAAAGTTACGAGTCAGTAGTGTTCTTTGGTTTTACAAGTTACCCGGTTCCGGCAAAGTTTCCTGTTTTCACAAGTTACCCAGTCAGGTTCCAAATTTGGGGGTTTTCTGGTTCAAAATTACCCCGTAAACAGTTGGTCCCGGTTTTCCCCAAACTTAAAATTCCCCAGCAGTGTTCGGGTTCAACAATTTTAAAAACCAGTCAGCAGGGGATCCCGGGTTTTTCACCCCAAATTTTCCAGTCAAACAGGTTTTTGGTTTCCACAGAGTTTACAATTCAGCAGGGTTTTTGAAAAAATGGGAAATTTAACCAGGTAAATTTAAAAAGTTTGGGACTTACTTAGAAAGACAGCTCATTGCCTGCACAGCCGCCCCTGCAACGAGGTCTTGAGAAGGGGTTTGAAGTCATCTAAAAACGGGGTGTAAAGAAAAAAAAAAATTTTTTAAAGATTAAAAATTAACCCCCAGGGGGGGGTTATTCACAAAATTTCAAATTTACGATGGCTGACAAACTTATTTTTGTTGGGGGTCAAAAGTCCCCCCTTACTGCGACTATAGGGGATTACAAAACTCCTTTCGAATCAAAACCCGCGCAGTCCCCCCACTACCCAAAAATTCCTAACCTAAACCCTTTCTCTTTTTAGCAGGGGCTATGGGGTTCTTTAACCCTTCGACAGGTTTTGGTGAATTTATAGAAGCGGGAAAAGGGCCTTTGGGTGTCCCCCTCTTCCCTAGTCCCAAGGGAAAAGCACACTGGTACAAAATAAGTTTCACAAGATTTGCCTTTAATTTTTCACAATCTTTATCACTAAAAACTGATCCCCACCTTTTTTCCCCAAGTTTTTATTTGTTTTGTGAACAAAATTTTTCACACTAACACACAGATCGTCCTTTGTTGGTTATCCTTTCGTCAGTGGGCACCTTTAGAAGTCCCCAAAAATAATTTTGAAGACCCACAGCACCCCCGCCGTTACTGGCCCCCCGCCCCAAAGGGGAAAAAAATGCCCCCGTACTTTTTTCTTCCTTTCCACTTCCTCGAGAAGGAAAAAAAAAACAAATGTTTAAAAACCTTTCGGCTTAAGCATAGACAAAAAGGGCCACTATCTTTAAATAAAGGTAATAAAGGGGACCGGATTTTTCCCTTTAAAAGTCCCCCTAAGGTAAGAGATGTATGTCCTTATTAAAAAACACTCTGCAACACTGGGGCTGCAAGGACCGTGGTCGCTTGACCCGGCATACTCGTCCCGCACTGCAATCAATTACCACTGTAGCAGTAAACAAGATGCTTTCCCCTCTTCTGAAATGCATGGGCACTTGCAGGACTGAATGGGCTGAAAGGGGTGACGGGGCAAGATGGACCCCCTCCTGAGAAAATGTTCTCACACACTGGGGGTCAGGAGTTCGCATGCAGTGACTATTATCAATTAACATTAATTTGATTTTGGACTCACTCGCCACCGACAGCATGCTTCTTTTCTGTAACAACTTTAGTATTGTGGTATCTGGAGAATCACTAATTTTGTTTTCAACACTAGCGTAATTCAAAGGCACGTAGGTTTATACTTATTGTCATGGGTTATTACACTCACCTTTGCTTAAAATAACTGTGCTCTGATGATCCTATTGCATCAGGATATATGGGTCACAATGATTATTCCAAGTGCCACTTGAGCCTCGGTACCATGCATTGTACTGATAATCATCTATGTCACCAGCTTAGGACTTATAATTTTCAGAACACCAGCTCATAGAAGTGTCCTCAATAGTGAGATAGTCTTCTCGCCAATTTCTCCAACATTCAATCACTTTATTAAGGTGTTTGAATTTACGTCTGAGTTGCTCAGGTTCGAAATAAGTAGGATCCTCTATGATTTCTTTATCATTCATGGGAGGAACAGGTTCGAGCCTTCTGCAATGGAGTAAATGAGATGGACTTAACACTTCTAAATTGTCCAGATCATCGGTAACATAAGTTTAGAGGTCTGTTTGTTGACTCTATTTTCTATTTCAGTCACAACTGTATGGAATTCTTCTAAGTCGATTCTCTGACGATGAAGAGTCTTCAATAAACAACGTTTTACAATGCCGATCATTCTTTCATAAAATCCACCGTGCCATGGAGATTTAGGAGGAATGTATCTCCAACGACAACTGCGTTGATTCAGCATCTGTTGTACTTCTGGTTGATCAAAGATCTTGCTTATATAAGCAGCACCAGCAACAAAGTTCGTTGCATTATCTGAAATCATCAGTCTGGGACATGCCCATCTGGCTGCAAACCTGAATAATTTGATAAAGATTTCAGCAGACATGTCAGTGGCTACTTCTAGATGTACTGCTCTAGTCGTAGCACAAGTGAACAAACAGATGTACACCTTGATGGGAACTTTGTCAACTGTTTTAGTTAAAATTATTGGTCCAGTGTAATCTACACCTGTCACCTCAAATGGAGTGATATGACAAACTCTTTCAGAGGGATATGGAGGTGGGCCTGGATACTGACATACTCACATATCATAGTGACGACAAGTAATACAGTCCTTTATTTGTTTTTTCACACTTTGTCGACCTTGAGGTATCCAGTAGGATTGTCATATATGACAAAGTGTGTCAGCTACCCCACCATGTAACACGTTACTGTGGGCGTTTTGCACAATCAGTTTTGTTAGCCAATGATCTTGGGGATCAGAATTGGATTATGGCTTGTTTGATTCAAGAAATTTATTTTCATAATGTGTATAATCTGAATTAATTATTTTCAGTACGTGCAAGTAATTCAAATTTGACCTCAAGATCATCAAAATCTATGTTTGTATCTTGAGTTAATCCTATACAGACTGAAATTAATTTTCTAATTGTGTAATCTTAGTCTGTAAAGACTGAAACTGAGTTTTCAACAAGCCATTTTAATGGTATACTGAAATTCTAGCACCACATTTAGAGTGTTTAAAAAACACTGTACTGCTATTAGCAGCTGAGTTTTTTGTTATGCTTAAGTCAGCAACAATCGAGTCAGACACTACTGACCCACTAAGCTTAACCTCAGGGTAAATGACCATGAAGGGTACAGAATACATGTGGCTGTGTTTATGGCTTGAGTTTGCTCTGTAAGCCTGACCACGATGATTAATCGTAAATAACGATGTTATACACTTCATTCACTATACACTATAAATGTCACTGTATAACTGTAAATCACACGTGAATATTACTTACACATATAAATGTCACTGTTAATATGTATTTGAAGCTTACATTTTATATATAAGTTCCTTAATATAACAGGTAGATCATAAGAAACAAACTTTAATACAATCTTGTCTCTTAATTTCTGTCTATAACATTATAAATACTATGTGTATATACACTCAGACAAACTGAACATCACTTGGGTTGTTGTTGTCTTAGACAGCACTTCTTCGAGTTTGGAGCAGTGGATGCCGGGTGCCATCCCCCATTTTCTTGTTGGGTGAGTCACCCAGCTTTCTTTGGGCGAACGCTGAGTGAGCGCCCGTTTTCTTTTGGCTGCCCATTCTCTGTGATTCAGTCTGGAGGGACTCATTTATACTGATTTAAATTGTAAAACACTAGTTTTACAGCGTTTTTCGAAGGACCATGGCTCGTAGGTTATTTGTACACTGTAGTACAACATATTTGGACCACAGTGTGGCCTTTATCCGGTTTGAAGGACCAATATGTTGAGAAATGGGATTACCAGCTAAGTTTAAAGAGTTTGTACTTAACTTAGAAAGACAGCTCATCACCTGCACAGCCGCCCCTGCAGACGAGGTCTTGAGAAGCTGTCGAAGTCATCTCTCAACGGGCTGTAATGAGATGATAATTTGTAAGATTATAAATTACCCCTAGGGGGTGTTATGTCAGCATATTTCATTCACTGATGGCTGACAAACTTACTTGTGTGGACTCAAAAGTCCGCACCTTACTGCCGACTATAGGTTGATTACAAACTCCTTGCAACTCAAGAACTGCGCAGTCCCCCGTACTACAAGAAATTCGTAACCTACCTTGCTCTTGTAGCGTGAGCTATGGTGTTCTTCACACCTTCGACAGGTATCGGTGACTTGGATGTCCACGTCTTCCATAGTCAAGGAATACGCACACTGGTACACTATGTTCCACAAGATTTGTCTTTATTGTTCACAATCTTATCACTAAAGAAGCTGATCACACTTCTCTTAAGTGTTTATTGTGTTTTGTGAGACACTTTGTTCACACTAACACATAGATCGTTCTTTGTTGGTTATCCTGGCATCAGTGTCACTCTCAGTAGAGACAAAAGTAATCTGAAGACACCACAGCACCCCACGCCGTTACTGCCCTCAGCACAAAGGAAAAGCTGACCTAGTACTTTTGCTTCCTTGCCACTTCCTCGATGAAGCAAAGCAGAATGTTTGTTTATTGCTGTCTTAAGCATAGACAACAATGTCCACTATTTTTACCATGGTAATAAAGTGGGAGCAGGATTTTCCTTAATTGTCCTGCTAAGGTAAGAGATGTACTGTCTCTTATTAAAATACACTCTGCAACACTGGACTGCAAGGAGCAGCGGTCACTTGACCACGTCGCATACTCGTACTGCATCTGTGATCAATTATTCACTGTAGCAGTAAACAAGACGCATGCCCCTTCTGAGAGATCTGGGCCCCTCAGGGCTGAAAGGGCTGAAAGGGGCTGAAGGGGGATGATACCCCCCTCCTGGAGAAAATTTCTCCACAGTAGTGATCTGGTTCAAAAGTTACCAGTCAGCAGTGATCTGGTTTGCAGGTTACCAGTCAGCAGTGTTCTGGTTCACAAGTTACCAGTCACCAGTGTTCTGGTTCACAAGTTACCAGTCACCAGCGTTCTGGTTCACAGGTAACCAGTCAGCAGTGTTCTGGTTCACAAGTTACCAGTCAGCAGTGTTCTGGTTCAAAAGTTACCAGTCAGCAGTGATCTGGTTCACAAGTTACCAGCGAGTAGTGTTCTGGTTCACAAGTTACCAGTCATCAGTATTCTGGTGCACAGGTTACTAGTCACAGTGTTCTGGTTCACAAGTTAGTGGTCAGCAGTATTCTGGTTCACAAGTTACCAGTCAGTAGTGTTCTGGTTCACAAGTTACCAGTCTGCAGTGTTCTATTTCAC
This sequence comes from Cherax quadricarinatus, assembly GCF_026875155.1. Lineage (NCBI taxonomy): Eukaryota > Metazoa > Arthropoda > Malacostraca > Decapoda > Parastacidae > Cherax > Cherax quadricarinatus. The sequence goes on from NC_069400.1 coordinate 58,111,580, forward strand.
GGTTACTACTCAGCAGTGTTCTGGTTCACAAGTTACCAGTCAGCAGTGTTCTGTTCACATTTACCGTCAGCATGTTCTGTTCACAGTTACCAGTCAGCAGTGTTCTGGTTCACAGTTACCAGTCAGCAGTGTTCTGGTTCACAGTTACCAGTCACCAGTGTTGTGGTTCACAGTTACCAGTCACCAGTGTTCTGGGAAGAACAGAGAATAACTGTTGACTGAATAACTGATGGAAACTGATTGCCAAAAAGGCATGATAGACAAAAATATGATTTTTTTTTTTTTTTTTTTTTTTTGTATTTGAAACATAAGTATAAATGTAAAAATGAAGAGCCTATCATTACTAGATATCAAAATACGAGGAACTGAAAATTTACGGGTGATCAGGTTTTAAGTTTGACCTCCTTTCAGTGATAGGTCAAATCAGGTTGGAATTCAACTTTTAAATAAATCATTGACGGCTAAATAATTCGTGTGCCCAATTTCATACTTGTACCACGAAGATTATAGTTTGACTCAATATGTGAGTAAAGACTTGCATTGAGGGACAAGTGTTCAACATTGTCCAGTGTAACTCTCAGTGCTCCACCGTTCCCTCCTACTTTAACTATTTCACTCATTGCTTCCTTCATTCCCATGTACGTCTTGTTTTTTTCATATGACTTAATAATGTTTTACACATCAAGACTTGGTCCGTAATGAAAGCTTCTTCGGGAAAGTGTCTTTTCATCACAGTTTTCGGCAGACGCCAAATATATATGTTAAAATTAAAAAAAATAGAATTTTTATGTCTTTTTTAGTAATTATTACAGAAGTTACTAACACCGTCCCAAGCCGTCTTTTATGCTTACTGAGAAAAAACTGGAGGCCATTTTTCCATGGAATTTGAAAAATACTGCAAGGATAAGAATTATTAAGCAAAACAGAAGAAAACTCAGATAAGCTGATATTCACACACATATTAACATATGCACACACAAAGAGTAAACTGCATGTTAGTGTCTGGAAGGTTTACCTACGAATGTTTGAGACAAATTAATGACAAGCAGTCCTGCCAGGACTGCTTGTCAATTGTACTAACTCTCTTGGTGGGTGTTACTTACCTACTGCCAATCTTTCTTCTGATAAATTAGACACATGTGCAACTCTTGGGTATCTTTATTGAGGAAACGTTTCGCCATGCAGAATAGAATACAGCAGATTTGCTGTATTCTATTCAAGATTGATAGACTGACCACATCGACTCAAGGTTGAACGTGTGTCTAATTTATCAACGTGTCGGTTCTCTGAACCATTCGTCTACAATCCTGTCAGACACTGCAACTTCTTAGGATCTTAATACTTGGGCACGACCTACTTCACACATTGACAATGTGACACCCTACGACTGCTGCACCTCTCCTGCCTACGGTATATCAGATACTTCTCCGCTCATATGTCAGACACTGCAACTTCTTAGGATCTTAATACTTGGGCACGACCTACTTCCACATTGGACAAATGTGACACCACCTACGACTGCTGCACCTCTCCTGCCTACGGTATATCAGATACTTCTCCGCTCATATGCTGTATTCTATTCAAGATTGATGGACTGACCACATCGACTCAAGGTTGAGGGACTGATTACCTCATTCTCCTCCTGTTCTTCCCAGTCCTCCATTGTATGGACTGATGAAGCCACTGTGTGGCGAAATGTTTCCTCAATAAAGATACCCAAGAGTTGCATATGTGTCTAATTTATCAACGTATCGGTTCTCTGAACCATTCGTCTACAATCTTTCTTCTGGCTATACTAAACTGAACTTAGTATTCTTGGGCTATCCTGGGCTAAATATTCCTAATAATATGTTCTTCTATGAAAGATGCCTGGTCATGGACCGGGTCGCTGGGGTGTTGATCCCCGGAAACACGGTGTAGGTAAGAAGGGGCCACGTGTAGGAGCCACAAGTGTATGATTCAGAGGGATGAGAAAATGACAGGCGTCTCTGGCAGCGGAGCCAGAGTGGTCGTGTCACGAGTGTGGCTGCCACGTAGCACTCATTATGGCCCAGGTCTTGATTGTGAGAAGGGGGCCAATTGGCCCTGTGCCCGAATGATCCCATGCCAAGGAGTTCATCATTCATACCCCAGCAAGCTTCAAGTAGTCTGGGGGCTGAGCACACTAGTGCCAGGAATCAACATCCTATCACTCATAACCCTGACAGATTGAATTAACGCGCGTCTCAGTACCTCATAGCAACAAATTTGAACTTGTTGAAACACGTTAAACTGTGAAAGGCGTCGATAATAAAGGAGTGAAAATTTTACCATTAAATTATATTTATAATGCTAAAAAAATCTACTTTCCTTTACACCTGGTGCTTGAAATAATGAAAAATATTGTTTACATTGAGCAATAGGATTTTAAATGTTCTTTCTCTCAAGAACACTTAGTATGAAACATTATAGTCGCAATATTCCTTGTCTCTTTAATTCAAATACAAACATTTTCACTCCAAATATAATTAAAAAATTAGGTATACTTTATTGAGTGACGGAATTATTAAATTACTTTGCTCCTTATATTACAAATTCTCTCTAGCAAGAACCTAACTATAATAAGCAACGTCTGCGTGGCAGATACTGCATCCAAATCCAATGAAGGCGGCCAAAGGCACAATAACATCTATTGCATGCATATACACCAGTGGTTCTCAACCAGGGGTAAATTCACCCCTTGGGTGTAAAAGATTACATGGCAAGGGGTAAATATTTTTGTGTAAAATCTGAAAAATTGATTTTTGTGACCTTGTTTTTTCTGTCCCTTTATGATGGTGATAATTTTTTTTGCATTGAAGTAAGGAGGTAAATTAAGAAATACATCAAGCCGAGGGGGATAATGAAGGAAAAGTTGAGAATCCCTGGTATAGACGATCCCGTGTGGTCCCTGTGGAAAGTATAACGAAGAAGAGACAGGCAGGAATTTGCTCATTAAAAATAATGATAATAAATATGTGTGCAATGAATTTCTAAGTTCATTTGGATTTTACATAATCATCATTCTTTTAAAATGTGAGAAATCACGAATGTGCTTGGAATTTCACAATTTTTCTCTGTGTTTATGTTGCATATTAAGATATCACCTGCTTGTTGTGATCTTTTGGCACAAATGTGTGTAACAAGGATGACCTAAACAATGTATACAAACTTCACAGGAACACAAAGTACATTTGATGGACTGAACCAGAGTGTAAATGATTATCAGAGATCGTAAACTCTAAAGCAGCTGCTTTCGTTTGAACGTCTCTCTTATTGCTACAACAAACCTAGTTTAGTGATGCTAAATCCTGTCTCACAAACGTTTTATGATTGAGCAACAGAGATAATACAGAATAACCTAGATCAAAATATAATGTGATAGTCCTAGATGAAGTATCAGAATGGGCAAATGTAAAAAGTGGGCCTCTCTAAGGATCAGTACCGAGAATGGAATTGTTTCAGATACATGTGAATGAGAGGCCAGAACATAGGGATACATTGAACCTATACGTCCCCATTCGCAGAAAAAATAACAAGGACATAACTCTGTGGAATATAAATAAATCTTACAAAATGACAGGGAAAAACTGAGGAAGTAAAGAAATAACTACCAAAAATACTACTCCACCAAATATATGGAAAATTTAAAATTAAAGAGAAAAGAAAATTGAAAACTGTTAAGCAGTGAACGAAGACTGCAAACCTCAATCAAGAAGGAGGTAATGGCAAGTAGAACATCGAGCTTATCTTGAGAGGAAAGGATCAACCCAAAAACTTCGGTTGATATTGTGCGAATAATTAATCAAAGACTCGCGTTCATGAACCTCAGTAACAACTTAATTAAAAAATAGGTAAGAAATAGCCCAAGAGGCTATAAGAGAGTGAACCCCGGTCACGGCAAGTCTGGAAGTAGAGTCAGCTTCCGTTCATCCATCGCAACCAGAAGATGGAGAACACATATTGAAGATATGACTGGCCTCAAGTTATCATATCATTAAATCGGCAGTTTTCCAAGCTCAATGATGTTTCATATTTCGCGGGGGAAAAAAACCCTTAAACGTTTTAATTTGGGGCTTTGAAATTTTGTTTTTTTTATTAAAAATTTTCCCTTTTTTAAACGTTTTTTATTAAGTTTTTGAAAAAAAATTTTTTAATCCCCTAAATAGAATGGTTTTTTGGCTCCTTGGGGGAACACAATCCCATGGGGGCGAATTCTTGGGGCCCCCCCCTTTAATTTTAAATAATACCCCCCTTAGGTATTCCCCAAGGGGGAAGGGAAATTTTTTCTCTTAATTGTTAAAACCCCCACCCCCCCTAAAACCCCAACCCCCACCCAAAAATCCACGCCCCGTTTTAATTTAAATTTTTTTGGGAAAAAAACTTTTTTCCCCAAAATGAAAAGGAAAATTTAGAAAAATTTTTTGTCTAATTTTTTCTTTTCATTCTTTTTGATATTTTTTTTTTTTATTTAATTTTATTTGAGAGGGTTTAAAAATTTTTGGATTTTTTTGGGGGGGGGGGGCCGGGGGGGGGGGTTTTTTAAAAAGGGAAAGGGGGAAAAGGGGATTTTTTTTGGGGGGGGAAGGGGGGTTTGTTTGGGGGGGGTTGGGGGTTTTTGGCATTTTTTTTTATGTTTTGGGGGGGGGGGGGGTTTGGTGAAGGGGGGGAGGGGAAGGGGGATAAAATTGAAATGGGGGGGGTGGGGGGGTTTAAATGAATTAAATTTTTTTTTTTTTGGGTTTTTTTTTGGTTTGGGGGTTTTTTTTTAAAAATTTTTTAAAAGGGGGGGATTTAAAAAAAATGAAAAAATTTTTTAATTTTAAAAAAGGGGTTGGGGGGAAAAAAATTTGGTGGGGAAAAAGGGGGGTGGTGGGGTCGTGAAAAAAGGGGGTAAGGAAGGTGGTGGGAAACCCGGGGGGGAATTTTAAATACAAAAAATTCAAAAACGTGAAATAAAGGAAAAAAGGGGAGAAATTTTTTTAAAAAAAAAACCCCCTTTGAACAACCTTTTTAAAAAAAGCAAAATTTTCCAAAAAATTTTATCCCCAAAAAGTTTAAAAAAAATTTGAAAAATAATAAAAATAATTTAGAAAAAGTTTTTGTTTGGAAAAATTTTTTTTGGGGGGGGGGTTTTTTTTTTAAAAAAAAAATTTTAATTTTCGTTCCCAAGGGGGTGGGGGGCATAAAAAATCAAAAAAGGGTTTTGAGGGGTTTTTTTTATTTTTGGGCCCCTTTTTTATTTAATCCAAAAGGGGGAGGTTTTTAAATTTGGGGGGTTTTGGGGGAAAAGGGTTTAAAATAGTTTAAAATTTTTTTTTGGGGGGGGGGGTTTTGGGGGGGTTTTTTTAATTGGTTAGTTTAAATTTTTGGGGGAATTTAAAAAAAAAATTTTTTGGGGGGTTTGGGGGGGGTTTTAAAATAAATTTGGTAAAATTTTTAAAAAAGGGGAAAAACCGTTTTGAAAATAAAATAGTGAATTTAAAAAAAAAATTACCACACCCCGGGAAAAGAAAGGGGCAATCTTAATTTCCTTAAAAAAAAATTTGTGGAATTTACAGCATTTAAACCGTTTTTTTTTTTTTTTTATTTGGACCAAAAATTACACCCAATTTAAAATTTTTTGGAAATTTTTTTGGGGGCAAAAAAATTTTGGGTCCAAATTTTTAAAAAAAGGTTTCTGAAAATAAGTAAATTTTCCCCTGTTTTTGCCAAATGGAAAAAATTGCGTTTGGGCCCACAATTTGGGGTTTGGATTTTTCCCAAAAAAAATTTTTTTTTTCGAGAATTAAATCCGAGTCTCCTTTTTGGTGACCCCAAGAAATTGGCCCAAAGGGAAGCCCCCAAAATTTTTCCCCCCTTTAAAAGAAGGGAAAAAAAAACCCGGGGAAAAAAAAAAATTCCCCCCTTTCAGCTAAAAATAAACCCGATGGCCCTTTCCAAGTTGACCCCCTCGAAAAGGTTTTCACAAAACAATGTTTAATTTAAAAAAGGGCCCGGGGAAAAAAATTCCCGTGAAAAATTTTTTTTTTGGGGCTAAAAAATTTGCACCCCTTAAAATTTTCAAAGAATTTACCATAAGGGTCTTCCTTTTTGGGGGTTTTTAAAATTTAAATTTTGCCAAACACTAGAAATTTCCGGAAAAAACAAATTATTTTGGAAAAAAACCACCTGGCCAATTTGGCCCCTTGTCCCCTTTAAATTAAAAAAGTTTTTTTCGGATTAACAAATTTTTAAAAAAATAACCCAATTTCCCCGTAAATTTTTAATTTGTTTAAAATTTTTTTTTTAAAAAACAATGTTTTCCCATAAAAAATTTCCCCCTTTTCCTTGAATGTTTTTCTAAAAAAGCCTTTTTCCAAACATGTAATTTTTTTAAAATTTTTTTAAAAAAAAAAAAAAAAATTTTTTAAAAATTAAAATTTTTAAAATAAATTTATAATAATAATTTAAATTTTAAATTTTATATTTTTTTTTGTTTTTAAAAAATTAATTTTTAAAAAATTTTAAAATAAAATTAATTTTAAATTTTAAATATTTTTTAATAAAATTTTTTTAGAAATTTTTTAAAATTTAAAAAAATTTTTTTTTTAAAATTAATATTAAAATAAATTTTATTATTTAATTATTAAATTTTTAATCTTTTTCCAAAAAACGAATGCAAAAAAACCCTGGGGAAGGTTAAATAGGTTTTTTGTTTTAATTTTAATTCGGAAAATAAAAAAAAAAAAAATCAAAGGAAGTTTAAAATTTAAAAAAAATATTAAATTTATTTTAAAAAAAATATTTTTTTTAATAATTTTTTTTTTTATAAAAAAGTATTTTTGGATTTTAAAATTTATATTAATTTTTTTAATATTTAATATTTAAATTTTCCAAATTTTTTTTTTTATTTTTTAATTTAAAATTGTAAAATAAAAAAAATTATAAAAAAAATTTAATTATCTTATTAAAATAAATTTTTAATAAAATATTTTATTTTCCTAAAAATTTTTAATTTCAATTTATACCTTAAAAATTAAAACACCTAGGAAAGAATAAAAAATTTTTCCCGTTCAACTTAATTTTTAAAGGAACTAAAAATTTTTAAAAAGGGAAAAGGGTTTTAAACTAAAAGGGAAAACCAAAAAAAATTTCATTAGCTCAAAATTAAAGTTAAAAAGCGTAAAAGGGTTTTCCCTTTTTATAAAATTTATTAAAAAATTTTTAAAAAATTTTTAAAAAAAAAGTTTAAAAAATTAAATATCCATGGAAATTAAAACCTGAAACAAATTCGTAAAAACTTCAAAACTAATGGAACCAAAAAATAAATAAATTTTTTTTGATAAAAAATTTTTAAAAGAACTTTGATTTAAAATTTAAAAAAGGGATATAACCAATTTTTTAAGGGGGAAAAATTTTTATTTAATAACGGTTTTTTTTAGATGAAAAAAATTTAAATTTAAGGGGAAAACCCGTTTACAATAAAAATATTTTTTCTCCCTTACCATAAAAAGGTTTATAAAACCCTTTAAGACTTTTAAAAAAATTTTTTTAAACTTCTTAAAAAACTTTTTTAAAAAATTTCCCTCCCAAAATTTGGGGGTTTATAAATTCCTTTAAAATTTGGTTTGTTTTTTAGGAAACTTAAAATTTCAACTGATAAAAAACCCTAAATAATTTCTGGAAAGATTTTTTTCCCAACTTATTTAAAACTTGGGGAGACTTAACCACCAAATTTTTTTTAAGGGGAAAATTTTTAAAAATTGGTTAAGGTTTTTGTCTTTTTTTAAAAAAGTTTTGGAAAAAAATTTTGAAAAACCGTTATTTAAAAAAATAAAAAAAGGGCTTTAAAATTAAAAAAACTTAATTCTTGGGGGGAAAAATTGTGTTTAAATCTGTTTAAAACCTTGTAAAATTTCCCCTTTTTTGGGGGGATGGTAGGGGGTCTTGATTGGGTAATTCCCTTTTTGTAAAGTTTTTATAGTTTTTAAAAAATTAAATCAAAGACGGAATTTTTTTTTTTTTTTATTTTTAAAAATTTAAAAAAATTTTTAAAAAAAAAAAAATTTTTAAAAAATTAAAAATTTTTAAAAAAAATATTAAAATTTTTTAAAAAATTTAAAATTTAAAATAAAATATTTTTAATTTAAAAAAAAATTTAAATTATTAAAAATTAAAAATAAATTTTTTTTTTAAAATTTTTTTTTTAATTTTTTTAATTTTGATTTTGCCCCGGGGTGTGGAGGGGTCTGCAGGATTACCCCTAAAATTAAGTTTAAAAGGGTTTTTCCCCCCCCCGGACCCTTTTTTCCCAGTGGAAATTGCATAAATTTATTATTTATTTGAATTGTATATTTTTTTTTTATTTTAAAAAAATTTTATAAAATTTAAAAAAATTGAAATTTAAAAATTTAAATTTTTAAAAATCCAACCCTTTTAAAAAAATGAAAAAATAAAAATTAAATAAAATTTAAAAAAATAGCCCGGGAGGAATTTGGAGACGATTTGGGAACCCCCAAACCGGGGAAAAGGGGGGAGGGGGGGGGTCCTTAAAAAAAGGGAATTTTCTAGAAAAAAAAGCAATTACAGGGTGATTATTTCCCATTTTGAACCGAAAACCCCTGGGTTGAAAATTTTAAAAGAAAACGTTGTAAAGACTTTTTAGATGGTTTGGGGGGAAAAAAAGTTGGGAAATATAAGGGAAATTTAACCATAATGGAAAAAAAAA
>NC_069400.1:58120807-58145007 GCF_026875155.1 Cherax quadricarinatus
AAAAGTGGACAATAATGTTTTACTGCAGTACTGCCTGCTGGATAACACAAGTGGACAATAATGTATACTGCAGTACCGCCTGCTAGATAACACAAGTGGACAATAATGTATACTACAGTACTGCCTGCTGGATAACACAAGTGGACAATAATGTATACTGCAGTACTGCCTGCAAGATAACATTACTCTCCTGCTGCATAGCACGAGTGGACAATAATGTAACAGAGATACAAAAACAAAATTAACACTTTTGTAAACAAAATTAACCCAAACTACACTCTATAACCTCATTATGATTATCAGGAGACAGGGACGGGAAACCCTCTGTCACAAACCTATTGGAGTTCTATGACAGGGTGACAGCAGTAAGACAAGAGAGAGAGGGATGGGTAGATTGCATCTTCTTAGACTGTAAGAAGGCGTCTGACAGTTCCACATAAGAGATTAGTGCGAAAGCTGGAGGATTAGGCAGGGATAACAAGAAAGGCACTGCAATGGATCAAGAAATACCTGTCAGGAAGACAACAGCGAGTCATGGTACGTAGCGAGGTGTCAAAGTGAGCGACTGTAACGAGCGGGGTTCTACAGGGGTCAGTCCTAGGACCGGTGCTATTTCTGGTATTTGTGAACGACATGACGGAATGAATAGTCTCAGAAGAGTCCCTGTTTGCTGATGATGTGAAGTTGATGAGAAGAATTCTATCGGACGAGGACCAGGCAGAACTATAAAGGGATCTGGACAGGCTGGAAGACTGGTCCAGCAACTGGATCCTAGAGTTCAACCCCACAAAGTGCAAAGTCAGGAAGATTGCGGAAGGGCAAAGAAGACCGCAGACGAAGTACAGTCTAGGGGAGACAGAGACCACAAACCACACTCAAGGAAAAGGATCTTGGGGTAAGAATAACACCGGACACATCTCCTGAATCCCACATCAACCAAATAACTGCTGCAGCATACGGGCGCCTAGCAAACCTAAGAATAGCATTCCAACATCTAAATAAAGAATTGTTCAGGACCCTGTACACCGTGTACGTTAGGCCTATATTGGAGTACGCAGCACCAGCCTGGAACCCACACCTAGCTAAGCACGTAAGGAAATTAGAGAAAGTGCAAAGGTTAGCAACAAGACTAGTCCCAGAGCTAAGGGGTATGTCCTACGAGGAAAGGTTATGGGATATCGACCTGACGACACTGGAGGCCAGGAGCAATATGATAACGACATATAAAATACTGAGAGGAATTTGCAAGGTGGACAGAGACAGGATATTCTAAAGATGAAACAACAATAAGGAGTCACAGTTGGAAGTTGAAGACACAGATGAATCACAGGGATGTTAGGAAGTATTTCTTCAGCCATAGAGTTGTCAGGAATGTGGAATAGTCAGGGAAGTGATGTAGTGGAGGAAGGATCCATGCATAGCTTTCTGAAGAGGTATGATAAAGCTCATGGAGCAGGAAGAGTGACCTAGTAGCGACCAGTGAAGAGGCGGGGCCAGGAGCTGTGAATCGACCCCTGCAACAACTAGGTGAGTACACACACACAATCACTCAAGCGCACACGAAAACTACAACACACATAATGTTTTCCCTTCTCATTCTAGCATGTATGTAAACTTAAATTCCCATGCAAACGTAGAGTATTTCACATTCTGACCCCTATACCACTCATGTGCACACATTCTGACCCCTATACCACTCATGTGCACACATTCTGATCCCCTATACCACTCATGTGCACACATTCTGACCCCTATACCACTCATGTGCAAACATTCTGATCCCCTATACCACTCATGTGCACATCCACCCCTATTTCCACATGTGCACACTTCTGACTATACCACTCATGTGCACACATTCTCACCCCTATACCACTCATGTGCACACATTCTGATCCCCTATACCACTCATGTGCACACATTCTGACCCCTATACCACTCATGTGCACACATTCTCACCCCTATACCACTCATGTGCACACATTCTGACCTATACCACTCATGTGCACACATTCTCACCCCTATACCACTCATGTGCACACATTCTGACCCCTATACCACTCATGTGCAAACATTCTGATCCCCTATACCACTCATGTGCACACATTCTCACCCCTATACCACTCATGTGCACACATTCTGACCTATACCACTCATGTGCACACATTCTCACCCCTATACCACTCATGTGTACACATTCTGACCCATATGCCACTCATGTGCAAACATCTGACCCCCTATACCACTCATGTGCACACATTCTCACCCCTATACCACTCATGTGCACACATTCTGACCCCTATACCACTCATGTGCACATATTCTCACCCCTATACCACTCATGTGTACACATTCTGACCCATATGCCACTCATGTGCAAACATTCTGACCTCCTATACCACTCATGTGCACACATTCTGGGCATTATACCACTCAGGTGCACACATTCTGACCTCTATACCACTCATGTGCACACATTCTGACCCCTATACCACTCATGTGCACACATTTTCACCCCTATACCACTCATGTGTACATATTCTGACCCCTGTACCACTCATGTGCACATTCTGACCCCTATACCACTCATGTGCACACATTCTGACCCCTATACCACTCATGTGCACACATTCTGGGCCCTATACCACTCATGTGCACACATTCTGACCCCTATACCACTCATGTGCACACATTCTGACCCCTATACCACTTATGTGCACACATTCTGACCCCTATACCACTCATGTGCACACATTCTCACCCCTATGCCACTCATGTGTACACATTCTGACCCCTATACCACTCATGTGCACAGATTCTCACCCCTATGCCACTCAAGTGCACACATTCTGACCCCTATACCACTCATGTGCACACATTCTGACCCCTATACCACTCATGTGCACACATTTTCACCCCTATACCACTCATGTGTACACATTCTGACCCCTGTACCACTCATGTGCACACATTCTGACCCCTATACCACTCATGTGCACACATTCTGACCCCTATACCACTCATGTGCACACATTCTGGGCCCTATACCACTCATGTGCACACATTCTGATCCCTATACCACTCATGTGCACACATTCTGACCTCTATACCACTCATGTGCACACATTCTCACCCCTATGCCACTCATGTGCACACATTCTGACCCCTATATCACTCATGTGCACACATTCTGACCCCTATACTACTCATGTGCACACATTCTGACCCCTATACCACTCATGTGCACACATTCTCACCACTACCACTCATGTGCACACACATTTTCACCCCTATACCACTCATGTGTACACATTCTGACCCCTGTACCACTCATGTGCACACATTCTGACCCCTATACCACTCATGTGCATATATTCTGACCCCTCCACTCATGTGCGCACATTCTGTGCCCTATACCACTCATGTGCACACATTCTGATCCCTATACCACTCATGTGCACACATTCTGACCCCTATACCACTCATGTGCACACATTTTGACCCGTATACCATTCATGTGCACACATTCTGACCCCTATACCACTCATGTGTACACATTCTGACCCCTATACCACTCATATACACACATTCTGACCCCTATTCCACTCATGTGCACACATTCTGGGTCCTATACCACATATGTGCACACATTCTGGGCCCTATACCACTCATGTGCACACATTCTGACCCCTGTACCACTCATGTGCACACATTGTGATCCCTATACCACTCATGTGCACACATTCTGACCTCTATACCACTCATGTGTACACATTCTGACCCCTATACCACTCATATGCACACATTCTGACTCCTATACCACTCATGTGCACACATTCTGGGCTCTATACCACTCATGTGCACACATTCTGTCCCCTATGCCACTCATGTGCACACATTCTGACTCCTATACCACTCATGTGCACACATTCTGGGCCCTATACCACTCATGTGCACACATTCTGTCCCCTATACCACTCATGTGCACACATTCTGACTCCTATACCACTCATATGCACACATTCTGACTCCTATACCACTCATGTGCACACATTCTGGGCCCTATACCACTCATGTGCACACATTCTGTCCCCTATGCCACTCATATGCACACATTCTGACCCCTATGCCACTCATATGCACACATTCTGACTCCTATACCACTCATGTGCACACATTTTGGGCCCTATACCACTCATGTGCACACATTCTGACCCCTATACCACTCATGTGCACACATTCTGACCCCTATACCACTTATGTGCACACATTCTGACCCCTATGCCACTCATATGCACACATTCTGACCCCTATACCAGTCATGTGCACACATTCTGACCCCTATACCACTCATGTGCACACATTCTGGGCCCTATACCAATCATGTGCACACATTCTGACCCCTATACCAATCATGTGCACACATTCTGACCCCTATACCACTCATGTGCACACATTCTCAAGCATACATCTACAATGTCTCACACAGCTGTTAGGATTCTCGTCATTTCTATGTTGAGAAAACAACGTTCACAGTCAAAAATAAAAAGTTTCTGGGAGGAAAATAAGGACAAAAGTCGTGGAAACTCGACCTCTTGATAAAAAGGTTTCCATCGGTCGATCCCACAACCTGTGATTCTGTTATTTTACGTATTACAATGTTGCTCCACCGTTCCCGTATTGTACTGTATTGATCTTGTGTACTGCTGTACTGCTCTGTTATTTGTTATTGAACTCTCCTTATTGAACTTTCTTGTGTGTTACTGTGTTGTTCTTATATGCAACTGTACTTTACTTGTGTGTTACTGTACTGTACTGTACTACTCTAGTGTTTCTATATTGCTTGTGTGACTTTTAGTGCGTTAATATACTATTCTACATTACTAAACTGTTTTATGTGTTATTGTACTGACACATCCGTCAGCATTTTGGGGGGGGGATTCTTTATCAAAAGATTTTATACTGCATCAAGATTGTTTAATACAACTTCTAATGCTATATTTATGTTGTTTTGCCACTTTGACCGCAATGAACTTTATCGCAAATTTTACAAGGATTCTTATAGACATATCCATCAGCATTTTGGAGGAAATTCGTTATCAAAAGTTTTTTTTATTGTATCAAGATTTTTAAATACAACTTTGATCTTAAAAGCCTTAAGAAGAGAAGGTATATCAACCAAGTTTTCATGGTAAGGGAGAACCAACATATTTTTAGTTGAATAAAGTTGGTTGCCCCTTTTTGGATTGTAAAAAGTATTTCTAGCAATTTTAAAAGATTTATGAATTACGTTTCTTGGGTATTTCAGATCATTAGCTATTTCATAATTTTTTTATATTTCTTAATCTATGAACTCTGGACTGCAAATACGTAAAACTCTCAAAAGCAATGATGAGAAAACAACTGACAGTTTAACTCTATCTTGATGTGAAGAATAATAGTGTACATAGGAACAGTTATGTGTAGGTTTTCTGTAAATTTTAAATTTAAGGTCATTGTTACCCTTATTAATTAAAACATTTAGAAAAGGGTAACAATTAGTAAGGGTAACAATAAGTTTAAATATAAAATTAACAGAAAACCTAAAAATAACTGTTCCTATGTTCACTATTATTCTTCACATCAAGATAGAGTTAAACTGTCGATTTTCTCATGAATGTTTTTGAGAGTTTTACCTATTTGTAGTCCAGAGTTCATAGATGAAGAAATATAAAAAAAATTATGAAATAGCTAATGATCTGAAATACCCAAGAAACGTAATTCATGAATCTTTTAAAACTGCTAGAAATACTTTTTACAATCCAAAAAGGGACAACCAACCTTATTCAACTCAAAATATGTTGGTTCTCCCTTACCATGAAAACTTGGTTGATATACCTTCTCTTCTTAAGACTTTTAATGTCAAAGTTGTATTTAAAAATCTTGATACAGTAAAAAAAACTTTTGATAACGAATTTCCTCCAAAATGCTGATGGATATGTCTATAATATGTCTATAAGATGATCCAAGAAACAAAGGGTGATGAGCTTCACGTTTGTTTGTGCCTTGTATTCTATTACAACCCAGGAATCCAAATTGCCTGTTTTCCTGGGTATAAATGGAGCAAAATAAAAACATCAGAAAACTTTTGACTTATATTATCCTTCACCAATTTAGAACAGAAGTATGTACACTATATACACTATGTACAGTGATAGGTATTAGTGCACTCCACGGTAAGCAAGGCAGAATAGAAGTCACTAGAGAGCAGACCGTGCTTCAACCAGCTCTAGAATGGGAATGACAAGGGCAGACAGGAGAGTGGTACCCACATAACCTCTGCATTGCCAAAACCATCTTCTCATTGGCTGGAACCTGGGTACTGGTTGAACGACGGGGCCCCATCGTCAACCCTCAGTCACCTGGTTCGCTGGTTGGGGGAGATAGCCTGTAAATGAGGGTGTGTACATGCGCCGAATAAAGGTTACGTATTCTTTGCATGCCACATATTCCTTAGTTCCACTTTCACTCGCTGTTAATTCTTACAACTGTGACACAGATGGTGCAGCTTATTACTGATAATTAACTTCATTTTATATTAAGAGTGAGTAATGATATTTCTGCTACAAATCAGCTGTAAAAAATAAAATAGTAGACATCAAATATTGAATCTGCCATGACGGATATTAACCAAGAGTGATATAATGATTGTCAGTTTCAGCATCAGTTTGGCATGTTTTCCTAATAAATTTTCCAACAGTTCTAAAAGGGCGGAATATACAAGTAGTATATCACGTCCCTAACTGAGTACCTGTAGTTGGCAGAAATATCCAAGAATATATTTGCTGAGGCGAGTTGAATGAATATTTGTCAGTTGCTGTCTTAACGAGCTGAGGTCAGTGGTCACCTGCGGTCATACCTACCTACGCTCTTGGGAGTTAGCGTGGGCTGTTACCAAGCACCATGGCTTGTTGTAGTGTTTTAGAAACTCAGGTTCAAGTGTTGAAGAAGGAGATTCTACTTCCTCAGGAGGAAAATAGGAGGCTGAAGCTTCGTATAGATGAGTTTGGGAGCGAGTGTGAGAAGGATTTAGCTGGTAAGGAGGAAATGGTCACTAGCAGTAATAGTGGCAGCCGCTTTAAGTGGCAAGTGGTTCACAGTTCAGGAAGAAGGAAGATGAGGTGAGTTAATAGAGAAGATGTGAAACTAGGAAATCGATTCTCTGTTCTCCAAGACGAGTGTACTTCAATGGTTAGTAAAGTTGAAGGTACCACTGATTCCCCTGCTAATCAAGGTAAGAATATTTTAATAGTAGGCGATTCTCAGGTAAGAAATATGGACCGTGCATTTTGTAACAGAGACAGAAAGGTCAGACAGAGAGTGTGTCTTCCTGGAGCTGGTGTTGGTGACATAGTCAGCAGGTTGGATAATATTATGGCAGGTAATGGGAACAAGCCCATTATCTGTCTTAGTGCTGGGGGTAATGACACTGGGAAGGGCGGGAGAGAGGAGCTGCTGGATAAGTACAGGTCACCCATAGAAGTAGTTAGGTTTAAGGGAGATATCCCCGTCATATATAGCATCTTGCCTAGATAGGGAGTGGGCAATGAATGGATGTCTAGGGTAGAGCAATTGGTATAAATTGCTGGCTAGACAGGTACTGCAAGGAACTTGCAATCCCATTCATTGATAACTGGGACGTATTCTTTGGCAAACGTGATATGTATGCAAGGGATGGGGTTCATCTCTCTGGGGATGGAGTGGTTGCATTAGCCAATTCAATTGAGAGGGTAATTGATGACTTGTCTTCTAATTTAAACTGATAGATTATAGAGGTATGGGTGTTTGTGGAAAACAATCAGGCTGCAGCATTAGTGTTAAAAACAGCAGTTATTACTGGAATACCTCAGGGATATGTTCAAAAGACAACATTCAAAATAAAGTTGCTAGTAATGGCAAATCAATTGATCAACAAACAAACAAATATATTAGAGGGAAACGAGTGACTAGCTCCCTTAAGGTTTACTATACAAATAGTAGGAGTCTAAGAAATAAGATAGAGGAGCTAAGATTACTTGCAAGTGTAGGTAATATAGATATTATTGGTATAACAGAGACCTGGTAAAACCTGAAAGATAGAGAAATGCCTTCTGAATGCAACATACAGGGTTATAAACTATTCCACACTGATAGGGTCAACAGGAAGGGTGGTGGAGTGGCGCTGTATGTCATAGAAAATTTAAATTGTTGTCTTAGACATGATATAAGATTAGAAACATCGAACACAGAATCTGTTTAGCTACAGTTTCTCGAGGGACGTGACAAATTAATTTTGGGTGTGATTTATAGGCCCCCAAACCTTGATAGGGAGTGCAGTAAGCTGTTATGAGATGAAATTCATAAGGCATCTAGATATGAAAATGTTGTGATAATGGGAGATTTTAACTTTAGACAAATTGATTGGAACAATATGACAGGAAATCTTGAGTCTAGTGACTTTCTTGATACGGTTCAGGACTGCTTTTTAGAACAGGTTGTGACAGAACCAACTAGAGGAAGCAATCTGCTTGACTTGGTTCTTGATGAGCTTGGGAAAAGTGATCACAAATCACTTAGTTTCAATATATCATGGAATTACCCAGATAACTGTAATCAAATCTCTGTCCCAGATTTTCACTTGGCCGACTTCATGGGACTGAAAAATTACCTGGGTGGGATAAATTGTGATGTCCTAACTATGGGTCAGGTAGGTGATCTTGGTTGCCAATATGACGTTTTTCAGAGCATAGTTTCAGCTGCCCAGACAACTTTTGTTCCGAGTAGAGAAATTAGATCTAACAAAAATGATCCCAAATGGATGAACAATAGATTAAAACATCTCATTGGTCAAAAGAGAGGCATATATAGGCGTATCAAAAGAGGGGATGGGCAGTTAAGAAATCAATATATTCAATTAAAGAGAGAAATAAAGAAAGGAATAAGAAAAGCAAAAATGGATTATGAGGCTAAGGTCGCAAGGGATTCAAAGACTAACCCAAAAGGGTTCTTTCAGATATACAGAAGTAAGATTAGGGACAAGATTGGCCCACTTAAGAGTAACTCTGTTCAGATCACTGACAGTGATAAGGATATGTGTGAAATTCTCAGTACCTACTTCCTCTCAGTTTTCACCCAGGAAAACACTAGCTATATTCCTGAAATAATAGATTATGTAGAACAGGATAATAAACTATGTACGATTGCGGTAACAATCGTAAACTAAAACCTAACAAAACCCCAGGCCCTGATGAACTGTTTGCAAGGGCGTTAAAAGGAATGTAAAGAAGAACTTAGCATACCTTTGGCTAATCTTTTTAACTTATCACTACAAACTGGCATAGTACCTGATAAGTGGAAAATGGCAAATGTAATACCTATTTACAAGGCAGGTGACAGGTCCTTGGCTTTGAACTATAGACCAATAAGCCTTACCTCCATAGTGGGAAAATTGATGGAATCAATAATTGCCGAAGCAATTCGTAGCCATCTTGATAGGCACAGATTGATTAATGAATCTCAACACGGTTTTACAAAGGGGCGTTCCTGTCTTACGAATTTACTAACTTTTTTCACTAAGGTGTTTGAGGAGGTAGATCATGGTAATAAATATGATACTGTGTATATGGAGTTCAGTAAGGCTTTCGATAGAGTTCCACATCAGAGGCTATTGAGGAAACTTAAGGCACACGGAATAGGAGGAGAATTTTTTTCCTTGGAAGAGGCATGGGTGACAAATAGGCAGCAGAGAGTTTGCATAAATGGGGAGAAATCAGAATGGGGGCACGTCACAAGCGGTGTTCCTCAGGGGTCAGTGTTGGGCCCGTTGTTGTTCACAGTTTACATAAATGACATAGATGAGGGAATAAATAGCGACATTAGCAAATTTGCTGATGGCACCAAAATAGGCCGTCCAGTTCATTCTAATGAGGACACTAGAGCACTCCAGGATGATTTGAATAGACTGATGCAGTGGTCGGAGAATTGGCAGATGCAGTTTGATATTGACAAATGCAAAGTTCTAAATGTTGGACAGTTAAATTACCATGCCACATATAAACTAAATAATGTAGATCTTAATACTACTGATTGCGAGAAGGATTTAGGAGTTCTGGTTAGCAGTAATCTAAAACCAAGACAGCAGTGCATTAGTGTTCGCAATAAAGCTAACAGAATTCTTGGCTTCGTATCTAGAAGTATAAACAATAGAAGTCCTCAGGTTGTTCTTCAATCTATATATCCTTGGTTAGGCCTCATTTAGACTATGCTGCTCAGTTCTGGTCACCGTATTACAGAATGGATATAAATGCTCTGGAAAACGTACAGAGGAGGATAACAAAGATGATCCCATGTATCAGAGATCTTCCCTATGAGGATAGACTGAGGTCCCTGAATCTGCACTCTCTCGAAAGGCGTAGAATTAAAGGGGATATGATCGAGGTGTATAAATGGAAAACAGGAATAAATAAAGGGGATGTAAATAGCGTGCTGAAAATTTCCAGCCAAGACAGGACTCGCAGCAATGGTTTCAAGTTGGAAAAATTCAGATTCAGGAAGGATATAGGAAAGCACTGGCTTGGTTAATAGAGTCGTGGATGAGTGGAACAAACTCCCGAGTACAGTTATTGAGGCTAAACGTTGTGTAGTTACAAAAATAGGTTAGATAAATACATGATTGGGTGTGGGGTGGGTGTGAGTTGGGACTTGACTAGCTTGTGCTGTGGATCTGGTGTCGTGCTCCATCCTTGGCTGGAGGTGACCAGACTGGGTGGGTCATTGCACTACTCCGGGGGGATGGGGGTCATTGGGCTAATCCGGGGGGGGGGTGAATGGACCTGCTCTGCATGGGTCAGTAGGCCTGTTGCAGTATTCCTTCTTTCTTATGTTCTTATGTCAATGCTGAGAGCTGAAATACTGGCGTCGCCTCATCATCGTCACCCAGAGGTTTACCTGAAGTTTACATGGAAAGGGTTTCGGGGATCAACGCCCCCTCGGCTCGGTCTGAGACCAGGTCTCATGGTGGATCAGGGTCTGAACAACCAGGTAGTTCCAAAAACAGATAATAACTCTGAAAAAGAAAAATGTTCTTAGCTGTGTCTACCTTGAAACTACGTTGCGATGCAGCTGACTAAAAATGTTCTGTTATGAAGAGATTCTAAACATTTCGGATGATATTTCACATGCATAGGCATATCATCAACACCCCACAGCTTCCCTTATAAAGGATGGTCTTGTAGATACAGTACACACTTCCTCAATTTTGTGTCCACATCTCCAGTCGATGTACTGTAAACAAGGCTGGGTTTTATTCTCTGATTTTAACAGGGAGGCAGTTATTTTATCTGCTTGAAGACTTATGGTGTGTATTCTCAGATTTCATCTTACCCTTATCACTACTCTTTCGTTACATAACAAACTGTAAATTTTTTTAGTTATATTTCAGGCTTGTGATATTTAGCTTGTCTCTGTATGAGTGTTTTTTCAAGACTATCGTAATCGTTAAGACGAACTAGTTGCCATGAAGATGGCAAGTGATTAGGTTTAGAAAAAACTTGGAGATTATCAATATTTAATTGTTTTGTATCCCGTCCCACCAGAGGTCAGCTTTCCTTTACTTATTTGCTGACAATGAACGTAATTCATTCAGTCTGTGTAACTGTCTGTATCCGATATATGAAGTGTTCTGGTGTACAGGTTACTAGACAGCAGTGCTCTGGTTCACAAGTTACCAGTCAGCAGTGTTCTAGTTCCCAAGTTACTAGACAGCAGTGTTCTGTTAACAAGTGACTAGTCAGCAGTGTTCTGGTTAACAAGTTACCAGTCAGCAGTGTTCTGGTTCAAAAGTTACCAGCCAGCAGTGTTCTGGTTTACAGGTTACTAGTCAGCAGTGCTCTGGTTCATAAATTGCCAGTCAGCAGTGTTCTAGTTCCCAAGTTACTAGACAGCAGTGTTCTGTTAACAAGTGACTAGTCAGCAGTGTTCTGGTTAA
The DNA here is from genome assembly GCF_026875155.1 of Cherax quadricarinatus. Taxonomy (NCBI): domain Eukaryota; kingdom Metazoa; phylum Arthropoda; class Malacostraca; order Decapoda; family Parastacidae; genus Cherax; species Cherax quadricarinatus. The sequence goes on from NC_069400.1 coordinate 58,132,812, forward strand.
CAAGTTACCAGTCAGCAGTGTTCTGGTTCACAAGTTACTAGTCAGCACTGTTCTTGTTCACAGTTAAGAGTCAGCAGTGTTCTGGTTCACAAGTTACTAGTCAGCAGTGTTCTGGTTCGCAAGCTACCAGTCAGCAGTGTTCTGGTTCACAGTTATGAGTCAGCAGTGTTAAGGTTCACAAGTTCCCAGTCAGCAGTGTTCTGGTTCACAAGTTACCAGTCAGCAGTGTTCTGGTTCACAACTTACCAGCCAGCAGTGTTCTGGTTCACAAGTTATGAGTCAGCAGTGTTCTAGTTCACAAGCTACCAGTCAGCAGTGTTCTGGTTCACTAGTTACCAGTCAGCAGTGATCTGGTTCAAAAGTTACCAGTCAGCTGTTATGCAGGGTTCTGCATGACATTGTAATGTACATATAGTGGAGAAGTGTGCCATAATAGTATGAATGTTATAATTGTAAATAATAATTTTATAATTCATAATATGCATTTGGGGGCACTGTAAAGTACTCTGAATGTAATTATAAAGAAATCCTGCTAGGTAGTTATTTTCCGACTGTGTTTGGGTACGCGGGGTGAGCGTGGCTTGGGGGAGTCACGTGGGATCAGCATGGTGTGGAGGCTGGCGTCGGAGATGCTGTGTTTAAGCCAAGTTTGTAGTTGTGTACTCCTTTTGTTTAACCAACTCAAGCCATATGGCTTATCTGTATGCCCACCTAGGCTCTGACATGGTCAGGGTGCTGTGGGATGAGTGAGGAAATAAGAAATGGGGTTTATAGTTGAGTAGTGACGGCCTGGCGCTGACTAGGCCTAGTGGTTATGGTGGCTGGACCTCCAGCCAGCGATTTCTTGTGTACCCTCATTTGGGCGTTTAGGATTAAGGTGTTTCTAGAGTGTGTATATAGTGTTCTGTTGAATAAATAGATATATTTTCCTAACTGGAATTTTTGCCTAACCCTCTGTTAACCAACCCATTGAAGTAACACATACTGGTTTAGCGCTTTCTGTTTTGACTGGGATAGCCCTGTTTATGCTTGAGATGTGTGTAACTTTTACCTTTGCCCTTAGACAAAGCTCAAGCCCCCAGCTATCCCACATTTCTGTGTAACATGGTGGCCTGTCGGGGAAAAATATCAAATTTTATGTGGTAATTCAACTTTGCAACCTGGAAAGTCAATAATCATTCTTGACTGGGTTGGTTAGAGGAAGCATTCACTATAATACTTACACTAAAACAATAATTTACCTTTGTTTGCAATATTGCTGGTTTTTAGGGTGTTATTATTAACTAATACCCTGTGCATAATTTATCTTTGTGTACAATATTGCTGGTTTTTAGGGTGTTATTATTAACTAATACCCTGTGAATAATTTACCTTTGTGTGCAATATTGCTGGTTTTTAGGGTGTTATTATTAATTAATACTCTGTGAATAATTTACCTTTCTGTGCCATATTGTTGATTTTTAGGGTGTTATTAATACATGATATTTTGTGCATAATTTCCCTTGCAGGTGCAATCTTGCTGATTTTTGGGGAGGTTATGCTTACCTAAATTTCTGGGAATAATTTTCCTTTGCAGGTGCAAGAGCTCCATTTTTCTGCCAGGATTTTCTTGTTGTGTGCAATCCTGTTTAATTTTAGGGAGTCACATGGCAATCACTCCTTGTGAATATACTACATCAGTATATGTACTTTGCTGTGTGCTTTATTATTTTATATCAGTAAGTTCTGTGGCTGATAGCAAGATTTGGTGCTATTATTTCTCAAAATAGCTGACACTAGTGAAAATTCTGGGGATGACATGCATTTGGAAGGTGATATTGAATCAAATTCCCGTGTTAGGGACCTGAATAAGGAAGTAGAAATTTTTCAAATGAAATTAGCCCTAGTTGTGGAAGAAAAGGAATGGCTAAAGATTAAACGTACGAAGATCCAGGAACAGAGAGCCTTAGAGGAGCTTAGGGCTCAAGAAAGAGCTGAAGAGAGGCAGCTTGCTTCTCACCCAGCCACAGACACAAGGGTAGATGTTTTTCATTTGGATAAAGCCATAAAATTTGTGCCCAAATTCCTAGAGAAAGACCCAGACCAGTTTTTTCTGTTATTTGAAAGTACGGCCAAATCCCAAGTTTGGCCGGAAAAGGAATGGACGACATTAGCGAGAACCCAATTAGTTTGTAAAGGGTTACAGGCTGTTAGTTCTTTAGAAGGATCGGCTTTTTCTGATTATCATAAGCTAAAAGAGGTAGTTTTACTGGCTTATCAAATGTTGCCGGAAAGGTACCGGCAGAAGTTTAGAGAACTAAAGTTTCAAGCAGGAAAAGTCTTTGGTGGAATATGGTAAGGAGAAGATGTCACTTCTAAATAGGTGGTGTCGCTCAAAGGGTGTGGTAGGCTATTATGAGGGTGTAATTACCTTAATTTTTGTTAGAGGATCTTTTGAGAAATGTTCCTCCTGACCTTAAGGCATATCTTGAGGAGAAGGATCTTGATGATTTTAATAATGCTTTAGAGCTGGGTGACAGATTTTTAGCTAACCAAAAATTTGGTAGTAATTACCACCCCCCCTCACATACTAATAATGGTAAGTTTTCTCCACCCACCAATAGGAATAAGAAATTTCAGAAGTTTAAGCCACCCATTTATCAGCCTAATAACCACCAGAGTTTTAATAAGCCTAATTTTCCGGTACCTACTCGAGAAGGTTTTAAGTCAGCTGTCACAGGTCCAGGACTACAAGGAACAGGTGGGACGAGCCAAGTTCCCCAGAGTCAAGGGATCCAACCTAGGTCAAATGAACAGGGGGCCTTTAAACCTTATTACTGTACTTATTGTCATAAACAGGGCCATCTGCAGCCCTATTGCAAGAAGATGGTTAGAGATCAGTTGCTTGCTGGAGCTTCTCAGGTAGATACACCAGGTACCCACACAGTAGCTAATACTGAAGCACCACCTCTGGGTATATCAGGTAACTCAGCAGTTTTGGACCCTCGGATGAAGGTCTTTACAAGTAAGTCCATGGTGGCCTTACACCAAAATGAAAGTAGGGTAACAGGTAATATGTCTTTGAGGGACACTGGTAGCATGTACACCTTGGTTCATAGGGGCATATTGCCAGTGTCAGATGACACATACACTGGGTTGGACGTTTTGCTCAAAGGAATTACCGGATTCACTCTCAAGACTCCAGTGCACAGGTTATGGGTGGAGTTTGCATACCAGTGTGGTTACTTAGCTGTAGGTGTCACAGAGGATATACCTTGTGAGGGGGTTGACCTACTTTTAGGCGATAATGTCATGGGTTGTCTTGAAAGTGAGGAACCTCTGGTTTGGAGGGACCCAGCCTCACAGAGTTGGGAGGAAAAAGCTAGGGCTACCTTGCCCGAGTTATTTTCAGTGTGTGCAGTAACCAGGAAAATGTCAAAAGATAAGAGGGCAGTCTCCCTCTGTGACTCTTTAGATCCTGGGGATGATTTTGGTTTGGGAAATCTATTCCTCGAGCCTAGCCTGCAGGGGGCTTGGGGTTGTGATGAACCACCCCTGGCAGGACCCTGTTTGAGTGGGGGTCTTGGAACTGGTATAGGGGAGGTGACTCCTACTGGAGAGCAGCTGATCGAGGCCCAGGGGTGTGATGACACCCTAAAAGCTATTCTGTCATCTGCTTTTACCGAGGAAGAGGCCTCTCAACTAACTAAATGTTTCTTTTTTGCAGACAGTATTTTGATGGGAAAGACCCTATCGGATGCAACATCTATTGATGGAGCAAGGCAGGCACTCTACCAAGTGGTGGTGCCGGAACCATTTAGGTAACAGGTTTTGTGTTTGGTCCACGATGTTCCCATGGGTGGACATTTAGGTGTTAAAAAGACTATGGGCAAGATTTCTAAAAAATTTTACTGGCCCCAGGTATGGGAATCAGTGGGTATGTAGAATCATGCCCAGTTTGCCAAAGGGTAGGAAAACCTAATCAGGGAATTAAACTTGCCCCTCTTATTCCTATTACAGTAGCCGGAGAACCTTTTAACAGGCTGGTGGTGGATTGTGTGGGGCCACTACCCAGGACCAAGATGGGAAACCAGTACTTACTATTATTTGTTCCTCTACCAGGTTTCTGGAGGCCATTCCATTACGTAAAATTACAACACGCGTGGTCTTGAGAGCATTGGTGAAATTTTTAATGCAGGTCAGGATCCCTAAGGAAATTCAAACAGATCAGGGGTCAAATTTTACATCTAAACATTTTTGCATGGTTTTGGGGGAGTTTAATATTAAAATGACGACCTCCACCGCCTATCACCCAGAGAGTCAAGGGGTTGTGGAGCGGTTTCACCAGTCTCTCAAAACTATGATGTGTGCTTATTGTGCCCAGTACCAGAAGGACTGGGATGAGGGTATCCCCCTCCTTTTATTTGCCATGTGGGACGGCACTCAGGACTCATTATGCTATAGTCCCTTCGAACTGATCTATGGTCACCAGGTACGGGGACCACTGACAATTTTGAAGGATTACTGGCTTGGTGAGGATTGTGAGGCTGTCCCCTCGGAGGATTTTCTCGCTTTCAGAGACCGTTTGGCTCACATGAAGCGTCTGGCAGCTGAGAACCTGCACATCAGCCAAACCAATATGAAGAAACAATTTGACCGTAAGGCTGTGCCTCGTACCTTTGAAGTGGGGGAGGAGGTACTAACATTAGACCCGGTGCCTGGTAATGCCTTAAAAGCAAAGTTCACTGGGCCATACAAGGTGGTGGAAAAGGTCACAGATCAAAATTACAGAATTCACACACATGGGCGGCGGAAGTCTGAACGGGTGGTACATATAAACAGGCTGAAGAGGTACCACCAAAGAGGTGTGGCATGTGTAAATATAGTAGGTGACCCAGGGGCAGACACTGATGCACAGGGAGCCACAGATGTACACCTTAGTAACAGAGCATTGTTAAAAGACCCTTCACAATGTATGTTAGGTCTTAATAAGGAAAGGGTTGCTGAGATGGTTCAGCTTCTCTGGAATTTTGAGGATTTGTTTGGGGATATCCCTCGTGTAAGCAAGCTAAAACCCCATTATATAGATATAAAGGAAGCTGAACCAATTCGGCAGGTCCCTTACAGAATGAATCCACAAAAGAGAAAAAGTATGGAGAAGGAGGTGAAATTTCTACTTGATAATGATTTAATAATACCAAGCGAGAGTGAGTGGGCATCCCCCTGTCTGATGGTTCCCAAACCAGATGGCACCATGAGGATGTGCACTGACTACCGTAAGGTTAATTTAATAAGTAATGCTGATTGTTTTCCTCTTCCTAGAATGGATGATGTCATTGATGTAGTGGGGGGAGCTAAATATGTAAGTAAGTTAGACTTGTTGAAGGGTTATTACCCGATACCTTTAACCCCACGTGCCAGTGACATCTCTGTTTTTGTAACACCAGATGGGCTTTTTCAGTACAAGGTTCTCCCCTTTGGGCTTCATAATGCACCCTCCTGTTTTCAACACAGAATGCAGGAAGTTATACATGACCTAAAGGGCGTGAGGTGTTATATTGATGACCTGATTATTTTTAGCGACTGTTGGACAGAGCATGTGAGGCAGCTTAGAGAACTTTTCTCTAGGCTCGCTGGTGCTCAGCTCACAGTTAATTTGGCAAAGAGTGTTTTTGGGCAAGCCCAGGTAACTTTTCTAGGAAGGTGGCCCCAGTGAATGCCAAGGTGGAGGCTATAGACAATTATCCTGTACCAAAGAACCAGAAGGAGGCTATGCATTTTGTGGGCATGGTAACATTTTATAGAAAGTTCTGTCCAAATATGTCAAATTTGATCTCTCCACTCACTGACCTAACTAGCCCCAAGCGTTCATTTGTGTGGGATATGAAGTGTCAGAGGGCATTTGAACATGTAAAAGCCTTGCTTACAAGTGCTCCTGTGGTGGCTAGCCCTAATTTCACATTGCCATTTTCTCTACAAGTAGATGCCAGTGATACTGGTGTTGGGGCTGTGTTACTGCAAGAAGTAGAGGGACAATTGTTGCCAATCAGCTACTTTTCGGCAAAACTGAAGAAACACCAGCAGCACTATGCCACCATAGAAAAGGAGGCTCTTGCTTTAGTGTTGGCAGTGCAACATTTTGAGGTGTATATATAATCATCAGTTCACCCTATAACTGTGTATAGTGACTATAATTCTTTACGTTTCCTTCACTTAATGAGGAACCACAATCAGAGACTTACGAGGTGGGCCTTGTTTCTCCAACCTCTTAATCTTGTGATTTATTATGTGAAGGGAGCGGATAATGTGGTTGCTGATGCCTTGTCTCGTGTTTAAAGTGCACGATATAGTGTATAGATCACTTATCTATTCTTATTTTGCAGTGATTTGCGGTAGACGAGTAGATGGAACCCTGGACCACCCAAAAGAGAAGGGCAAGTTGAGCTGGAGCTCGAGGTATCAGGATTCCTTAGTGTGTGTGTGTGTTTTGGGGGTAGTCACATCAAGTGGCATGCCTAGGTAAGGTATGCTACGTTTTTTAGGTGTTGGCTGGAATGCCTCGCCTCTGTTTTATGTTGGTATAGGGACTGTAACGTTTTAGTGAATGTGGGGCTGGCAGTGATGCCCTCCACTGTTTGGGTCATGTCTCTTGATCCGAGGTGTTTTGGTTTTCCATGACTCTTTTCAATTTTTCCTTTTTGGATCACCGCTGGGGTGACTCCAGGGTCCTTGGAATGACATGTAGGTGTCAGCCTGGGAGGTCCATCTTTTGGGGGTCTTTAGTGATGACTCCAGGATTTTACGACCACAGTCCCACCAACAAGATTTATGTGACTATCCACCCATTGTTTCTGGGGCTTGATATTTTTCCCTTTCCTGTGCTCTCCCTGATTCTCGCAGAGGTGTGTCATGGGGAACCAGTTTTGTTTACTAAAAATTGCTGTGAGATGGGAGTGATAATGTGATGTTGCTGTCTAAGCAGAATTTAACATATAAAATCTGTTTTCCTTTTCTTTGAACTTCTGGAAAATGTACTTACTGTTTAAAAGTTTTTTTGGTAGCACATACAGTAGGTCTGCCTTGCAACATACTAAACTTTGGTGTTACTTCATAAAACAGCATTCCTCAGGGACACTTTTGTACAAAGTTAACTTGCTCGTTTATAAGTTTCCTTGATGTAATTTAGGAAAAATGCATCAACGCCAGTGCCTGGCCAGCGCTGTGTTGTGATGGTGCCTTTTCCTAACACAGTTGTCTAAGAGTGTGACTGTGGGCTCATTTGGCATAGAACTTGATCACTTTTATGTTCGGAAAGTTTCACATGTCTGCAATCTAGTACCTCAGTTTCTTAATATTGAATATTTGTAGTACCAAAAGACCGTGATTGTATGGTGGTCATTCCCCAGTTATCATTTTGCCAGTTGCCTCAGACCTTAAAGTGGGGTTTACTTTCTTTTTCCGTTTGCCTAGCAGGGTCTCTAGAGACCCCGCTAGCAGAGTGAGACCTATGGTCTGGGGGTGGGGGTGTCATGCAGGGTTCTGCATGACATTGTATTGTACATATAGTGGAGAAGTGTGTCATAATAGTATGAATGTTATAATTGTAAATAATAATTTTTTAATTCATAATGTGCATTTGGGGGCACTGTAAAGTAGTTTTAATGTAATTATAAAGAAATTCCTGCATAGGCAATTAATTTTCCAACTGTGTTTGGTTATGCGGGGTAAGCGTGGCTTGGGGGATTCACGTGGGATCAGCATGGTGTGGAGGCTGGCGTCGGAGATGCTGTGTGTTTAAGCCAAGTTTGTAGTTGTGTACTCCTTTTGTTTAGCCAACTCAAGCCATAGGCTCTTTTATGGCTTACCTGTATGCCCACCTAGGCTCTGACATGGTCAGGGTGCTGTGGGATGAGTGAGGAAATAAGAAATGGGGTTTGTAGTTGAGTAGTGACGGCCTGGCGCTGACTAGGCCTAGTGGTTATGGTGGCTGCATCTCCAGCCAGCTGTTTCTTGTACCCTCATTTGGGCGTTTAGGATTAAGGTGTTTCTAGAGTGTGTATATAGTGTTATGTTGAATAAACAAATATATTTTCCAAACTGGGATTTTTCCCTAACCCTCTGTTAACCAACCCATTGAAGTAACACATACTGGTTTAGCGCTTTCTGTTTTGACTGGGATAGCCCTGGGTGGACTGTTTATGCTTGAGATGTGTGTAACTTTTACCTTTGCCCTTAGACAAAGCTCAAGCCCCCAGCTATCCCACATTTCTGCTTAACATCAGCAGTGTTCTGGTTCGCAAGTTACCAGTCAGCAGTGATCTGGTTCACAAGCTACCAGTCAGCAGTGATCTGGTTCACAGGTTACCAGTCAGCAGTGTTCTGGTTAACAAGTTACGAGTCAGTAGTGTTCTGGTTCACAAGTTACCGGTCAGCAGTGTTCTGGTTCACAAGTTACCAGTCAGCAGTGTTCTGGTTCACAAGTTACCAGTAAGCAGTGATCTGGTTCAAAACTTACCAGTCAGCAGTGTTCTGGTTCACAAGTTACCAGTCAGCAGTGATCTGGTTCACAAATTACCAGTCAGCAGTGTTCTGGTTCACAAGTTACCAGTCAGCAGTTGTTGAGAAATGGGATTACCAGCTAAGTTTAAAGAGTTTGTACTTAGCTTAGAAAGACAGCTCATTGCCTGCACAGCCGCCCCTGCAGACGAGGTCTTGAGAAGCTGTCGAAGTCATCTCTCAACGTGCTGTAATGAGAACATAATTTTTAAGATTATAAATTACCCCTAGGGGGTGTTATGTCAGCATATTTCATTCACTGATGGCTGACAAACTTATTTGTGTGGACTCAAAAGTCCGCCCCTTACTGCTGACTATAGGTTGATTACAAACTCCTTGCGAATCAAGAACTGCGCAGTACCCCGTACTACAAGAAATTCGTAACCTACCTTGCTCTTGTAGCATGAGCTATGGTGTTCTTCACACCTTCGACAGGTATCGGTGACCTGATAGAAGCTGAAGTGTCCTTGGATGTCCACGTCTTCCATAGTCAAGGAATAGGCACACTGGTACACTATGTTTCACAAGATTTGTCTTTATTGTTCACAATCTTATCACTAAAGAAGCTGATCACACTTCTCTCAAGTGTTTATTGTGTTTTGTGAGACACTTTGTTCACACTAACACACAGATCGTCCTTTGTTGGTTATCCTGGCGTCAGTGTCACTCTCAGTAGAGTCAAAAGTAATCTGAAGACGCCACAGCACCCCACGCCGTTACTGCCCCCAGCACAAAGGAAAAGATGCCCTAGTACTTTTGCTTCCTTGCCACTTCCTCGATGAAGCAAAGCAGAATGTTTAAATCTTGCTGTCTTAAGCATAGACAATAATGTCTACTATCTTTACTATGGTAATAAAGTGGGAGCAGGATTTTCCTTAATTGTCCTGCTAAGGTAAGAGATGTACTGTCTCTTATTAAAATACACTCTGCAACACTGGACTGCAAGGAGCCGTGGTCGCTTGACCACGTCGCATACTCGTACTGCATCTGCAATCAATTACTCACTGTAGCAGTAAACAAGATGCTTGCCCCTTCTGAGAAAGCTGGGCCCCTCAGGGCTGAAAGGGCTGAAAGGGGCTGAAGGGGGCTGATACCCCCCTCCTGGAGAAAATTTCTCCACACTGGGGGGCGGCGGAGGTTCGCTGCAGGTGAACTATTCATCAATTAACATTAATTTGATTTTCTCACTCGCCACCACTGCTGCTTGTCTTTTCTGAACAACTTTAGTATCTGTGGTTTCTGGAGAATCACTAATTTTGTTTTCAACACTGCGTAATTCTAACGGCACTAGTTTATTTATTGTCCATTTATTCACTACACCTTTGCTTAAAACATAAACTGTGCTGATGATTCCATTTGCATCAGGATATATGGTCACAATTTTTCCAAGTGGCCATTGAGACCTCGGACCATCATTGTCGATAATCACTATGTCACCATGTCTTAAGGACTTATAATTTTCAGGAACACCAGCTCCATAGAAGTGTTCTCTCAATGAGGTGAGATAGTCTTCTCGCCAAATTTTCTCCCAACATTCAATCACTTTATTAAGGTGTTTGAATTTACGTCTGAGTTGCTCAGGTTCGAAATAAGTAGGATCCTCTATGATTTCTTTATCATTCATGGGAGGAACAGGTTCGAGCCTTCTGCATGGAGTAAATGAGATGGACTTAACACTTCTAAATTGTCCAGATCATCGGTAACATAAGTTAGAGGTCTGTTGTTGACTCTATTTTCTATTTCAGTCACAACTGTATGGAATTCTTCTAAGTCGATTCTCTGACGATGAAGAGTCTTCAATAAACAACGTTTTACAATGCCGATCATTTTTCATAAAATCCACCGTGCCATGGGAGAATTTAGGAGGAAGTATCTCCAACGACAACTGCGTTGATTCAGCATCTGTTGTACTTTGGTTGATCAAAGATCTTGCTTATATAAGCAGCACCAGCAACAAAGTTCGTTGCATTATCTGAAATCATCAGTCTGGGACATGCCCATCTGGCTGCAAACCTGAATAATTTGATAAAGATTTCAGCAGACATGTCAGTGGCTACTTCTAGATGTACTGCTCTAGTCGTAGCACAAGTGAAACAAAACAGATGTACACCTTGATGGGAACTTTGTCAACTGTTTTAGTTAAAATTATTGGTCCAGTGTAATCTACACCTGTCACCTCAAATGGAGTGATATGACAAACTCTTTCAGAGGGATATGGAGGTGGGCCTGGATACTGACATACTCACATATCATAGTGACGACAAGTAATACAGTCCTTTATTTGTTTTTTCACACTTTGTCGACCTTGAGGTATCCAGTAGGATTGTCATATATGACAAAGTGTGTCAGCTACCCCACCATGTAACACGTTACTGTGGGCGTTTTGCACAATCAGTTTTGTTAGCCAATGATTCTTGGGGATCAGAATTGGATGTATGGCTTGTTTGATTCAAGAAATTTATTTTCATAATGTGTATAATCTGAATTAATTATTTTCAGACGTGCAAGTAATTCAAATTTGACCTCAAGATCATCAAAATCTATGTTTGTATCTTGAGTTAATCCTATACAGACTGAAATTAGATTTTCTAATTGTGTAATCTTAGTCTGTAAAGACTGAAACTGAGTTTTCAAACAAGCCATTTTAATGGTATACTGAAAATTCTAGCACCACATTTAGAGTGTTTAAAAAACACTGTACTGCTATTAGCAGCTGAGTTTTTGTTATGCTTAAGTCAGCAACAATCGAGTCAGACACTACTGACCCACTAAGCTTAACCTCAGGGTAAATGACCATGAAGGGTACAGAATACATGTGGCTGGTGTTTATGGCTTGAGTTTGCTCTGTAAGCCTGACCACGATGATTAATCGTAAATAACGATGTTATACACTTCATTCACTATACACTATAAATGTCACTGTATAACTGTAAATCACACGTGAATATTACTTACACATATAAATGTCACTGTTAATATGTATTTGAAAGCTTACATTTTATATATAAGTTCCTTTAATATAACAGGTAGATCTATAAGAAACAAACTTTAATACAATCTTGTCTCTTAATTTCTGTCTATAACATTATAAATACTATGTGTATATACACTCAGACAAACTGAACATCACTTGGGTTGTTGTTGTCTTAGACAGCACTTCTTCGAGTTTGGAGCAGTGGATGCCGGGTGCCATCCCCCATTTTCTTGTTGGGTGAGTCACCCAGCTCCCGTTTTCTTTGGGCGAACGCTGAGTGAGCGCCCGTTTTCTTTTGGCTGCCCATTCTCTGTGATTCAGTCTGGAGGGACTCATTTATACTGATTTAAATTGTAAAACACTAGTTTTACAGCGTTTTTCGAAGGACCATGGCTCGTAGGTTATTTGTACACTGTAGTACAACATATTTGGACCACAGTGTGGCCTTTATCCGGTTTGAAGGACCAATATGTTGAGAAATGGGATTACCAGCTAAGTTTAAAGAGTTTGTACTTAACTTAGAAAGACAGCTCATCACCTGCACAGCCGCCCCTGCAGACGAGGTCTTGAGAAGCTGTCGAAGTCATCTCTCAACGGGCTGTAATGAGAAAAGATAATTTGTAAGATTATAAATTACCCTAGGGGGTGTTATGTCAGCATATTTCATTCACTGATGGGTGACAAACT
>NC_069400.1:58145507-58148007 GCF_026875155.1 Cherax quadricarinatus
AGCTTTCTTCTAATGTAATATGATTTATTTCCTTTAGCTTCCCAGCAATGCTCATACATCTTGACTTTGGGAACAGTCTCGTTGCATACCTCTGCACTTTCTCTAATTTCTTAATATTCTTTATCAGGGATGGGTTCGATGTTACTTCTGTATCCATGATGATCCTGACACATGTAGCACACAGGATCTTGAGTAAGTGTCGAAATTCCAGTGGGTGCAAGAGTTACTCGGATGATGTAATACGATTGGCACTGTGTGTGTGTGTGTGTGTGTGTGTGTGTTTGTACTCACCTATTTGTACTCATTTATTTCTAGTTGCAGGGGTCGAGACTCACCTCCTGGTCCCGCCTCTTTACTGATCGTTACAGGTGTGATCACCTAATTGTACTCACCTAATTGTGGTTGCAGGGGTCGAGATTCAGCTCCCGGCCATGCCTCTTCACTGAGTGCTACTAAGTCCTCTCTCCCCCTGCTCCATGAGCTTTATCATACCTCATCTTAAAGCTGTGTATGGTTCCTGCCTCCACTACTTCACTTGCTAGGCTATTCCACTTCCTGACTACTCTATGACTGAAGAAATACTTCCTAACATCCCTTTGACTCATCTGGGTCTTCAGCTTCCAGTTGTGGCCCTTTGTTTCTGGGCCCCTTCTCTGGAACATCCTGTCTCTGTCCACCTTGTCTATTCCACGCAGTATTCTGTATGTTGTTATCATGTCTCCCCTAACCCTCCTGTCCTCCAGTGTCGTCAGGCCGATTTCCCTCAACCTTTCTTCGTAGGACATTCCCCTTAGCTCGGTGTGTGTGTGTGTGTGTTTGTGTGTGTTTGTGTGTGTGTGCGTGTGTGTGTGTGTGTGTGTGTGTGTGTGTGTGTGTGTGTGTGTGTGTGTGTGTGTGTGTGTGTGTCTGTGTGTGTGTGTACTATAATTGTGGTTGCTGGTGTTGATTCATACCTCTTGGCCCCGCTTTGTCACTGCTCGCTGCTTGGTCCACTCTCTTCCTGCCCCACGAGCTTTATCATTCCTCTTTTTAAAACCATGTATGGATCCTACATTCTCTACATCACTCTCCAGACTGTTCCACTTCCTGGCAGACCTATGACTGAAGAAGTACTTCCTAGCATCCACGTTATTCATCTTAGTTTTCAACTTCCAGATTTGGCCCCTTGTTTCTGTGTCACATCCGTGAATCAATCTTACCCTGTACACCTTGTCAATTCCTTTCAGTATTTTATATGCCGTTTTTATTGTGACCCCCCTCCCCATCCCCCCTGTCCTCCAGAGTTATCAGGGTGAGTTCCCTTAACCTCGCCTCGTACGACAAATTCCTCAGCTTCGGGACTAGTCTTGTTGCAAACTTTTCCACTTTCTCAAATTTCTTGACGTGTTTGACCATTGTGGGTTCCATACTGGTGCTGCATATTCCAATACTGGGCCTCAAGCATTGTTTCAAGCGATTTCAATTTCTTTCTAAATGTTCTGACGTGACAAGCGATTTTCATATCAATGCACCAAGCCGAAAAAATCGATCAGCAGGATTCGAAAATGAAATAACATGAAACCATGCTTAAGTCGCACTGATGTGCCTAGGCTGGGAAGAAACATGGCTGCCTGAGTGGGGAAGAGAATCACTTGGGAACCTTGCCAGTCTTCCTGTAGTGGGTCCGAATCCTGCAGATTGCGATCTTTCACATTTTCTGCGTGGTGCATATATATATGCATATATATATATATATATATATATATATATATATATATATATTATATATATATATATATATATATATATATATATATATATATTATATATATATATATATATATATATATATATAATATATATATATATATATATATATATATATATATATATATATATATATATATATATAATATATATAAATATATATATATATAATATTATATATATATATAATATATATATATATATATATATATAATATATATATATATCATATATATATATATATATATATATATATTATATATATAATATATTATATATATTTATTATATATATATATATATATAAATATATATATATGCTATATATGCAAAATAACAACTGTAGAAAAATAGTGAAATTCCAAGCTCTTTCGTGACTTCTCACATTATCAAGGAACTATAAAAACAATACATCAAGGGAAGGTATATCAAGGATCAAGACTACACCTCACCATCACATCCCACAACAAAGCAACACCTCACACACGCGTGACAACACCCGACTCTGTGAAACACACATAATACTCTACCCAAGAATTAAGGTTTATTACTTGTTTAATGTATCATTAAAGTCTTCCCAAATTTTATTAATTATAAATGACTCCAAAGGAAATATTCATATTATTTTCAAAACTGTTTTTAAGAAACATGATTCAATAATATTCCTGTCGACCATGGATTTGCTTGATACAACTTTCTCAGCCTTATGAAAATAAATTGGATGGTTAAAGTCTCTCACATGAATAAATAGAGCA